>JBBDHG010000026.1:60000-542500 GCA_037951165.1 Lophius americanus | reverse complement strand
ATAAACACACAAGCCTCTGCAGAGATTTCATCCCAGAGCCACATGGGTCATTGTATGCCGTCGATGTATTATTGAATTTGAAACTACTTGGACTGGTCACTAGTGTCTTTAATTCTTTTCTTTTTTTTCTTTTTTTTTGTTAAAATCTTTTGGAGAGAATTAGATGACACCTTTTCCAAAAAATGACTTTAATTATCAATGAAATTATTAAAAACGTTGTTTTGTTTTTTTCTGGTTATTGATTAAATTAAACCTATTTCTTACCAGTAAGTTCAAAAACAATCACAACTCAACTACTCAATTGTATTCAAGAAATAAAAGTAAAACATTGAATAAAATTAAATTAACAATAAAATAAAATAAAAATGTAAATAGATAGAGACATAAGGATACATAAAACATAAAACAAATTGCACAAAGCCTCGTACAGACCTGTAAGAGGTTAGAAATGACAATACAGAATATAGTATATATGTGCAATCATTCCATGTCAGTGCTTTGAATTGTAACGTTATCTTTTATATGCTAATATACATACATGTGCAAATCAAGAACAGTGTTATGAGATGGAAAAGAGTAAGAAAAATAGCAAATATTTAGACAGAATAAGAAAAAATGGTAAAAAGATAAAGAAATGTCAATAAAAGTGAGAATTTACACACTATATTTATGAATATTGGGCATTTAAAACTCAAAACTGTTACTAAAATCTAACATCAAAAAAGTATTTTTTTTTAAGAAAAATAAAAATAAATCCTGAATCCATACCTTGACTGAAATCCCACTCAAAATTTAACGACTTCCACCTCACATAGATTCCACCCCAAATCTATTGTGAACAATTCTGCTGACTAACAAACAGACAGACATTAAAACATTTAAAACGTTGGTTTACCTCCCTGCCAGAGATATTTAAATGATTAATTCATCAATTTTTAAACTTTCTTATTTATCCTTTTGATCAGCTAGTTGAACACAAAAAAACAATACTAACTATTTTTCTTCTGCATTTTATTTTCATAATTACAGTTTTAGTGATGAACTGGCAGAAAAGTTGCAAGAATCAACATTTGAAATGTTGCTTACTGCAGAACAAATTCATTTTTGGTTTATCAACACCTTTTGGTTTATCTCCAGAGAAAAAACAAGAACTAGCCAATCAGGGCCAAGCAAATAGAGAGAGAGAGAGAGAGAGAGAGAGAGAGAGAGAGAGAGAGAGAGAGAGAGAGAGAGAGAGAGAGAGCGTGAGAGAGAGAGAGAGAGAGAGAGAGAGAGAGAGAGAGAGAGAGAGAGAGAGAGAGAGAGAGAGAGAGACAGGATGTGGCCTGGCAGCTTTAAGCAGCTGACACAGAGCAGGATTGACACACTAACTCGCACACTGGCATCCAAACACACACAAATGGAAAATTGCACAAAAACACACACGTGTGTGACCGTGCACAATACAGTCATAAGTTCCCATAAAACTACTATGACACACAAACACACACAGAGTGACGCAGACGTGTAGTGACAGCCACTCTCCTCTGGCAGGGAGTGGCAGGGCTCAGGCCCCCCGGGCAATAGTGCTGCTACTGGAGTGAAAAAAGACACAGACAATGCCCCCCCCCCCCACCCCTCACCAAACCTCTGTCTACGCCGCCTTTGACGCCTCCCCCAAACCTCATTCACCCCTGTCTGTCAACGCGAAATGTGTGTGTGTGTGTGTTCGTGGTTTCCGTCAGAATGATGCTAAATGGCCGATGCCTTCTGCCTCTGAGGCTGCATGTGTCGACTGTCAACGGTACTTCTGTAATGTACGTGTGTGTGTGGATACATGTGTGCGTGAGTGTGTGAGTGTGCGTGTGTGTGTGTGTGTGTGGAGGGGGGGGATGGTGGAGGGCCTGAGGCGAACGTCCCCAACGCTTGCTGGAGGGAAGTCAATAATCATTAGTTTTTAGTTTTCCAGGTGAGAGGTGCTGGAAGCGTGAACCATCGACCTCCTTCTGCCCTTCATGTCCCGTTGCTCACTGCTCCATCATATGTCCCTGTGTGTGAAAGTCTGTCTGGGCAGTAAGTGGACAAACTCTATACATGCATCCAAAACTTAAATCTTGTATCTAACGATCGGTCTCACTGTCCTGTCAGTGAAGAAAACATTTGACGGTTCATTGCTGATCCAGGGAGTGAAGTGAAGAATCCCTGCTAGTTACCTAAGTGCGTATTTGCTGGTATGTCCTACTGTATGGCTCTCCAGGAGGGCAGCTGTGGATTTTGGGAGGGGCCCCCTGTCAAAGGACCACACCCACCTGACTCCTAAAGCTCCAACCCTGAATCGCATCGACTCATCAGCTGCAGTGTTTCTACCGCAGCTCTCTGCAGCTCCTCCAGATTAAACCATCCCATAAGGAGTAGATAAAAGTATGTGTGTTGACACTCCAAAGAAAACAGTGCTGCAAGGATCCTGATGAGAGTTCGTAAACATGAACACATCACCCCCGTTCTTCATTCCCTTCATGGCTTCCAATCTCCACCAGGATTGATTGTAAGATCTCTCTCCTCACTCACCAGTGCATCCATGGTAACGATACACCCCCCTACCAAAAACAACTACTCACCCCACTGACCTCAACACGATCCCTCCGTTCTACCCACTCATACCTTCCCCGGACTAAGCTCAGCACCATGGGTGATCGGGCCTTCTGTTCTGCTGCCCCTCGTCTGTGGAATGCCATCCCTGACCATCTGAGGGCTCCACAGACGACTGACACATTTAAAAAAGGTCTTAAAACTTTCCTTTTTAGCCGAACCTATAACTTTAATTAACATTGCTGCTTTTTGGTCATGTTTTTATATAGTTAGGAGGAAGCTGAGGAGATAGATAAAGTTAGATAAAGTCCTGCATGTCAGAGACCCAGTGGACCTTCTTGCTGATGAACTAGAAATGGGCCCGCTGTGTCTCCTTGTGTTATAAGCACCAATAACATTATTATCCAGGACTGTGGTGTGTAATTACAGTATAAACTGAGAAGAACTACAAGAAGGAATCGTGTGTAATGTAGTTTTAACTATCCTTTAAACTGCTGTGCCGCTCAGCATCTTTATGCCTATTTATTGCGGCTCTTACAGTGTTAGTCTGCCCTAAAGCTCAGTTTAAGCTACGGGATTTTCTAATATCTCATATTTAAGTTTTTTTCTGCCATAGAGGAAATAAAGCAGGGGAAAACAGAATGGTAAATGTGCAGAATGAAGGCTGGCTACTTAAATGTGGTTTACGTGTCTCTAAGGGGGATCTGTAACGTTTACTTTTCAATGTATTTATATTTTAAAGGATTCATTCAAACAGTCAGAGAGACCAGATCAGTTTCCTCACTATGTTCCTGCACCATGACAGTTTCACCCTCACGATGTTACTCCTTCACCATGTAAACATTGGTATCATCATTACTTTCATAATTACTGAAGGCAAACAATATTTCCCCAAATTAGATTGAGCGCCGGTACTTATTGAAGATCAATCAAATTTGACCCCAAAGTGAGTCAGAAGAGTTGCTGCACTAATCTGCCCTTAGCAGGTCTGTAGCATTATTGTTGGTTTTCATGGGTTTAAGATCGTATCGAACTTATATATCTATTCTCATATTCATAACAAGAAAATCAATTTTTCCCTCCAAAACAAATTCACAAATACTCTCAATATTCACAATATTTGTGCTGATTATAGATCATGTTGTTCACATATTAATGCCGGCTATCACAAATGTTTACGGATACAACACGGTTTCATCATGACTTCAATGTGACATTCGACAAATTTGACATCAATAAAAGGGTTTACCAACAACGTGACACCTTGACGTTACTTCCTACACTTACTCTCATGAGAAAAAGTTCCAGGGTACAGCCTGGAAGAGTCGCCGGTTCAACTCCTCGCTGCCTCAGCTCCGGAACACCTGATCATCTCCAAACAAATCCTCCGAGCGGAAGTTTTCCTTTGTGTGAAAAAGAGAGAAAGAATTGGTTCACTGGTAAAACTCATTTAAATGAAGTATTAATGAATCTAAAATTTAAGTTTGAAATACTTCATTTTGAAAAACAGGTGATGAATTTCCAAAGATAGAATTTCACTAGTTTTTGGGTTTAATCATTCACTGTAAAAAAGAAAATTGTTGCTCAATGTAGAGGAACTACTTCAACTAGTAACCGAAATTAAATTAAGTATTTTTGAGTCTTTTAATTCAAATTGAAAATATTTATTGATGTGTTTTTTCTTTTAAATCTCCAATAATTCTCTTTTTAGGGTTTGTTATTTTTGCCTTAAAGTGCTTTAATCTTAAACTTAAATTTAGATAATTAACTTCAGCTAGTAAATTTTTATATCTTCATTTAAACTGTAAGCGCAAGAATTTTCTTCTTCTATAAAAGTTGCTCTACAAATAAAGTTACTATTATAATTATTATAACAAGTTTTCATGGGGAATTCTTCAAACGACTTCCACTTCCTGTCTGGGTCAAAGAGACAAAGACTGAACCTTCTGCTAACAGAACATTTAATCATAATTTAATTCTCTCATTCTTATTCTTTCCACTTTCTGCTCTTGCCTGATTGATATTTCTGACGGAGAGTTTGACCGTTCTCATATTTACCCGCCTCTCAGTAATTACGTGAATGCATGTCGTGCAGAAATACGCGTGATATTATTTAATTGTTTTGTCGATGTGTGCGTCTCCGTTTCTACGGATCAAAGGCTGCAGGTTAGTGGCGAGCGCAGGCCTCCATTACTCACCATGCGTCCTCGTGGCAGCCTCAAGGATCCCTAGCTGTGCACCCTGAGGCTACTGTTACACCTCGAGCAACCAGCCAGTAGAAACCTACTGATTTTCAATGAAGCGGGGTAAGTCCGCTGATTACTGATTGTTTCCGTAGTCGTCTCTTCATTTATGAGGTGAACACGATGCTGAAGATCCGACATGGGTTGGCTGGAGATTGTCTCTTTTCATTTTTGTTGTAGAAGTGATCTCGATCTAGGAAAGTCTATCTGCATACGAGGAATTTAAACGTATAAGTAGTCTTAAAATATAGATGTATTTTCATAATTATGCATGGATATATATTGAGCTTCTCGTATTCAGCTTTTTGGATTTTCCTCTGTTTGCCTACATTTGGAATTATGAGCATATTAAAATTCTTCAAAGGAACCTCTTGCCTGCCATGCTGTTTGCATTTGGGTCCGGTTATTGTGCAGCACAAGGTTGGCGAGGGTATCACCCCGAAAAGCCGATAATCCACTGCGTTTTGCACTCAATCCTCCTGATTGAACCCCTCAAATTAAATGTGACTCACTGATACAACAGGATAGACGTTAATCTCCCATGCCCTAAACATGACTGGGACGTAACAGGGGTAGATTTGGTTTTAATCGGTCCAACGGTTAGGAAGTTATATCTGAAGAACTACTTTTTTCATAAAAAATTCCCCCCCCCCTTTGACTACAATGTGAACTTTTAGAGTAAAATATGATATATACAGGATAAGTTTCCTCGAGTTGATTCATAAGAATCAAATGTGGGCGAAATCAGAACATTGCTTGAGAATTTATCCCCCAAAATATTTTTGGTGCTACAGCTCCCTATAGCATCAGAAAAATACAACTTCGACCCAGTTCTTCCTCGCACTAAGGTCTATTTAGGTATAAAAATTATCCATGAACTATTTTCTGAGTACAGTTTTTGAGTTTACGCGAAGGACCTGCAGAAGCCGACGCGGCGCTGGCGGCGATGATTCCATAATATTCCCAACTTTCCGTGGACATAATAAATGGTTGTAAAATACGACTTTTTTATCGTGCCACGCCTTTTATCTGGACATCTACGGACGTCAGAATGACTTGAGGGGAGACATTCGGAGGGGCAGCGCGGTGCAGCGGGTTACACTGATGCCTCAAAGAACCACGGTTCCGGATGGAAATCCATTGAGCTGGCCTCACTTAGCTTCTCTACTCAGTCAAGCATGGTGACACTCCTCTCTCCTGCTTTTACCACCACGATTATACATTTACCCAGCGGGTGATTGGTTCAATTTGACCACAGGCAGGCGCATCGATTTTCTCCTTCTTGATGACAGTGCGGTGTACAGTTGAAAAGCTTAAGGGGGCGTATTGAATCATCCCTGCAACCTTCTTTATTCCTGAATCCAGTCGGTCCTGTTGTTTATTTGATGGTAGTCAAGGTTTAATTTGCTCCTCGCCGCAGTCACCACATCTGATCAGGCTGTAACCACGGCGACGGAGTTCACGTTCTGTTGGGAGAATTAACAAACTGAGAGTGTGTCTGAGTTTCTGTGTGACTTGCATGGGGGTGGGCCTGTGTGTGTGTGTGTGTGTGTGCATGTGTGTGTGTGTGTGTGTGTGTGTAAGTGTCCATGAGAGTATGAGGTTGATTAGTTCAGGTTTTAATGCGGTGTGGTCGGCATAGCCTCGGGTCATGCAACAGGCCTATTGTGGGAGGCAGGAGAGAGACAGAGAGGTTGAGGATGAAGTGAAAGTGTGTAGAAGTGTGTGTGTGTGAGTCTGTGTTTCTGTCTGTGTGCACTGTATAAGTGTGTGTATGTTAATGTGTCTAATTAAAGGCGTAGGGGATCATGCTCCGGCACTCAGCTCTAGCAGCCGCCTGACGCAGATATGACCTCAGGCGATGGTCTAACACACACACACACACACACACACACATACAGGGTGGCACAGAGAGAGAGAGAGAGAGAGAGAGAGAGACATAGCTGCACTTGCAAACAAAGTAAGCTACACTCAACAAAAATATAATTGCAACCATTTTGTTTTCGCTCCCATTCTTCAAAAGAAAGATTATATTTGTGGCTCATGCCACACAAAATACGTTCAGTCGTGAGCACGAATCTGCTTTTGATTGAAAACTATCAAGAAAACACCTGGCAGGTGGAGCATATCAAGATGCTGTGTAAGAGAAAAGTCTCAAGTAAAGAGATAAATGTGTTCTGAACTACGGTATGAACTATGAACTGCAGTAAAAGGTGGGAACTAATCAAAATTTAACCTGCGGCCTTCACCTTTTCCAGCTCAGCATGGAACCTGCCTTTACAGCCTTCATATTATTTCCCCACATCTCAGCAAGGATAATCTGAGAAAGCATGATATCACTGCTAGAACCTCTAATAAGAATCATCTGCCGGTAGAATCATCTACCGGACCGCCACAAATAACTATATAACAAATTTGTCCGTATGTGACGTATGACATCAGAGGATGACGTGGTAGGAATGTGAGAACATGTGACGAGATGAAATCATAGGTATGAAATTACAAAATATCAGAACTTACAACTTCTTATAGCGGTTAATATGTGTGTAAGTTTTGGTGTATGTGGAGTTAAGGCGATATGCTCGGGACAAGATGAGAAACTACAAAAGAGAAATTCTCCTTGTAGAAAATAAATGAATGATCTCAAAGAAGGGTTTCATAGTTTGTCAGACATGGTCTGGTCAAAAAAATATCCAAAAGGCTACAGACACGAATACTGATGATTATATTTTAATGTGAAAAGTGATGAAAAATACGTCGTAATCAACCAAAATCCTGATTTATCATCACCACGACACTGCTAGTCTTTGGAGAATGATTTCTTATATATAACTATATAATAACTAAGGATGCACCTAAACTATTATCGTTTGATGTTGATGTGAGTGCGTAATAACAACAGCAGTTCACTTTAAAACATGTCACATCACTGAGCCGCTCTCTGAGCCACAGCAATAATAATAAGTGATATACTAGTAATACGAATACTAGTACAAGTACACAATTCCAGTATCAGATACCGATGGGTATCGATGCATCCCTGCTCATGACTTTTCATCTGTTTGTACTGGGACTATTAAAAGTGGTTAATGTGATACAAAAACAGCGGCCGTCATCCATTTGAACAAAGCCGATATTTGGTAAAAGGAAATTCTGGCCATTATTGAATTCCTGAAAAAGAGAGGGCAATTAAAAAACTTTTATAAGACAAACTATCAGAAAAAATCTGAGTCAAGTATCCAGTTCCTCTTCTGGTTTCCAGCTGATCATAAGTGGGTTAAGACCATTTTTTTTTGAACATATTGAAATCTTTCACTGCTTACGGTTCAAACTAAACCCTGTGGGTCAGTGTGAATTGAAGCAAATGATTTCACATTGAACCATTTGTCCAGCGTCGAGATGATTTGGGCTTAAATGTTTAACTGAATGGACACATGCTTTCAGGAGAAATATGTTTACTTATGATATTGAATTATTTAATCAAACTGATATATTACTTTAGTTCTACATATTGATGGGGTGAATGAGGTAAAAGCTCTGAGCCATCTCTCTTTCTCCCTCCCTCCCTCTCTCTCTCTCGCTCTCTCTCTCTTTCTCTCTCTCTCTCCCTGTCTCTCGCTCTCTCTCTCTCTCTCTTTCTCTCTCTCTCTCACTCTCTCTTTCTCGCTCCCCGAGATACAGCTCACATTTTGTCAGATAATAAAAACACAGAGACTTGGAGAGAGGTTGGAGCTAAATACGCTCTGACAGTCTTCGTGTGTATGTTCCAGCTAAGGTGGTGTTGGTGGTGGGTGGGCGAAGCTTTGGCGAGAGGAGGGTGGGTTGAGCTTGAGGGGTGGAATAGGGGAGTAATATGGGTGTCAGGGTGCTAGCAGTCTGTCGCCCAAGGCTGTGACATTACCACACTTCTGCTCCGCTTCAAAAGAACCAAATCTAACTGACGACTCCTGTGATGACTCTGTGTGTGTGTGTGTGTGTGTGTGTGTGTGTGTGTGTGTGTGTGTGTGTGTGTGTGTGTAAGTAGTACATACTGTACTTGTGTGTAAATGATGCTTACTGTGATCTGAAGTCGGGATAATGATCTGTGACACATTGCATAGGTTAAGTCTTGAGACTGTATTACCTTACTGAGCCGGAACCCAGGGCTGCATGTATGTGTGTGTATGTGTGTGTGTGTGTGTGTGTGTGTGAGACACCTACCTGAGATTGATGGGTGTATATGGATAAACAGGTGGTGTACACAAACCTTTACTCGATTCTGTATTGAGTTTTCAGTCTCAGTGAAATGAGCATTTTTAATATCAATTGATGAACTGACTTTTATTGAACGTTCAAAATCCGTTAGCAGCTGAGCTAACGGAAAACCTTTATTAACTGGAGCCCAGGATAAACGGTGTTCTGCAAGGATATATTAACCGCATAATATCCTGCTCAACTGTTTGAAAAGGCTCATTTGAGTCCCTATTTCCTTTTGAGAAAATGTGTGCCACTTCTTTGAACCTGCTCATGAAATAACTAGAGGTGCACCACTGATTGATCGCGCCAGGAGGCTAATTTTGAAATGATCTGTGATTGGCCAACGACTCTCGGAAGGGCCGAGTGAACACATGCTCCTCATAATGGTCGCACACACACACACCAAGCGTGAGCTACCATAGCTACAAAACATCTCAACCGCATAGAAATCTTTCTCCTCAAGTGAAGACAACACAAAGCTGAAGAGGAACAACCCCGGAAACGTTTGGGACAACAAACTTAAATGGACACTTAAAAAATAATCGCCCCATTGAACATAGCAAGTTTCAAGAAGCCAACGTTGGCAGAGCGGCTAAAGCGATGGCTGTATGAATAAATACAACCCAGTGGCAGCATGCATATGCCAAACAGTAAGGGGCTAAAGATGGAGCCCTGGGGGACACTATATGTGGAGGAGGCATTAACCACGGTTATTGAGAAAGTCCTATTTGATAAGAAGGACTTTTTTTTGGAGCACATTAAAACATGTCAGCACTTACTTAACAGAATTCTGTATTTCTATTCAACCAGAAAATGTCTAATGAAGGTCAAAACATGAAAAACAAAAAGATTGAGATGATGTCATCAAAATCGACTATTTTTAATGAAGTCAAATATTTCACCATGAAATAATTGTATAACCTTTTTTTTTTACCGATTAAAAACTTGCTCCAACGAAATCATTTTTCAAATTATATAAAAGTCGGGGTGGCTATTACAAAAAAAACACAATTTATTTTCTTGTTGAAGACATTAAAAGGTTATCAATGGCTGTTATTATTAATAGCCACAGCAGGAAAAGAATGTTGTGACATCACTCAAGTTCAAACATGCAAAAGACTTCAGGAGGTGAATTCGGGGAAGTATGGACTCTGTTCTTCTGCCGAGATGGAAACATCAGGCTGAGCGAGCGCATCCTCTGATTACGGCTCACATTGTGTTGATGCGAAAGCAAGTCCGCATGAAAGATTTACGTTAAGAGAGAGCTGCAGTGAAACTTTAATAAAGCGCGCTGGAAATTGTGCAATGTTCTGGCTGAGGGAAGGAAGAAAATGTTTTCATCATGGTTAGTCTGTTAGTGCTTGTTTATCTCACGCGTGGACTTATTATTCCTCGTATGACTCGCGTGTCTTGGGATAGCAAGTATATAGTATCCATGCAACCTTATGTTGGATGATGAAGTTCGGCCGAGCCTTCTTCTGCATTCTGAAAGAAAACTGACACAATACACCTCGGTGTGTGTGTGTGTGTGTGTAGCAGGATGAAGGCTTTGGCTCGTTGCCACAGTTTGTTTTGCCGCACCTTTAATTATGTGGCGATCGACAACCATTCATGGCATAAATAGCTTCTTTTTCTTTCTTTTTTTTAATGAATTTGAATGACAATTAACAATTATAATGACAAAGATCCATTTTTGTGACAGAAAAAAAACGGATTATTACAATTGACACTGTCAAAATCAATTATATGAGATACAAAATAAAAAGTAGTAGAAAAAAAAAGAGAAGAAAAATAAAGGATCAGAGTTCCAAACACTTAACATAGAAGGACTATTATAAACAGCCGAGGCTCGTTTCCTATTGACATATTTCAGTGCTTTTTTGAATATTGGTAATTTCATTTGTAAAGGCTATAAATATTTTGACGAACATTCCAGAAAGAGCATCTGTCAATAAATTATTTTGCTTGTCCTGCAGCCTGATTCCCAATTTAAAACCAATATATTCTAACTTTGGAGAACTAGACGTACGCTAAAAGATCTTTTGTAAATATGAACTATTAAAGTAAAATACAATTTGTGAAAGATAGATCTCTTCAAATCAATTCATATGCACCAGATTTGTACTTAATCGGGCCGACGGTTGAGAAGTTACGTTGGGAAAACTATTGGCGATAAAGCTCCCCTTAGTTTCAGAACTATAAAACCGACCTTTCCTAAAATCCACCCGGTTCTTTCTTGCACTTAAGCCTATTTAGGGATAAAATTTGAAAATGATCCACGAAATAAGTTTTGAGTTATGTCCAAAGTAACTTTGTTTTTCACATAAATCTCCCCCTATGGAATAAAATATGAACTATTAGAGTAAATCGCAATACAAACAAGATTGATTTTCCTTGAGTCGAATCATATGCAACAAGTTTGGACTGAATTGGGCCGACAGTTGAGAATTTAAGCCCTGACAATTTCGCAGATAAAGCTCCCCCTAGTGTTCAAAATATACAGCCGAAGATTCCAAAACACACTCCAGTTCTTCCTCGCACTAAAGTCTATGCGGGTATAAAATTTGATAACGATCCATGAATGGGTTTTTGAGTTATCGCACTAAAACAAATACAAAAACTTTTAAATGTTTTGTAAAGGTCTAAAAACAGGATAAAGCCCCCATCATGGATTAAGTCTTTATAATCAATTAGATCAAAAAACAGCCTAAATGTAATTATGTATTATTTTTCATGATGTTATTATAAGTCTTTCTTTTATAAACCCTGATTGTGTTTCACTTATTATCTGTCCTGTATCCACTTTTACTCTATTGGCCATAATCTGTGTTAAGAGTTTTTAATCCACATTTATTAAAGTTTTTATATATCAGGTCAAAAATATACCTTTTATCTTTTCCAGATTTAAGTTACAAAGTAGTAATAATCAAGTTATACTTTTCAATTCCTTTAGAGCATTAAACAATAATTATTTTATATCATTCCAGAAAAATTGATATATGTGTCGCTTAACACTTTAAAGACAAGGCATTGGATCTTCATCATGTAATATGATGATGACTATAATTTAGAATAGAAATGTTTGATTTTTTTCTTATCTCCTTCTTTCTAGAACAAAAAACAAATAAGATGTATTATTTTCCCCCCGTTAAATCCATTTTGTTCTGGATCTGATATAAGCACCTTGAGCCCTTTGGATGAATAAATTATCCAACTTATCTTGTAAACTCAGTATTTTGATTTTCTTTTCATCTGATATCTTAGCACTTACTTCTGCAGTATTCATTTATTTCCTGAAGCAACTTTAATTCCAACTCCTTTTGCTGTTGACGTCTAGTTTTGCTACATTAAATGGACTTATTCTCACCTTTATATTTGAAATATTCTCATTTTCTACAATAACAATCTATTTCAATGTATCTTTTTATATTCTATTCTTTCTCCACGTATTCCTTAGAATTTACAAGATCAGCAATGCATTTTCAACACATTTTCTTATATTCTTAATTTTTTTCTGGTTTGACTGTAAACCCAGTTACACAGTGGTCTATCAGGGGGGCCGCGGATATAGAGACATTTGAGACACAGCTTATATTTTATAGTGTCACAAGCCACAAATCTATTCTGGATCTATTCTCTGATTCCCATTTAGTTTCATCCAGGTGAATTGCCTTATATGTGGATTTGTTTTCTTTCCATTGATCAATAAAAGAGTTGAGATTCCTAAATTCCTTCAATATCCGGCTACACTGGTAATGGCTGTAAAAAGATGGCGACTGATGTGGCGACTGACGTGGTACCATGTTGAAGTCTCTCTCTCTAGGGTAGAAAAAGTTATAAAGCAGTTTTGACATTTTTGGCAATTTGATTGCTGAAATGTTTCAGATATTTCAGCAATAATTGTATCAAAAAAAGATGGGAAAAAGAACAAAGACCTGTATTTTTCTGTAAAGTGAAGAAACATTTTTAATGTTTAGATGGAAATGGGTTTTTTCATCTAAACCCTGATTACCTTTAAATTATGAACTTAACTACATTTCTGTTTCATGGCATTTCTGTTTCATGTTGTTGTGGTCCATGGTTCTGATCGGTGCTGTGCTCAGTGGTTTAGAGGTATTAAAATCTGCATGTTTAACATCTTACAAAACAAAACATCAACTAAAAGCTCAGGTCTTTTCTGTAAACAGCCACTCAGTATTAATGTCTTCTGAAAAAATATATTTTCTGCATTGACTCATTTATGTTATGTTAGAACTCAACGTCTCATTAACAAACACTTTTTTTTAACTTTAACGGACAAATATATGTTTAGTCAAAGAGTTTATTTGTAGATACTTGTTTTTTGTCTGATTTTGGTCGTGCCATCAATGCTAACTATGTTAGCATGTATATGGCAATTCCCACTATATGTTATCATGAAGCTAACGGACCAAGTGTTCATTATTTCCCCACATTGTTGAGAGGCAGTGAACATTCAGACTTCACATGGAAGTATTTATCTCTCATTTGAAGAACTGGATTAAAAAAAATTAAAGGTAAAATGATTCCTCCATCCTATTATTTAATTTATTAATTTAATATCTAAGACCCTCTAAATGTGCCATAAAATTACATATTGGCCTGTCAAGCATTTTTTTAACCAGTAAAGAAAAGAAATCAGACTTTCATGGAAAATAATCTATTTTAATCTGATTATCTTATTGTTACTACCTTAATTATAAAGAGAAATATCCTCAACATTTGGGTAAAGTTTTTTTTTCGAAAAACTACTTGTTTTATTGGTTACATAATTCTTTCCCTCAAGTCCTCAAATGCTTTAATATACACAAAAAAAACTTCTCATAGAAGCTTTTTTTCAATAACTTAAGGTAATGCCTCCAGCTGAGTGGCCCCTTTGACCTATGGTGTCCCGCAGGGCACCATCCTTTGCCCCCTACTGTTTAGCATATAAATACTGCGACTGAGTCATATTATAAACAGGTTCCGTCACATTTACAATAAGAGTGACTCAAAATGTGCTCAACCAAACATTATAGCAGCACATCAAAGGGTTATTAATGCCGATCAAAGTTGACCTGAAACACACAAACACTTTACGACAATGCCAGGACTATTAGCACATCTAAGGACCTTCTGTGTCACGCTAACAGCCATGACATGCTTTCATGTTCGCCGGTTACGGATGTTTACTGTGTGTTACAGTATCTTGGCACAAGTGTGAATGTCCAGGTCCAGTTTTCGGTGTGTGTATGGGCTTGACGCTCATGAAAGGGTAGTAATTTCACGCGTGGTCAGACAGTTGCATTTCAGCTTTAGCCTGGAGTGTAGCAGGAACTCCTTAACTGTTCAATGACTTTAGCTTGAGGCAAGGTCCGCCTACACACACACACACACACACACACACACACACACATATACACACTCAAGCAAACGCCTCTATGAAATTACACCCATCTACTTGCTCTGCTCCCACACCCACACACTCAAACACACACCGACACACACACTCTTAGGCGTTTGTTGCTGTAAGGTGTATGTAGTTGCTTTATGCCGGAAGGGAAGATCACTGCTTTGTCTGTTTGATAAAGCTACAACGTCCATCTCCTTCAAAGAGCGCTGTGCTGATCTGATGTGAGGCGAGTGTGTTGATGGATTTTGACGATTATGCCGCCCAGGGCGCTCGGCAATAAAACGGTGATGGGACTAAGCTGTAAAACAAAAAAAAAAAAGGAATGGAACATTAACAACTTGATTAAATAAATTCAAAGGTGCGATGGGTCCTGTCAACAGCTGCTGGATTGAATTCACAACCAGTTTTTCCACTATTAAGCCTTAACTGTTACTGCGATACAGTCTCATTACGCCTTTTTGTAATTCTATGAAATACTTTCATGATGAAGTTGGGATATTATTGAATCGTCATCGTCACGTCTTCATCTGCCTCAGATCCTTCCTATCAATCTAAAAATTATTTCGTGGATCATTTTCAAACTTTTTACCCACAGAGACCTTAGTGTGAGGAAATACTGGATGCTTTTGGAAAAAGTTTGGGTGTATATTTCCAACACTAGGGGGAGCTTCATCTCCGAAAGTTTTTGAGCTGTAATTTCTCAACTGGCGGTCCAATTTAGAATTAAATGTGGTGCATCAACTCCAGATCTATCTTTTATGTACCACATTTTACTCTAATAGTTCACATTCTAGCCACCAGAGGGAGCTTTCTTTTTTTTTTAAACAAGAGCAATGTTTTTTTAAGACAACTTTGTAGATTGATTAAAAAAAATCTTTTCTTCTAATCGCTGGAAGACAAAGATTTAACTGTAGGGGGCTCAGTTGTTTTTCTTGATATGTGGGTTTATTAAAGACAGATCTATTACAACAGAGAAGACCCCGGTACTCTCAGGTGCAAGTCTCATCCAGGAATCTTCCCATTCGGATCCAGCAGGATTATTATATGCTTACAAGGTCCGGGCCAATCCAGTAGGTCAGGATACTTTGTGTCCTTCAGAGAGAAGAGTGTAAATCGTAACACTAAGGAAGACTTCAGAAACAAGTAGGGCAAGGGCAACAATGACCAGTGATGTCACCCCGCTGACTAACAGTGATGTCACTGTTAGTCAGCAGGGTGCCGGTCTTTGGAAGGACATTCGTGATCCGCTGTGGCAACCCTAAAATGAAACAGCCGAAAGACAAATAAGAAGAATTATCTGAATATCGATTCAGAGCCTGAAGGGAACCCGATGAACCTTTATTTTTTCAGAAAAATAGTTTTAATTTTAATCAGTTTTGCACACATCTTATACAATCGATAATTGTATCGCGTCGATAGGCTTCAAAATAAGACTTGCTTTTGGATTTTGAAGCATTTTGTTATTTTATTTTGTGGTGAAAACTTTAACCTTTACTTTTAAATTAGTTCGTAGACGTCACAACATTTTTTCAAAACTTTCCATGTTTTTTTTTCAATGAGAGATTTCGCTGAAAAAATTCTGCCTCCGTGTCCAGAGCAGGAGAAATTTCCTTTTGAAGCCCTTGTCAGTCTGGATATTCTTGAATTGCACTCACTGGACGCACTCTTGAAAACAAAAGGTCCCTATGAAGATTGTTGAACTAACATGAAGGCCGTTTACTCCATCCATGCATCCATCCATCCATCCATCCATCCATCCATCCATCCATCCATCCATCCATCCATCCATCCATCCATCCATCCATCCATCCATCCATCCATTTCCTTGAGCTTATCCTCGGTCAGGTCTGGCAGTAAGTTATGCAGGGTATTCCAGAGACCCTTTCCTTCAGCAACACTTTTTCTAGCTCCTCCTGGATGGGATCCGTAGGTGTTCCCAAGGCGACATGAGTTGTGTAATCCCTCCAGCAAGTTCTGGGTCTACCCCGGGGGTCTCTTCATAAGGAAGGCATCCAATGCCTGCTATACCGCTGAGAGGATACTACCTCCTTATGTCATGATCCATTTTCCCATCTGCTGGGAACAAAACCTCAAGATAATCAACCTATGCAAACCCAACCTGGAAGGGGTCACAACTTTCCAGCAGCGAACCTTAGGTTCAAAGGTTCGCTTGGAGTTGTTGTTTCCCAACCCTTCCAAGTCACACTAGGCTGTGCATCGCCCCAATGTTGGCTCCAGATCATGGGTTGTAGAAACCAACAACACCATGTCATATGCAAAGAGCAGAAACGTAGATGTGGGGTTTTCTCACCACTGCTGTTCCTCATCTTCCTGCCATGAATATCAAGAACCGGACCAAAGAAAAGGGGCCTCAGTAGCATTTATCTGCTGCATCCCTCAGTCACACCCTTTAAACTTATATCTCATCTTGGTATCTGGTTAACTCTTTAGGATTATCCAGCACCACTACCTATCCGCCTGAAAATCAAAGTCTACAAGAGTGAGAGTTTTCGTCCAGTGGGTAGAGCGGCCGTCACCCAATCGGAAGATGTTAAGGTATCCCGGCAGGTCTGCATGTCGTAGGGACCTTTAGAAAGACCCTGAACCCAATATTTTGTATGTATTTGTTTTACAAATAGTACATTTACTAATATACTCCAAATATACAATACACTATCAGCATGAAGCCTCACATTCCGTGTTGCATTGACTGCACAGACAGACCATAACTGTTCATTTGGAACAGAATATCCCATTGATCTGCTACAATTTGATGTAAAATTACAAACTATATTAGCAGGTTGAACATAAGGCTAAGGCATAAGGATGTTGTGGCTTCCTCCATGTTTCTAAAGTGCATGTTTAAGTTAATTCTGGAGCCTGAGCTACTTCCTGTGCTTTGACAAGCTGCTGTACATTTGCTAAGCTGGAGAGACTGTCAGAGAGTCTGGAGATGGGTCCAACACTACTTAGCAAGAGGAAGAAGAGTGCTTCTGATCTCCCAGGATTAAGGAGTGTGTGTGCACATGTGTGCACGCCTGCGTTTGTGTGTGGGTTCAGGCCCTGGATAGCTTAAGATGGACTGTATATTAGAGGAGAATATTAAGAGTCTCCAGAGTTCCACACCTTCCTCCCCTATAAAACATACCCAGTTAATGAGAGAGAGAGAGACAGATGTGGAGAGGGCGAAAGAGAAGGAGATGGAAAACACAGACAGCCTGTCTCCCATCTCTGACGTATTGACATGCAGGCCATGTATGGGTGTGTGTGTGTGTGTGTGTGTGTAACTGCATTCGTGCAGTAGTAGGCTGCTGGGTTAGAGGATAATTGCCAAACCGTTGGGACCTGAGCTCTGCCCGGACTGTCAAAGCAGGCGTGACAAAACCTCCAATCAACCCTGCAGCAACGAGAGAGAGGGAGAGAGAGAGAAAGAGAGAACGCTCATTTTACCAGTCCTTTTTGAAAATGATATAATTTACTCGTTCACATTCTCCGCATACATTACTGGTAAATTAGCTTGTATGCAAAGTATCTATCCATCTATCTATCTATCTATCTATCTATCTATCTATCTATCTATCTATCTATCTATCTATCTATCTATCTATCTATCTATCTGTCCGTCCGTCCGTCCGTCCGTCCGTCCGTCCGTCCATCCATCCATCCATCCATCCATCCATCCATCCATCCATCCCTGTCTGTCTGTCTCTCTGTCAGTCTCTCATCTGTCTGCAGTGACCTTGGCGGTGGCTTTGGACCTTTGAACCAATGACAGTGGAGGTTGAACTGACAGAGGCAGGGCTAGAGCCGTGATTGGACTACGGGCCTCTATATGAGATAGTGTGTAGAACACACCTGTGTACTACTGTATTAGTGCACACCTGAATGTATGCAGTTCACAAATCCACACACAGTTACACATAAAATAAAGGCCCATTTATGTTTGTGTGTAACACCTCATTCTCTTTAAACCTGTAGAACAGCTGTAGGTAAAATATATATAATGTATGGAAAGTAAGCATAAATTCATGCACACACACACACACATACACGCAAAACTCATGATCCACACATGCACAAACACATATACATTACTGATCTACAGTATGCACTCACAAACTCACACACACACTTAGACGCACACGTATTGCCTGTGGTTCTGACTCGGGTCCTGTGGTTATTACTGTAGTGCCGCTAGGCTGATGGTTTAGGGCTCGCCACCGCCCCCCTCAAAAAAAGAAAACCCTAACACAACCACATCTACACGTACACACACACACAGTCAGCCAGTGTGTTGCAAACACGCACCCACTCTCAGGCGTGACGCTGACACTGGGTTTCTTCACGGAGTGCTGCAGGGGAAACCTGAGGAGAGAGCTGGGTAGGCGGGAGAGAGCGGATGTGGGACGGGGGTGGGTTTGGTGGTTTGGTTTAGAGTTACTGTGAATAGGAGACGCACCACAAGTGTGAACATTGACTGTCAGAAGCGTGAGAGGATTTTTCTCTCTACGGTTTGGTTACGTCTGGATTAGAAATGACGCAAAGAGACGCGGTTTTACCATCCTCCATCCCAGCGATGGTCCCTGAAAATAAACATTCATCTGCCTTTGTTTCAGTGATGATGGAGGTGGGTGTAATTTTGAAGGTGGGGAAGAGGAGGCTGATGATTTGATGACATACTCCATACACCTTTTTGGAATGTAGTATTATGCCGCCACATGATTTGGTGATGGTTCTGAGTTCATTTGGACCAGATGACGTCAGCCTAATGAGATGAAACCCAATCTGCAGCACAGCTATATAGAGAGTCACACCTCACATGTCAGAGATAGACATTGTTCTAGTTACGTGTCTGAGTGACACCTGTCCAGGTCACATCAACAGCAGGATTTTCCATCTCTGTTGTCAGCTAACCCTACTCTTTGCAGCACATTTGGTCACTGTTCTGGTCTGAATTCCACAGATTTCTGTCACGCTTTTTAATAGGTAGCTTGATTGCTGCATTATTTCAGCAGCTACGATTCCTTGATGCAGCAATGGCACCAAATTCCTTAAAGGTTAAAACATCAAAGGTGATATAATGATAATATAAACCACACACTGACAGATAAAGTGAAACAAACCATGGAGCACAGGACCACTCCATTTATCTACAACTTTATGACCATTTACTTTATTGCTCTTCAATATTTCAGTCAATATTTAAAAAAGAAAAGAAAAAAGGGTGTTCTTTCTTGAATACACTCCAGAACTTTGGTTATCAGCTGCTCACAGCACACTTGTGTGTTATTGATGTCATAACTTAACGCCAATGGTAGTGGATTGATTGTTTTAAGGTTTTTTCACAGTGACACTACAGTTACGAGCTGCTGTCAGACTACATGAGATACCCTTATTCAAAGAAACAGTAACATTTATCTGGTGGAATGAAGTGGTTAAAACGAGGTAAGACATCTATGAAGGTTCAGGATCCGGGATCAGTCACGTTTACTCATGCCACCACCAAAAAAACAAAAATGCCATAAAATCTATGTAAGATTCAACAATGTTTCCTCCCAGAATCAAGCCAAGCTGCTGGGCATAAACGTAGGTGCCATCAGGCACACTGGCACCGCCAGACCACTCAATCTGTTACACAGTACATAAATATGAGTGTTTTTTTTTTATATTTAATGGAGGATGAATATACTAAAGATTATTTTACGGGATTTCCGTATATTTCTAACAGCATGAGCCTGGGAAGAAGTGAAAACACGAGTGTTACAAAAAATACTCACCCCCTCTTCAACAAACCATAAATTAACCAAACATTAAATAGGAAAATATTTTTAATTATATCTTTGTATTTATATATCTTAAAAATTCTCAAACGGTTTTTGCTATGAAAACATGTATTATAAGTTATACAGTATAAGATCTTAAGGGGTTAAATATAATCATTGATTGAACCAGCTCGGTGCAGCTTTCATCCCTCTACTACCTGTTTTCATTCACAGGAAACCTCAACTCTAAATCACATCACTGAATTTATCTCCAGAACATCAAGAAACATCTTGCTGAACATTTTAAGGATATGCCAATTCTAATAAAGTTTCACTTTTTTCCAACTTGTGAGAAGCAGGAAAATGCTGTTTGAATAGTTTGCTGCTTGAAGTTTGTTTTTGTCAGGCTGAAAATGTGACCATGCATTAGTGTGTGTTAATGTGTGCTCGGTGTGTGTGTGTGTGTGTGTGTGTGTGTGTGTGTTTGGACCGGGGTCACCTTCTCCTGCTCAACACCTGGGAGTGTGTGTTCACAGGGTGACTGTGTTGAGGGGATCTGGGTGAATACAGAGTGGTGCCACACTGGGAATAAGCTGTCAGATGAAACGCAGAGGAACTACTGAGAGACACTAAAAGAGAGAGAGAGAGAGAGAGAGAGAGAGAGAGAGGATGTGTGTGTGTGTGGGTGCGTGCAGACATGCGCCTGTGTTTGTGTGTATTTGGGTGTGTATGAATGCGTAGTGCTCTTCTGTGTGTAGTTCTGTCAGTGTGTAACATCCACGTTCTCTGTCCCCAGTGTGTGCGTGTGCGTGTGTGTGAGTGTGTCTGTGTGTTGGTTTCTATGCTTATGTCAAGATTTATGTATTCTTATGTGTCTGTACATGGATCGAGGCAAAAGGCTGTGTTTCTGTATGTTTTGGAAATTGTGTGTGTGTTTGTGTGCGCGTGTGTGTGTGTGTGTGTGTGTGTGTGTGTGTGTGTGTGTGTGTGTGTGTGTGTGTGTGTGTGTGCGTGTGTGAATTTTGCGTGTGCAGAGTCTAGGGGAGCTCTAGTTAAAAGGGAAAACCCTGGTTCTCTCCACAGACTGACTTAGGATTCTCTCTGCCTTCCCCAGAGTTCACTGCAGCAGCCTCCATGCTGGACTTTCTCCAAAACCAACACACACACACACACACACACACACCGACACACACACTTACACTCATGTAATATCTACCTCTTAAGCGACTCCCTTTCACACACATACTTTCAGCCTCTCCATACAAGACGTGCACTCTTGAACTTTGTTACTTTGAGTTTGTGCAAGTTCTGAGGATGGTGATGCTCTTATGTGCAGCATATAGTCACACATACACACACACACACACACACATACACACACACTACAAACTTCTAGAGGACCATCCTTCACACTAAAGTAGAAATAAGGAGAAGAAGGAGGTGATTAGGTTGTAGCTGCGGTTGGAACACACTTTGAAATAAAATAATAGTCCTAAAATACTTCTGTCTGACATCAGCTTGCAAAAAAAATCTTTACAGAATCAAAAGAATCTTTTTCATGCTTTCAGTGAGGAACTTCACTTATGCATGATTGAAAATGCGGACATGGAAATACTCAATACTTAAAGTATTACAAGGATGTATTGCATTAGACCTTAACTACACTTAACCACTTTACAATAACTACTACTACCATACTACTCTCATAAATGAGTCATAAATGGGTTATAATTGGGGTAATAACTAGGTAATAAACAATATAAATCATTAATAAGCTATTATAATCAACTCATAATACAGCAATCAATACTGGTTCACGGCGGCTTATTAATGATGTATAGTGTTCATTCATTCATTATCTACCGCTTATCCTTTACAGGGTCACGGGGGGCGGAGCCTATCCCAGCTAACATCGGGGGAGAGGCAGGGTACACCCTGGACAAGTCGCCAGTTCATCACGGGGCAGAAACACATAGAGACACACAACCACACACTTACAGTCACACTTACTCCTACCGGCAGTCTTTCTGTCCGTGCTCTTTGCCTCTTTGAATAAATGGAATATAATATTTATAACTCTGTCTTTTGTACTTTCTGCTGAAAGTTAAAATATATTTTTTAATGTTTGTTTACAAACAGCGCTTTTGTATCTCCAGGTCCACATGGAGGCCGCCATGCTGGTACCGACGTCTGGAGAAGGATTCCACGTTTGAAGTTGTAACTGTGTTTGTAAAAAAGGGAGGATCACACTTGTTGTTTAGAACAAGAAAAATCAACGGAGCTCAAATCCTCACCGTCAAAGCAAACATGACGAAACTACAAGCGGTGGGTCCCTGAGCTAGACCCATTTTATTCCACTTATAACCGTTCGACAGAAGCTATATAGCAGAAAAAAACACTTTCAGCACACTGATGCGGAATATTACAATCAATGTGTGACGGTACCCGGATTCTTCTGACCAAGAGAAGTGGTTCCGGCCGGTACCAGATTCCGCTGACAAGGCCATTTCTTCCTTTCCTGATAATAAAAATAAATTTTCTCCCACATTTAAATATCAATCTTTTAACAGGAAAACTGATTCTAGAAGTGAAAACCTGGGATCGTAAGTATCGATAATCCCCGAGTGGATCGGCACACCACTGAGAATCCAGGCTCATTTTCCCGTGCATACAACGTTTGCATGTGCGATGTGAAAACCACGCCATCTCTTCCGTGTCAGCGCGTCAGTGTTTCTGCAGCGCTGTGCGTAAACGAGGCACAGCGTGAGGCGCACTGTTAGGAAGTTGTTGGTTATTATGGGCTGGCAGATGTGAGAGGAGGAGAGGAGTATGGTAATGTTACGGCAATGAGAAAACCTGTGCATGTGTCCCTCAGGTAAAAACAGGGGAACATGGAATCAAATCTGAGCCAACATCCTGAGATTGTTCCTGTTGATAAATTGATATCATTAAATATAAATGCCGAGTGTTTCATTGGCTGCCGCCGCGGGCTTGGAGCAGCGAACAGGATCGCTTTGAATTCAAGGCTGGAAATTTCCCCCAAATCATCAAATCTGACAACAAAGGAAAACTCAAATAGACTCCCTTAATGAGTTAAACACACATGTGCGCACACACTCACACGCCTACACACACTGGTGTTCTTGATCTAATGAGTCTTTAAACCGTCTTCCTTATCATGTGTCTCCTCCTGACACACAACGCAGTCACACACACACACACTTTTTGTATGATCAATCCACATCAAACAGGAGCTCATTTAAATATTCATATAAGGTGTTAGAAGATGGTTGGTCAACCTCTCTGTCTCTCCCGCCGCCGTCTCTCTTTCTCTCTCCAGGTATATTAATAATTCCCCCTGTCTCTCCACCATACAGAGTTGGAGGTTTTTCCCTTCAGACAAAGTTTCTAGAAGTTTCTATAAATTAATAAGAGTGTGTTCTGTGTGAAGCCGGCAGCTTTGAACCGGGCGTATTGATCTTGCAGGTGAGTCGGCCGTGCCGGATCACGACTTCAAACAGAATCCGATGTTCTCGTGGAGAGGCTGGCCCAGCCCAGAACAATACCTTTATTACCCCTCCGTATGACTGGTCCAATCTGATGGTGAAGCAGGGGGTGGGGGTGGGACGGAGAGGAAGGACCTACTTGTGGTTGAGGGGGTTAAGATGGCTGAGGTTGGATTTTTTGATCATAGTGATGATGAGGTGAAGAGTGGGATGTGACCGAGATGCTGAATCCATCGCTGGAAGCTTCTCAGGCTGGATCAACGCATCATCATGGCGTCCGCCTCCGCTTCCGCCTCCGCGGCTGCAGATCTTTCATGTTAACACAATAAAACTTTCTCATGGATCATCATATCATCATAACCTCATGTGCGAGGAAGAACTGGATTGATTTGGGGGAAATATTGAGTGTATTTTTCTGACAATTTTCCGAGCTTTAGATCCTAGAGTTTTAGTGCAACAATTTGGTAACCGTCGGTCCGACTTATTCCAGATTCAGTCCACAGGACAAAAAAAGTACTTTTTTGGAAATTTGAGAAGTTCAATCTGGGGGATTACTTGTACAATGCAGTGGATTGGAGTCTTTAAGCCCGAGGAGTCTCAGTTGTCTGCCTTACATACATGTGTTCATTACAGACAGAGAAGATCCCGACAGGCTCAGGTGCGAGTCTCATCCCTGAATCTTTACCTTCCCTTAAAGGCGCACCATAATATGCTCAAATGTCAACATGTACAATGCCAATCTACCTGCTCACATTCACATCTTCATCCTTCAGACAGAACGGTTCTCACCATCACCATCATTCCTGAGACATCACATAAGGAAAGACAAAGGAAACATGGGGGGCTTCGGGAATATTTTCATTTCCCTATCGCCCACGCTGACGGGGACGACAGCAAGTATCTGAAGAAAAATCTGAAGAAACATTTGTATTTTACATTTTGGGTTTATTTCCAGTTCTCACACTGGAAATAAAAGGCTGTAAAATCTACAGTAATTTAAGTTTATTGGAACAGTACATTACTGTATACTGTTTTACAGCAATGAACTGTGTATTAAAATTAGAAGTAACAGTAATTCACAGTTCACAGTAATAAAATAACGACTGTAAAATTTCATAATTATTCTGATTTATTTTACAGAAACTTACTGGCTACCTGCTTCCAGTTAATAACAGTATGTTTTTTTTACAGACTATGTGGTAATTGTGAGGTTAATAAATCCATCTGCTGAAACACTTGAAAGAAGTTACAAAAGTTTTAAAGGAATAAAATGACCAAATTTGGAATAAAAATGTACATTAAAATGATTCTCAGAAAAAGAAAATCAAAGATTAAATGGATTTTAAATAACTTTGTTAAGAAACAAACAAGTAGGTATGTTAGTATCTCATTTAAATTTTAAACACAGCGTGACTCAATACCTTTTATAGACAAAATAAGAAGAAAAATAAAAAAAGTAAATCATAAAATATAGAAATTAGAGAAACAACATTAAAATGTTAAGATATGTGAGAGGTACAGTTGGAATATAGATCATTTTCTGAATGTTTTCTATAAAAGCTGTCAGTTTTGCCAAGAACGGTGCAATTAGTGACCTCATTCCATCTAGGAAGCGTTTAAAGGTAACTGATTGGATCCCGTCGTTGTAACCTTCTGGATACAGTTTACGGTAAATATAGAAGAGAAAGACTCAAAGTAGACTCAGAGGGAAGATGGATCATATAACTAAAACCATTTTGTTTGTAGTAGTTTGTCACTACTCAACCTGTGTGTGTGTGTGTGTGTGTGTGTGTGTGTGTGTGTGTGTGTGTGTGTGTGTGAATGTCTGAATGTGTGTGTGTGTGAGTGTGTATAAGCCTGTGTGAGTCAGACAGAGGCTGTGTAAGTGCTGATTAGCGATTAGCAGGTCTCGACGCTGACAGCGGAGCTGATCAGTATTTCCTCTGTGTTGGAGCTTTAGGGAACAAATCCCAACATTAACCCAGCTCTCATCTGCCTGGCAGAACGCTTGCAGCAGCCTGCCAGCCATAGGTCGTACATCCAGCAACAACCGCCAGCTAAAGACTGAGAATCCTCCTCTGACGGCGCCTCATTGTTGTCTCATTTCAAATCAGAGGCCCATTTGATCATTTCAGAGCTTCTAAAGTTGATCTCAACATCAAGGTCGCCGGGCTGTGACATGTGATATTTACTACTAGAAAAAAATAGTCTCAAATTTGTCATACTCAGCTTGACAGAAATGACATTTAAGCGGTACCCCTCCAGGGAGAAATATGTGGGTTCTTATAGTTCTATAAAAAAAAGAAAGCCTAATCCCATTGAAGAGCAATAAGTGGAGTAAAATGTTCCTTTTAAGAGATGATGTGTCGCTCAGCAGACACCAGAGGAATAGTGACAGATAATTGTTCGGAGTTTAATTCTTAAAAAGGGCACCACTGAACGCGAGTGGGTGTTGAACCCAAGACCTGAATATTGTCTCCAGAGCGCTCAAACCAGGCCGCCTTCATAAATCTCCCGCTGAGAACGGTCGCTCCTTCGGACATCATTTGCATTGCAGATTCATTTACTGAAGTAAAGAAATGTAGCTGAGAGACACCGGACCGCCAGAGGACACCTCCGTGAAGGTTTTAACAGGTTCTTTGACGGGTCGGAGACCATCCGTCTCCACATGGGACACATTAACTGTAAGTAATGAAATGACCCTGTGACCTCCGTCTGTAGTCCTCAAGCAATTGTCCAGGAAACTCACTGACACCACCGCCGCTACACTCAAGACAGTTTAAAACAATTTAACATCTGAATGGGTGAAAAAGGGACTCCTTCCTTTTTCCACATTTTTTTTCGAGGACCTCGTCCTTCGATGGTTATAAAGGCCTGGACCCCTAAGGTCCCAGAAGAGCACCGCTAAAGGAGAAGAATTTAAAATGACTTTCCTGTTCATGTCACTAACTCTTCCTCATTCCCACGTCACCGAGGGTCGTTCCTGTTGCCAAGCAACATCGACAGCTGGAGCTGTAGTCTTAAGCCCCGTTTGCACCGGACTAGTATTACCCGAGGACGTCATGTGACTTACAGATCCCACCTTCACTTTCATTTACTGACTGTATCCCACTGAATATGATGTCAAGGCTTTGGGCAAAGTTGCGCTTACACTGTTCAGCCCCTGCTGTCCGTTGTCGTTATTGACAATTGTTGAAGTTTTGTTTGTAAGCTCCGAGGCAGGAAGAAGTTTGTTTGCTAGCGTAGCGGTTGTGTACTCTCAGTATACTCAGAAAAATGTACGATGAAACCAAAGAAAGAAAATAGCATTGCTGCTAGCTAGCCAGCCACACAAAGGTTAGCTTCTAGCTAGTTTTAGCATAAACAATGTGCTCAGTGAATCGTTTTAAGCAACCTCGAACAACTCCACAGTACAGAACCATATTTACCTTACATTAAATGAATGTCCTTTGAATATAGTGATCACGCGTTTTCTAACTAACTCATTCCATCAGGACTGCAGATTCATTTTTGCATAACCCCTTGCAGTTTTAGGATTTATTATAGCCTCTTAGTGGAAACTTTTTTATCTATCCATACAGGTGTTATAGGAATTAGGGGATTTTTTTCAATATATATTTAATCCTTGCCCTTTTCTTTTTCCAAAAAAAAAAAAGACTTTGAATCATGTTGTACTGAGAGAATTTTAATGATAATAAAGTTTTGTCAGCGGAGTCTTCCCAAAGGTTCCCCTGTGGGGTTTGAAAGGTGACAGGCTGGATTCTTATTGGTGGTGACATGCGTCAATCTTTGGAAGAAGCCCCGCCCATTGTGGCCAGACCAAGCTGAGGCAGTGGAGCTGCTGTCAGCCACTCATCACTCAGTCCTTTTCATGTTTGCCTTTTTTCTGAGCTTGTGTATGATCAAGAAAAGATATTCTAGTATGGTACACACACACACACGCACACACACACACACACACACACACACACACACACACACACACACAACGTCTTCATCTTATAGCAGCTGTGCTTGTGTGTTTCCATTTCGTGTTTGTGCGTGGGTGCAAATGTGTGTTTGCTCCACACAGACACACCGATCCATCCAGCAGCCCCTATGTTGTCTGCCAGGAGGGCAACTTCAAAGAGACTCTAGCTGTGGGCATTAGGAGCCTGGAGAGCGAGGGCCTGTGGAGTGAGAGCTGGGCCTGCGGAGACAGCCGGAAAGCCAATCGGCCACAGGGAGTCTGGAGAACGAGGTATGCCTGGAGAACGAGGGGAGTCTGGCGCGCAAGGTTGTGTCATCCTGTAGCGACAGGTACAGGTCCATCAAACGAGGCTGACGGTGGTCCCGGAGACGATGGTGAGGCCTGCAATGGTAAAAAAAAACAAGAATCTAAAGATTTGAACTCAAGTGAGACTGGAGACGCGAAGTCTCCGTGTTTGGTGAAGTTTCCCTGAGCTCTGCAGTCGTCAGAGTGAGGCTCTTAAATCAGGAGTCGTTCTCAGTGACAAGGTGACGTTTGTTGCTCTTTCTTGTCTTACACTGATGTTTTTTAAAATCAGACAAACAGAGAGCATTCTGGTCCCTGCAAACAACACTTTTCCTCCATGAAACGATGTCCACTTTTTACTGGCTGCAGGCGGAGGAAGGAGGAGAGCCCGCAGGAGGCGGTGAGAGGCGTGCAGGAGAGCAGAAGGAGGTGGTGCGAGGTGGGCAGGAGAACACAGGACTGCCGCTGTTGCCTCTGAGGCAAAGATCGGCTTCTTGCTCTCATCTGCCCGTCAGCGCCCTCCTCTGAGCCGCCAATCAAAATGATGGACAGCTGCGAGTGGCTGGAGGAGAGAAGTTGGAAGGGAACGGCTCATTTGCACAGCGTCTGTGATTTCTCTCTGTGTCTAAAAGGCAAACCGCTGTTTGTATCCATTACCTCTGCAGCCTTTCAAAACTCTGATTGTATCATAATGGATCAGCATGGAAGTTTCCCCCAAGTGTTGCTAAAACAGGTGTAAGTTCACAGGCGCCCGTTCAAAGTTCATTTCACACAGATCGAAATCAAATAGTACAAATTTGAAGTCCGAAATTAACAGTTTTTTCATGTGCTGCGCCAACCAGGTGCAATATTTCAACTGCAATGTCTTTTTTTTCTGTTTTATTTTTGCAGGATTACCCAAAAACTTCTTGATGGACTTTCCTGAAACTTGTTATATAAGTGTCTGGCATCAGGCTCAGAAGAACCAACAGGATTTCATTCTTAAGTGCGTCCAGATAAATGGCTGAATCCAGGTTTTCTGTTTTCTTTTTCAGTTTTTCGAAAAATTGTAAGATGATTTGTAACTTAATGGACCCGTGTTAAATGTGCTAGGTGGCACGTGTGTCATAGAGGAAATCATCAACTATTGGAATGGATCTAGATTAATAACTGCCTTTATGATCGCAACATTTTTGTTTTCAGCCTTTGTATTAAATTAAGCTCTAGAGTTGAGTTCAGGAAGACTATTCCCCTGCACACTCGGGCCTAGTCTTCATGCCACTCACTCATTCACACCTTTCAAACATACTCAGTCTCAGTTGACTGATAAACAGGCTGGTGCATCAGCTGTAATCAGCTGATATACAATATCACACTTCATCACTTTCAACTTGTTTCTGTGTTTTTGAATATGATTATTTCCATTCCTCTAGTTCCCTGAGACTGCTTACACATCCGTCCTCCTCCTCCTCCCACTCTCCGCCCAGTCCTCGCTTTCTGTCCTTGTGTGACCCATTTATTATGATTTCTAATATGACATCAGAAATCAGATCTTTCAACCCAAGATCCATTGATTGATATTCCAGTTTGAGCTTAATTTCTGATACTGAGCAAAGAGCGGGATGGACCCAGAAAAAAAAAATCTCACCAGCTCATCACATCACGTGAAGAAAAACAACCAGTTCACGCTCTCATTCATACCTGCAGGAAATTTTAGAGTCATCGTTTCACCTGTTTTAGTTTAATGACGTGGTAGGAAGGGAGCAATAACAGGAGGGATCTTCTACAAACACCACGAGAGAATATGCAAACCCCCCAGAGAGGGTTTGAAAGCTAACCCTCCAGGTGTGCCCACCACCTTTAAACTCCTTCCTGATGAAATGAGCGTTTCTACTTGATTCCTCTCATCCAATTATCACGATTTACGTAAGAATGTGAGATTTTCCCAGAAGAATCTGTTCTGATTTGTTCATAAAACACCTTCCAATAGTCACATGACCTGGTGTAAGTGTGTCAGTGTGTCAGGAAATAAAACACTTTGAAGACAGGATACAGCATTTTAGAAAGTTTTTTTCTAAACACAGCGCCTGAATGTTTTTTCTATCCTTTTTACACATTGACGTGTTCACGTTCTGTGTAGACACATTCATGCACAACACTAAAACACACCTAAAAATGTTCAAATATGAATGTTTTCAAACATTCTTTAGGTGGAATATGTAACAAATGTTACGTAATGGACTGGTTTCCGTTTTTATGCAATTGTAAGATGGAATAAATCAGGGATTGCAGGTTCATAACTTGCTGGATCCTCCACATCCAGCCTCTGGAGGCGCAAACCTGTGCCGGTTTAAAAATGTGGACCAGCCGCCACTTTACTGACCCAAAGCCAAAACAAGGGAGAGGCATAAATATTTGAAATTCATTTATGGCATTTTTTCTGTATGTAAATCAGAATTATTTGATATTAATTATGACAAATTGTTTATTTTTCACATTGCTGCTAATGTCAACGTGTTTCTTAATATGTATTACATTGAATTTTCAAAATAAGATGCCGAAATCTCCTTCTACATCAGAAAAAAACCTCCAAAATTCCTACTCTCATATGTATTAATGTTACGGTATGAATAACAATAAAATATGACTATTAGTAGTTATTATGGGCTGCTGAAACCTTTTCAATTCAAGTAACTTTTTCTGTTGTTTTACAGATTTGATTTTATCATATAGAATAAAACCATGTGTGAAATTATTCACTCTTTCATGGTTTGCTTTCCAAATTCCTTTGTTTACCATCTGGCTTGCAATGTATCGACTAATGATACTGTAATTAGTGAAAAATGAGTGTGTGCGTCTGTGTGTGTGTGTGTGTGTGTGTGTGTGTGTGTGTGTGTGTGTGTGTGTGTGTGTGTGTGCGTGTGTGTGTGTGTGTGTGTGTGTGTAGGATCAGTATTCTAATGAGGACAGACAATAGAAGTCTGTAGCTCAGAGCCACTTGAACAGAGAGGAGCACAGCATCAGAGAAAGGAAACCAGAGAGGGGAGTCATCTAGTTGGGGGTTAGGGAGGGTTCAGCCTGGTGGCAGTCAGTGCCTCAGGCAGGGTTTTGGGGTCAGGCCCCCCCAGACAGCCTCACTGGCCCCGTGGGCCCCTAGAGGGGGTACACCAGGACCATATCGGCCATGGGAGGGGTTCTCAATTAGGGCAGCATTCAAAATTTTAGCCTGGTGCTTCAGAAGAGAAGGCCACCTGATACCTATACACCTCAAAGATCCTCCTCCACCCCCTCCGCCCGGCTGAACGCACAAATGCCGCTGATTGACACGCTCAAAGGTTTAAAGAGTTCCTGAAGGATTAAAACATGCTCATATTTAGTTCATGAAGCATCATTATACCCCCGAAAAGTCAGGGACGTTATGGATTTTGGGAAAGGTCGGTTTTATATATCTGGTATGGTAGGGTGAGCTTTATCTCTAAAAGTTTTCGGGTCAGAGGTTATCACCGTTGGTTCGATTCACTCATAATGTCGTGCATACGGAGAGAGAAGGCAAGCCCGTATTGTCTGATCTGGATAAAAAAGAAGGCTAGTTCTGAGAGAAAGCTCAACATAATCCTTCAAAGAGATGTTTTAACGGGAGATACAAAATATTAGGGGGGTGAGTTTAATGTTATGGCTGATCGGGGTGTATCGCCTCAATCATCACCGATGCTGGAGAACGAAATAATTTAGCAGATTTAGCTTAAATGTGCCACGTCAATTAATCAATCAATTAAAGTTTATTAATATAGCGCATTTGAAAACAAATCAAATGTTATTCAAAGTTCTTTTACACGCGACTGAGAACGGAAACGCTTTACTGTCCTGCCAGAAAAACAGAAAAATCAGAATCATGTTATAACCTGATAATTTTAACGTTCTTACAAGATCATTTTTACGTTTTTACATGAAAATGTAAAAAAGAGAGAGAGAGAGAGAGAGAGAGATGGATGGATGGATGGATGGATGGATGGATGGATGGATGGATAGATAGATAGTAGTAGTAGTAGTAGATTATTACTACTAATAATAAATTATTTTGTCAAAATGAAATATTACATTAAGTGCTTATAAATAAATGTTAAAATGTTAAAAGAGTATAACAAAGAAGAAGGGAAAAAAAGATGAACTAAATGAAATATAACTGACACCTAAATAAAAATGAATAATAAATAACAATCGGGATCGAAACATTACAAAATCATTTAAAAATGAAAACAGAATAATAAATAATGTACATGAAATTATAAAACACTACAAAAAGTGAGTTTTTGATCCTCTGGACGTTCGTTCCAGCGATTCGGGCTTCACGTCTCAGAGGTTCACAAACAAGCGACTCCGTACCTGAGCTGACAAAAGTGGGTTTATATGAGACGGACGTATTTCGGGTGCTTTGGTTTTGAACGAGTGTTTGTCTCGGAGGTGCTGCTGTGTGTTTGTTGCTGGCCGGTTTCACACGGTTGAATAATTACCGCTAGCATTAGCATGCTACACGTGCCAGTCGCTGCTGCACAACACTCCCATGAAGACCCTCTGTTGAAAATCCTCCCAGCATCTGTCCAATCTCTTTCTCAGACACGTATATATACTGTATGTCTCTGTCTCTTCACCCCCCACTCCCCCCCCTCACTCTGCTTGTTTGCGCAACATTACCTGCGTCACAGGAAAATGCACCTAATTGACAGAAAGCAAATACTTCAACTTCCTGCTCGTCCTCCGGATTCAAACTGATCCATGGAGATACTCAAGGGGGCTGGATGGTGGAGCAGGGGGGCTGGCGTTGGATCCGGCCATTCCTGGCTGATCTGCCACGGTGGAGCTGTTTGGAGTTTCACTGTTGCAGGAGATTTTGAGTAATTAATTGGTTCTTCTGGGGGTCAATTGGTTTCATCTCATTTCAGTGGCGTTGTACATCAAGCAGCCATGTCTGCACCTGTTTCCTGCTCTGAGCAGCTGCCAACTGGGCCTCCCAAACAACTATTGATCCCATCAGATCACGCACACACACACACACACACATACACACACACATATACACACACACACACACGCACGCGCTCTCAAGCTTCTACACATTTGATATGCTTTATTTGTACCTGTTAATTAAACTTGCCAGAGCGAGCCTGGAATGTTACTGAAATTCAACAGGGTTCATTTTTAATTTGTTATTTGGTCAACTTCAATCAGCCGCCGTATCCGATGTCAGTAAATTCAATATACATCTGAGACTTTTTTGTCGGGTTAGTTATTATAAATCAATGACCTGTGATACAGGTTATGGACTCGTAGCAACATTCAGAAGTAATAGATGGAGTATTTACCTCATCTTAGTGAGACCTATTTCCCATTCCCTGATGTTTTTGAATATGGATATGCTTTTTTTCATTCAATTTTATTTGATGGTTAAGATAACCCGGCCACAAAAGGGTCACATGCCAGTGTTCCTTTAGTGCCGGTCCCAAGTCTGGATAAGAAGGAATTATTTTCACGTGATCCATTTTCCCCCAGCAGCATGTCTTAAATATTTGCAGACATGTCAATCATTCATCCTCTTATCTCGTTTATATTTGCCGCTTATGAACGAATAATGATCTGAATTTTTCAAGAAAAGTTGCATAACTATTGTTTTCTGTAAGTAAAATTATTTGATACCCGCAACATCAGAATATTTTTGACAGAGGTTGTTATATATAATAGTGAAATCACTTTCTCTCAGTTAAATTCTATGTCACATTTAAATAAATGACTTTGTTCAGGAAAAGCCCTTTTATCTTTTCTCTTCTTTTGGCAGATTCCTGACAGATGAAACATCCACAGGAAGTGCGACGCGCGTCGTTAACAGTCACTTTGTAAAGACAGAGCAGGTAAACTTGTGGTTGTGGATGATTCAGAATTCTCTCTACCCTTCACATCTACGTAACTAACTTTTTATACTTTTTTTTCCTTCCTATTCCTAATGTACTACGTAGGTAAAGTGGTTACAGTGATTCATTTTAGGGTAAAACATCAACAACACACATATGCACACACACACACACACACACTCCCGACCCACATCTGTATGCACATCTTAGGCACCCTCCAGAAAAGGGGGGAGACGGGGGACTGAGGGGGAGTTGGGCCACTGCAGATTCTGGAGCTCAGGTCTCCTCATGCTGAAGAGAAGCTTTTGTTGAGCACTTGACCAAACTCACCCTGGAGGTTAAAGGTCAAGAGAGGCCACTTCCAACCCACCCGTCACTTTCCAGCATTCCACAGTTTGCAGGCATTCCTGCGGGACGAGTGATTCAGGACTCGGTCTTGGACCTGGTTTCATGACTAGACTTTGAAAGTTACACCGAATGTTAGGAAAGCATTTACATGAATGTTGGATATTTTCACGTAGAAGTAATGAGTCCGCTCCATAATTCAGATCTGATTCTAATATTACTGAGAAAAATGAATTCCCTTGGAGCCGACTTTTCTCCCAACAGCTAGAAAATGAACTGGCATTAAGAGGAATAACATGGAGGAGAGAATCCAGAAGAAGAAGCTAATTTAACCCCAAAGGCAAAGCTGCCGGTAATGATAGAAATAATAAAACAAACACCAAAAGATGTAGTCTGATCAGGTTAAAGACTAGTCTGATCAGGTTAAAGACTAGTCTGATCAGGTTAAAGACTAGTCTGATCAGGTTAAAGACTAATCTGATCAGATTAAAGACTAGTCTGATCAGGTTAAAGACTAGTCTGATCAGGTTAAAGGTTGTGCTTTTGACACTTCGTAAACCAGAACCAGCCTGTGATAGTCACTTTTACCATTATCTTTAGTTTGTAGTGCTGTTTGCAGTGTATCGATAGTGTTGAAGGGGTTTTCACGCCGTGGGTTTAAAGAGGGGTCAAAATAGAATCTCCCCCGCAGTAATTACCCTGCCAAAATATATTTTTGGTAGAATGGCATTTGCCATTCTACTATAGGTTGTTGGTTACACGAGTCTCTCGCCAAAAAAGTAACATTTTACAAGATGACATTGGAAAACATCTTGATGACGTTACAATTCTGCTTCGCCCCAAAAAGGCATGAAAAGGCTGAAAGGCTGAAAAGGCATCATGCTGTAGGTCTCGATGCAATGTTCTGCTGACGGCGAGCTCCCTTGCCGATGTCAACAGTAAGCATTTCTTTGATTTGATTGGTAGTTGACACTTTAGCATCATCAGAGTCGCTAGTTGCTTTTTGTAAATAAAAGATGAGGGTCTGAAAAGTCGATAATAAATCGGATCGAGATCATGAACACTCAGCCGGGCCTGAACGCCTCTCTCTGTCCCTGACTGTGGGTTTTCTTTTCCTAACTGCACCAGAAACATCCTGTTGGCACTTTATTCCTTTTATAATGAACATTTAATCGTATCGCCTGTGATAGCTCTCGGTTTGCACTGTAAAAAAGATCGACGTATGTGGATTCGAACCCGGATCTCCACTGCGCCAAAAGTTCACCAGCTTCCTCAAATAGTCCAGAAGCATTTAATATAGAGTGAATTGCCGACTCTAAATATCCCCTAGGATTAATTGTGAGCGTGGATTGTTTTCTTTGCCTAAGTGTCTCAGCCCTGTGACGGACTGGCGACTCGTTCAGGGTGCATCCTGCTTCTCGCCCAATGTCAGCAGGCAAATTATACAATATTATATAACTAAGTATTGCAATTATTTTATTTGGTGGGACGCTATGTGAAAGGAGGGGGGGGGGGACCTCCCCCATATCCCACCCGACATATATATATATATCTCCAATCCTTTCTGTCTTTTCTGTTGTCCCACCAAATCCTGATCCTGATATTACAGAGTTCAGAAATTTATTTTTATCTAGTAGTTTTATTCATAATATCATTATTTTTAACTTCACATTTTATTGTCTTGACTTAAGAAACTTTTCTCTGTGAGCCAAAACCATCTAAGTATTTAAAATTTCAACTACTTGGTTTTACATTTTCTCTTCTCCTCTGTCAATCATCTATAAAGCACATAAGTTTTTTGTTTGTTTTGAAATGTGCTCTATAAACAAAGTTTGATTGATTGATTGATTGATTGATTTTTTTTTTGGTGGGGGGGCCAAGGGTTGCACCTGAATGGCCTGCAATGGAATGTGAGCTCAAGAGCAAAGCATGCTGGGATACCATGCAAGTCTCTCCGTGGAGAAACTCTTAAATTAGAGCTTTTCAGGACACACTCTCATAAACACACACACGCCTACACACAAACATGCCGGCCCGGGAAACGGAGCAGGCGTCTTAAAGCTCATCTGCAAACTGATTCTGTCAGGGAGACTTAGTGACGTGCGGCTGCCTCCTACAGCTTTCCTCCATAACGGCGGCGGTTGGCGTCGGCATTGTGCCGTCCACCGGGGAGGAGGAGAGGCGGGGCGGGGGGGGGGGTTCTAAATAGAGCCTTCCCTCGCTTAAATATTAACACTTGCCTTCCTCTGACAGAGAGCAGGCCGCCATGTCGCCTTCCATCTCCACCGCAGGGAGATGCAACACAGCATAGCACTCAGCGCGGCGCCCGACAAATGGACACAACACGAGAGTATGGACACAACACAACCACCGACAGGAAGTTATGCATCCGCTCTGAGAGGATGATGATGTTTCTCCAACGGTATACAAACTTTTCACATCTCTTCTCCCAATCAGACTGTAGAAATCTCTGGCAGATGAGATGAGCAGAACTTCACCGCCAAAAACAAAAACAGTCCAAAAGTCAAGACAACACCGTCTACTGTTTTGGCAACGCCACATTTCACAATTGAGAACTCTTGTTTGTAAACAGGAAATAGTCGGGTTTATTAAAAACACATATTTTGGAAAATGATGCTCCCAAAAAAGTCGGAGATATTACGGAATCCACGTCCGCCGCGCGGCAGCGCACGGTTGCTGTGCGACGACCCGTCCGGCTCCTGCAACCTTTGACGATTGTCAATAAAGTTCATTTGAATTCTCCAAGGCAGAAAAAAGCCTGTTTTGTAGCAACAAGCTGTAATTTTTGCAGAGAGATTTGGAGGTAGGCGAGCTACGTTTCAGTGTTAGCCTGATGGCTAGCTCCGTTCCTGCAGCTATGAACTCGTCTTATAACGTCTTTGCTCTTCAGTTTCAACCAGCAACAAACTGCAAACTTTCAAACTGCGCTTTCAACTTCACTGATACTTCTTATGTATTATCCACATGACGCGTCGTGTCGCCATGGCAACTCAGACCCAAAGCACCCTCTCACGGGCGCACTGAGTGAAGAAGGCGCTGACGTCAGCTGATCGAGACGAGACCCTGACAAAATTTCTGTCCCGCCAGAAAACCATCCGATCGTCCGGGAGCTTTAAATCGACATAAGTAAAGTAAACGCTGTTGATTTTAAAGTAGCACCATTCTCCTCAGCTGATAATAGATGACAAGATATGACCATTATGTTCCATGCAAATCTGAAAATATATAAATATCATTAAAAAAGGACGGGACCAAAACCTTAATTAACAATATTAAAGTGGCATTTATTTTGGTGTTTGCCCCAACTGTATATGATAAATCATTTTTCTCTTCTCTCTACACCTTTATTATTGAAATCAAAGGCTTTAAACGATTTGGGGAGGAGATCTTAATACAGTAATGACTAATGACTCTCCCAAATCCTCAGTTAATCAATCGTGCTCTAAAACGTTTAAAAACTGATTACTACCTTCATCGTCACGCACAGGACTTCACATTTTATTGCGCTACACATAAATCTTTCTCAAGAATAGTTAACACCAAGTTAGGGGTATTTTTTTAAAGGCAGAAATAGTATATATGCCATCATCATCATCATCATTTGTCCGTAATAAAACACACAATCACGGAACTCTCCTGCAGAATGCTAAGTTTCGTGATCAATGTAGTTAAGCTTTAAAATCATTTTTTATTAAAGATTGTGTTTCAGATGCTGGAATGCTGTGGGATGGTGTTAAAGGATTTATTAGAAAGGATTCAATATCATTTGCATCTGGACAAAAATAGAGCACAGTTTAAAGAAACAAACAGTTTGGAGCTTACCTTCGCACTTACCCTCCAACTTTATGCCCAAACGTTTTTAGGCGATAATTAATCAACCGTTGGTCCAATGTAACGCAAATTTGGTGCGTAGGATTCCACTCAAGGAGATTTGTCTCACATTTATTCTAGTTTACTGTAATAGTTCGTATTTAACTCACTAGGTGGAGTATAATCAATGAAAAAGACTTAACTTCACACTTAATCTGATTTCAATCAGGGGAATGCTTGCACGACGCAGGGGATTGGGGACTTTTCGGGGATATATCCTTGCCTCACGTATTGAAACCGTGCCTCACTTTCTCTTTAAGGAACGGAGGAAAGATTTCCTGAAGCAGCTGTCCAACAATCATCTCCTTTCATTAAACATCCAGACCTAATGAATGTGACGGGTTAGCGTAGCGTTAGCGTTTCACTCCAGGTTTAGTAGTATCAGTGTGTTAGCGCTCACAAACATAAAACACACACACACACAAACACACACACTTAGCATACCCAGTGAGACGGGTGGCCTTGAGCAGGCAGAATGTGTGTGAAAGTGAAAGATGATCTCCCTCATTAGTGGCGAGGTGTTGGAGGGGAAAAGAAAAAGGAGGCATTGACTTATCTGACAAGTGCAGGAAAAGCGGTGTGTTCAATATGACCCTCCTCACTAGAGACCTATTGGATATTCTGTCTTTTTTAAAAATGATGAGGATCCATAAGTAGAGGGAGGAACGCCGTTGTAATATGAATGTGTCAGCTCGGGATCCCCCGGTACCACCATCGTATCGGACCATCCAGTGGTGCATTATTTCTACAGCTCCTGTAATTGCAGGAAGCCGTTTGTATGTTACACACAAATCCGCCAGAAAATAATAACCTCTAGTCAACACGTTGAACTCCATGTTGTCCTCAAACTAATCCGGAACCATTTTTGGATCTGGTAAGGCGTGTTATCCATGAAATATTTCTTGTTTCGTTTCCGGAAAACAATGGCTTTTATAAAAAGCTCCCCCTTGTGGTCAAAATATGAAGTCTTACAGTAAATCACAAGTTATACAAAATAGAAATCCTTGAGTCAAATCATAAGCACCAGGTTTGGATGAAATCAGACCAACGCGTTGAGAAGATTTGTCCTGAGCAGATAAAGCTCCCCCTAGTGTCAGAAACACGGCCTAACTTTCCCAGAAAACACTCCAGTTCCTCCTTGCACTAAGGTGTATGTGGGTCAAAAGCGAACATATTACCCCCGACTTTAGGGGATAATGTCCGTGTCCATCATGCGGTTACAGAAACCCCCCAGCTCCATTTTAAACCATGACTCCCTCCTTTTGCACCGGGAACTCCGGCTCCTTCCTTCTGGCGAGCTGTAAAACAAACGTGTAGAAAAACAGTTTTGTTTCAGCAGCCATCTCTCAGACAAACACGAGGGTCCCGATACATCGTTTTCTGCTTGTCTCCTACTCCGACTGCTTAAGAAGGAACGTTTATTTATTTATTTATTTACCCATCTTTACTGAATTTCACCATTTTAAACTCGTACTTATTTATTTTGGTTGGATTTATTATTATGGTATTCATTCCATAATGCGGATAATCAGTCATATTAAGTATTCATACATTAAAATTCCTAAGCCTTCTTCAAGCATTTACGCTTTTTTTAAATTTGTTTTTACCGTAACTTTTAACACTTTAGCGACTTTACTTCGAAAAATAAATATAGGAACATAATTTTTTTGCTTATTTTTTAAATTTTTTTATTTGGGGCTTTTACAAATTTAACACTTTAAATTTACCACAAAATGAGAATTTGTTTAGACAAGCTTGTTTTGAAACAATAAAAATTAATCTAACTTTTAAAATGATGTTATGATGAAATTGTATGTATTTGATGTTTAATGCATAGAATGTATAAAATGGAAAATAGTCCATTTTGATCAAACTAGCTCAACGTTTTTCCTAAAGCATGTTTTGTGCATAATAAAGTTTTTATGAAAATATATAGCAGAAGAAATCATCCAGTAAATATTAAAAAAGGATTCTATACATAGGCTTTGGACATAATACTGACTTTGTCTAGAAATATTTAATATCAACCTTCTTTATGGCCACAGGTTGTCATGTGTTGATGGAACGAAATAAACTTGTAAAATGGTGGTAATTAGTAAATACTGATATTCTCGATATAATCAATATCAAAATTATAATTAGGCAATATTTTCTTATTTATTCTTTGGCTTTTGAAGCCTGTATTTATTTATTTATTTAAATTTAAACTCACAAAAAATGAATCATTGCATAATTTAAGTTTAAGTACTGGCTTCTATTTGAATTTATTTAAATAATCATATATTGAAAAATTGCACTTATTAAAATTTCATAGCAATTTCATAGAAAGTTAAAAAAAAAAAAATTATGAGTTAAATTGACTCACTTTAGAACAATAATTCCCAGGAAATGACTTTATTCTGAAGGGGAAAATAGATAGAATAAATTAGTTTGTTTTATTTTGTTATTATATCTATTTACAAAAGTTTTATTTCCATTGTTTAGTTCATGTTTTAATGACAAACATGCATCACATAAAATCTATTAGCTTGTTAATGTTAAAGTGATTTAATCAAAATGCATGGAAATGTTTACATGTAATTGAAATATCTAATATTAAAGCTTAGGCATAAAACATTTTCACATATAAAGAGCTTATATGTGTGTAAGGAACAAATTTGATTTTATATGATATGATAGATTGTTATATGATATAAGATCCGGTTCAAAAAAGGAAAAAGATTTTTCATCTGTTTCTAAAACTTCATCTCCATCCACTCGAGGAAAAGCTCCAAAAGAGTTAATGGAAAAAGAATCATTAAAAAGAAATCTTCAAAAGGCATTGTTGGAAACTATCTGTGCGCACACACACACACACACACACACACACACACACACACACACACACACACACACACACACACACACACACACACACATAGACTCAGAGCAGTAAGGTATGGATTTGGCAGAGGTAATAAACCAGCATGTTTAATTCATAACTGTTTTCCTTCTTTCTGATCAGGAACATGAAAGGGAGAGTTTTGCCCGCAGAAAAAAACAAAATCGCTGAACTCATCAATACGCTGACAACACGCGTCTGTCAATTCAGCAGGAAAACGCCGAGAGACGAGACAGACGGGACAAACTTCATGAGGACATTTTATTTTAATGGCAACCCCTGCAATATTGTTCTGCCGCTTTTATTTGAGTTGTTTTTATTGTTTTGTGTGAGGTTTATGTTATTTCTCATGTCCTGCCCCCCTAGGAGAAAAAAATGTAAATAGCTTTTTTTTTTTTTTTAAACGTGGATTCTCCGCATGTGAACATCTGAAAAAGTACAAGGGGAGCAGAGTAGATACAAAGTAAAACCCAAATAATGATGACGGACAAGCGGCGGTTTGGGTGTTATATTCCTAACCAGCATGCACCTGTTTTCATGTCTGACGCTTCCTCTTGATCGGGACTTCCAAATGATTAAAAACAAATTAATCACTAAAAACTGAGCTTCTGCTTATATGCCATCAATCAATAGTATGTGCTTCAGCGAAAAGATGTCACAAATATTATTCAGAGTAGTAAACAATCCGTTGGCGGGTTATCGGGTCCACGCAACTCCAACTGAGGCGCTCTAAAAACATCCGATCCTTCCTTCATGATTCGTTTTATCGAAGCTGTTTGAGAGAGGCGTTGATCATGTGATGCAGTTGGTGGCGTTGATGAACGGCACTGAGTCATAATGACATGTTTGTATTAATTTAGAGCCCGTAAAACTAGACCCTATGCTAACGTCCCTGACAGCGAGGGCATGTCCCTGAAAAGTCCCCCTTTCCCTGCGTTTTACAAACAATTCCCCCGACTGACTGAGTGTTGAAGTATTTTTTGTTTAAAAAAAAAAAGAGATCTCCCTGAAGTGAGCATAATATGAGCTTTTACAGTAAAATGTGATTTAGTTACGACAGATGTCGTTGTGTCGTTTCATCCGCATCCAAATGGGCCAAAGGCGAAGAAGTTCTGTCCCAAAAACAGAAGAAAAAGAAGCTCGAAGAAGCTAGTGTGAAAAATATGAACTATAATGGGAAAATATATATATATATATATATATATATAGATATAGATATCTATATTAATAAAAATTAGAAACAACTCCAAGACAAGTCCTTAATGAATCCAAGCGAAGTTGCTTCCAATATTTATAAAGCTCCTGGAGCCTTCTCATCATACTCTTCCTCAGACAGCGCCTTTTATTTGATGCTTCCTGGTTGTTAGAACATCTTTCAAAATCTGGCTTCCTGTTGATTATTTGTTGTTTCTGAAGTTAAGCCCAGACACTACGGTGAGACTCCATAAAGCTCCTCCAGATCTACAGAAAAACATAGTGCAACCGTTTTAACGGTGCAGCACGCACCGGGATTCGTGAATTCCCTTCGACCCGAGAAGTTGACGGTGTTATGTAAATGTCTCATGTTTAAAGTCATGCGGCTCGGCTATAATCTAATATAAATTCAGGTCAGCAGGTCGTCAGAAATGAGCGGTAAAATGAAGGGTTCAGATCTACTAGAAGATCTCGGTCATGCTGGGGCAACTCCTTCAGCACTGTTGCCCATTTATCTTGCATTCCACCAGTCTGCAGCCCTGCGCCCAATCTGATATCTGAAATGTATTACAGACTATTAGCCCGGCAGAGCCAAAGTGCAAACTTCTTGGTGGATTCATAGTGCAAGTATCTCCGGCGAGCTTTGGCCTCCATGTGTTGGTCTGGCTGTTAGAGTGAGGTCATTAAAAGTTAATCAGAGATGCACCATTGCAGCAGAGTGGCGAAGAATTGCCTCTGTCAGTAGCTCCAGGCCCAGGAAATCATACCAGAGAGAGAGGGAGAGAGAGAAGAAGGGAGAGGCGGTGATAGAGACAGAAAAACACAATGAAGCAGACAGGCTGAAAGAGAGAGAGAGAAAGGGAGAGAGATAGAGGGCGAGAGACTCTCATACTAATGAACCGTCACTTCCTTGTCTCGACCGATGCCCTCCGAATCCCAACATCTGTCCCACCAAACCAAGCCATGCTCATTATGGCACCCCTCAACTAACCCCACCCCACCGCTGGTGTGCACCCACACTCGCTCTCACATTCGCGGTCACATCCCGTTGAAACACAGGCTGATGGTGGGAAAGCCTTCCCCACTGTAGTTGTCACATCAGATCTACAGCACAACGGCCGAAGGCATATGCATGTACGTGAGTGTGTGTGTGTGTGTGTGTGTGTGGATGAGATGTGGATGTGTGGGTGGGTGGTGGGGGGGGGGGGGGATCTAGGTCTGGGGCTGTGCCTGAGGGCCTCGCCTGCGCTACAAAAGACTCCACTCAACTCCGGTTAGTCCCCTCACCAGCATATCTGCACTGACGGACTGCACACACACAAAAACACTCACACTCACACACACTCATACTGCACTTTGGCGATAGTAGCTCTGATTAGCACTTTCCACCTCGTAAATGATAAACAGCTTGATGCAAGCGTGGACAGGAGCTCCACGCCACCATGGATCATCAGCATCAAGCGAGGAGTCATTTTCTTGTATGGGCGTTACTTCACACGCGTCAGTGTTTTCAACTTTACCCTCATGAACACACGGGAACCCAGTGATTGATGAATGTGTGTAAATGTGTTAAGTAGCATGGGTGTGTGCGTGTGATATTGTGTGTGCGCGGTGTTTGCTATCAGTCTCTTGCTAGGGGTGACAGGTTGGTTAGGGACTAATGCAGTGCGACGGAACTGAATGTGGCCTCGAGCTAAGCAGCTGCCTGCAGCCAGTCCTCATCGGAGCTGTCAGACACACACACACACACACACACGCGCGCAGGAAACCATTCCAATGGAGGGAGAGTTTAGAATCCACACACACTTATAAACACACTCATGAGCATTATAAACCCCGTCACCCCTACTTTTCTGCCTGTGTGGCTCCCAGACGGTAATGGCTGTGCCTGGATGAGGTGGTGGACGTGAGATGCTGGCTCTGGTTTCTACCTCTCCACATTCAGTTGTTTGTTGTTTGTCTTTTTTTCTTCTCAGTGTTATTGTGGCTGAGCGAAATTTGAGTCACTATTTCTTATTGAAAATGTGACTGAACTTGTTTATAATATGAACCAGTGGTTGGCATGTACATGCTGAAGAGTAAGGGGCCTAGTATGGAGCCTTGAGGGACACCACAGATGAAAGGGGCCACTGAGGAAGAGGGATTAACCACAGCTATTAAGAAAGTCGTATTTGCATTTTCTCTTACCTAGTCAAGCATGTGAGGACTTACTAAATAGACTTATGTAACTTGATATAACCCTAATAAGTCTAATAAGGGTCACAGGGGGGCTGGAGCTGATCCCAGCTGACATTGGTGGAGAGACATCCTGGTTAAGTCCCCATCTAATTCATCAATGAGGAGAAACACGGAGACTAACAACCACTCATGCTCACATATTGTAAATTTAGAGTCACCAACTCACCCATATTGCATGTTTTTGGACTGTTGGAGGACAGACCTGGAATACATGAACTGATATGATAACAAAAGACATGGTGGGAAGTTTTACATACGAATCAAACGATTCTTTTTAATCAACAAAACAACATGCCATCTACCGTCTCTGTTCCACGGTCTTTGATCTCGTCCTCTGTTCCCAGGGTAGTGAGCCCCATGTCCTCTCTTCCGGTTCTGTGTAAACTAGACGCTCCAGACAGAACAAGTGTGGTGTTCTCATATTACTGTATGTGTGTGGCTCACAACAAGACGTCTTAAAAGCAGCTAGTAGCGGTTGGAAGCTAACTCAAATTTGGTGAAACTGTCTTCAAATTGAGGACAAACTTCAACAACTGGGTAATATCTGTAATACATCATGATGTCATGATTTTATCATGACATCATGTATCCCTGACGAGCCATCTGAAGAACGTTTTAAGGACTTAAGAGAGTCCGATTTCAGGCCTTTGAAATCAACTCAATGGTATTTGGACACAGGAGCACAGAGTTGGACGCTCTGGTGGATTATATCAAGGATGCTGAACGGCTGAAATCGTTTGTACGGAGGAGTATCAGGACCAGACACAAGAAGAAAGAACGTTGAAATACAAAGAAATGGTTTAAACGTAAAAAATAAAGTTGGAATGTCAAGAGAAAAAAGTCAAAACGTGAATAATGTCGTACTAAATCAGACTTTAATGTATTTCAACATTTAAGTCAAAATATGTTTTAGTGTGTTGATGGCTGTGTGGATGGAGGCCTACAGAACGAGCAAAAACCCCAAAGTAATAGACTTCTTCATCACATCCATCCGTAAATTAACAAAAGAAGATTTAGTTCGACTTTATTCTTGATATTTCAACTTTTTCTCTTTTTTCCTCAAAATTTAATATGAAAAATAAAAAAAATCCTCCTCCTCTCATTTTTTTTTGATGCCCTGGCCCTAATCCTCCTTCACAGGTTTGTGTTTTATTGACTCAATTCATAAATATAATGCCACACCGGCGCCGTGATGCTCCACTATCATTTTTGCACAGTCAAGATGGGAAAAGGCGTTTCCACTGGTGTGAAGTTCCACGAACAGGTTTCCATCTTCCCTCGTAGCTTTCACCCAGAAGGGTGAGGTGCATGCAGGGAAGAGAGTCCTGCCTTGAACAGGCGGTGTAGAATGGACTTCAGGTTCTCTTGGAGAAACACTCTCTTCTGATACCAGATATGATGAATAAGGCACCATAAACGCTACAAAATGGTTCAGTCAAATACAAACGCCCCAAAATCATACCGGGTTGTTTGATTTAACTGAGTATGATGGGGTAATGTGAATAGATGGCACGGTACCATTAAATATTCATTTACCTTTTTTTCCTCCACAAGAGAATAAAAGCTGCTCTTTTCCTGCAGAAGCACCCGATTACACTTAAATATGAGTACGCTGTAAACTAATCTTAGAGAGGTAAATGCACAAGTTGAGAATTTTCACGGTTTCTTTCCATCTCCAGGATGATTTGCTTCTTTTAAATATACCTAGACCACTTCTTGGTTTTGGGTCAAACGGCAGTAATCCGTTGAAGAAGTCAGCGTTGTGTTTTACTTACGTGTTTTAAGAAACGTTTCCCTTCAGTTGAGTGAATTTGAGACATATTCAGTAACATCAGTGGCGGCATGAAAGGAAAGATGCAGCATTACCTCAAAATGTTGCCAATGGCCACCGCCACTCCCCGCCTCGACCTATATTTAGCCCTGGTGGGAAACCAGTGATTATACTAATCTCTCCAGAAATCCACAATTCTCTCCACGGGCTGCCCAAACTTGGCAGCCGTCTAAATTGTATAACAAAGAGGGTTCCCTCACATGTTAACCACGAACTAAGTGGCTTTGATGGTTTGTTTCCAATCCAGGCTTAAAGATTGAGGTTTCCAGGATGCGAAGAACAAACTCCCTGTTAACCAAGCTTACAGTAAAAGAAGAATGAATGTGTGTTTATCTTTTGAAGACCGCACTCACAGAGCCGAGGTGTGAATGGAAATGAGGAGAAAGTGTGACACCAATGGGAAAAAATACCGCACTATCATAACTACGCACTTGACCTTCATACACACACACACACACACGCGCACAAACACACACACACTATCCTCACACGCTCTTAAAATGTGCTTCTTCTTTTTTTTATTATTGTCTTTTATTGTCTGTAATCAGGGGGTAAATCTTCCACTTTATTGGGGTTGACTTTCAACTACCCCCATGTTTACATCATAGTCGGGGTGGTTGCCATGGAGACGGAGTGCCCCTCTTAACTGGTGCACTCAGGAATAATGCATTGTTGAACAGTGCCTGAGGCTATGCACGCACACACCCATACACACACACTAATCCTTAACATCTGCTGTAGCGTATGTGTATGTCTGCGTGTGTGTGTGTGTGTGTGTCTGTGTGTCTGTGAGGGAGTGCATGTGCATGTGTGTGTGATTGTGCACATGCATAAAATACACATCAGTGCTTCACCCGGCAATTCATTGATAATCAGAGTCAAGGTGGACTCCATTAAGTTCATTGGTATTTGCCTACAGCAGAATGTATAGTGTACAGTATGTGTGTGTGTGTGTGTGTGTGTGTGTGAGAGAGAGAGAGAGAGAGAGTGAGAGAGAGAGAGAAAGAGAGAGAGAGATGACCAACAGTCTTACATTGGTCTTACATTGGTTCACACTACTGGTGCTCCCTCTAGTGGCTGGTGTCCTACACTGCTCAAACACACACACACATTCACACACACAAACACGAACACACACACACTTATAAAACAAAAATTGCCTAAAATATGATAAAATCGAGAACAATGGCTGATAATTGGTGTGTTTGATCACAAATGTTACTGTTAGGAGCAGGGAGGAGACTTTCAGAAGTTACAGTTTGACTTGGAAATGGAAAAAATAAACTTCCCGCAGGTGAAGATCTCGCTGCAGACCAGAGGTGTGGACAAGATCTTAAGCATAGGCTTCTTCAGGAGTCCAGACCCTTTGGGGAATCAGGTACTCATCCTGAGGCACTGCACCTGGGATAATTACCCTACACTGGAAATAAGTTCATAAGGGACTCGCGGGCCGGGCTACAAGAAGCCCTCATCGTTCAGGCGGGCTCCAAGGACAGAGTCAACACCATTAGTAAGTTTCAACTTGCTTCTGAGGAGTGAAAGTTTTTCCTCATCTGAATGCAGAGTCACTAACTGATGTGTGGAGCTAGACAAATATCAGCAATGAAAATCTGCTTAAAGTAAAGTGCGATGTTTTGAAAGTATAATTCGAGCATCTTGAGTTGTTAAAGTCTGAGGTGACGGAGGAAATAACAAACCCGAGTCAACCTCATCTTCTGGAATCAGACGAAAACAGAACGAGATCCCTGCACAACAAAAGCTTTTAACACGGGTAATTGCCGCTTGAAATTTGCAACAAAAAAAACCAACGCTATTTTATGCGTGCATGCTACCGGTTGGTTGGGTGGCGCCTTCCTCGTTCGCAGCCGCTCGGAATCAACAAAACTACTTTCTTTTGTGTGCGGTGGCTGCTTTGCCAACATTAGGTTTCTGCTTTCATGGCAATGAACCTTGTTTAAATTTGAATGTGAATTTGAATTTTAGAGGATAAATGAGGGAGGAGAAGAGGGGTGAGAGAAAAAAGAAAGTGGGGAGAGATAGGGAGGTTGTCAGTTGCCTGTCTGTGTTTAATGGAGGTCCCTGGTGTCGCCCTCAGGCTTCTTCACTTCACAATTAATGGAGGATCTCTCTGGGGAAAGCCATGCTCCTCAATAACACCTACACACGCACACACACTCTCACACACACACACACACACGCACACGCACACACTCACATGAACACACCTAGCAAAAGACCTTCTGCTTTAGCTGAACTCTGCACTGGAGCGCTGCCTCGATGTGAGCTGGTGCTCCGGGTCCTGAGCAACACTGGCTACCCGGTTATATCTACTCAGGCCCCAGATTGGGTCTGTCTACAGCCTTCTAGCAGAACTCTAGTTCCACAGGAGAGGGGGGGGGATGGAGGACAGAGTGGTGGTTGTGATGGAAGATGAGATGAGAGGAGGTAATGGAGGACTGCAAGGAAGGAGCGAAATGCTTTCCCCCTCAGAACTCAGGGTTGATTATATCTCGGCTCTGATCTGTCCTCTTTGGTTTCTCTCCCCAGATCTGCAGCGCAGCAGCTCCCGGTGTGTGTGTCTGTGTGATTATGTGTTTGAACGGTTCAAAACAGCAAAAAAAAACAAAAACACTTTCATATCATAGCACTAATAACAAGAGAAATACTGAGACACAGCTCAGATTTATCCACAAATAATCCTGTTCTCGTCCTCCAACGATTAAACTTTGGTGGCTTACAACAACAAGAGGCTGAAATTGACTAAAACTGTATATATTATACCCTAATATGTCAAACTCTCATCTCCTCCGTTCATTACAGTGAGTCTGATTTATTCCCTCTGACAGGAGCGTCTTAGGACTTAAAGTCTTTGAATCTATTAGTTTGATAGTTTTGCAAGACAAATTTATTACGAAATAGTTGAAAGTCTCGATTAAGTTCATCGCTTCTAATAAATCCACTGTTCACCGCCTTGTTACTCAAATTCTAAGGAAAACCACCATTTGAACACATTTTTATCACCCTGCCTTTAAAGGCGATTCTGATGACTTCTTTGACGAAGGTCAAAACTTCAACTGAGCATCAAGGTTGTCAACATCCTGGAAATCTCAAGAAAATTCAACGGCTCTCTCCTTTAAAACAACTAATATGCATTCTCAGCATTTACGCCTAGAAGAAAGATCAAGCCCTCAGCTTGACACGAAATGCCTTGGAGTTCGTGTTTCATAGGTTAAAAATGAAGGACTCTGATTGGTTTAAAGGAGGGTGTTGGAATGATTTCTATGTATTCTATGTAGATTTGTATCCCTATGACAAAAACCACCTAAAACATTTCATGACATGAATATGATTTGTGTTCATAATGTCCTCTGTTTTAGGTTTAGACTGAAAGTGAAGCTAAGAATGCAGGACATTCAGAGCCATCGTAGGAAAGTCGGAGTCTGAGGGAAGGCGATGGGTAGATAGAGTCAGCAGATATGACTTCTTATTCACCCTGGTCTCCATCACATGTGTGGCTCAAGAAAAAATACAAAGCAAAGAAAAACCTCTTTAGATAAGTTCAACAACTCAAACTTAAGGTCTGTGTTCCCGCCTTCTTCTTTCTGGAGAGGCTGAAACCCTCCTGGTTATATAGATTGTTCAATGCACACCTTAAAACGCTTCAGCCAATACCACAATCACAAACGTTACTTATAAAAGAGAATCAATCTTCTTGAATTAATTACGAATTCACCGATGAATCCGAATTCACATTCTGCTAACAAGAAAAATCCTCCACTTGATTTTGGCCCCCGTGATGTCATCGATGACATCATGAACACCACATGAATCAGGAGATGCTGAGGAGAAACAACACCATTGTAACGATCAAGTCTGTAATAAAAAAAAGAGAAAAGGGTAGAGAAAGGTTAGTAGGTCACCATTACTTGCTACTACCTTTACTAACAAACATAACGCATATATAACATGCAACGTCACTTTCACGCTCATCTACATTCTGAACGACGTAAATACCCGACAGTATTTGTTCTCTTGCATTATTGTATTCCTTACACCGTCTGAACGCGCAAACATCCCAACAGTTGACCAGAATACAGACCATAATGTATTTTCCAGCCCTTACAGTATGTCGTCGCCTCTGTAAGCACTTTGTTAATGGAAATTTAAAAGTCTAATTCCTTAGATGTGAAGGCATATATGGCCAATAAAGCTGATTCCGATTTGAATTCGTAACATCAGCAGATGTTTTCATTTATTACCATTAAACCATGTTTAAGTGCAGAATTATTATAATATAATAATAATTATTATCTAAAAGACTGAGGGTTAGGACTAAATTGAAATTCATGAGGTTAAAATATTGGGATGAGGTTAATCACCTGCATCCCAGCTAAATTTATACACAAAAGAAAGAATTTGTTATTGAGATTAACAGATTTAAAAACTAAAAACGTAATTAATTACGGCTCTGATTTTGCATCATTTACGATATCACTGTGTCGTAATTTGATGTTTATGATCAAGATTACTCACATTCATTCATACTCATCATGGCGTTGTCTTTGATGCCCCTGGATTCCATTCCATGCCATGTCTCCCACCCCTGGGTGCAGAGTGTGCATGGCAGCCTCCGATTGGTGAGCTGCAGTTCTTCACCTGGACACCACTGCTATTTCTTCATTTGCATATTCATCGCTTATGAATATTGATGAACTGGCTGCGGGCGCAGTGGGTGCCCAGTGGCTGCAGGGCATTGTGGGAAATTAGCACCATATCTAATTGTGATCCGCTGCCCCTCGAGTGTGTCAATCAAAATCCGGAAGGATGATACTTTTGGGGGCACCTGTAGCTCCATGCATGGAGAGATGAAGAGAGATCTAGGGAGAGAAAGAGAGTGAGAGTGTGTGTGTTTGTGTGTACATGTGTGTGTGTGTGTGAGGTGTGAGCGTGTGTGGTGTGTGTGTACATCCATGGCCATAAGACTACCCCGTTTCCATGGTAACCTTTACCATCCGAACAGATGAGGCTAAGGCCTCGATATCTCAGAGACTGATGGAGAGAGTGAATGAAATAAACCATTCAGACAAATCTATCTATCTATCTATCTATCTATCTATCTATCTATCTATCTATCTATCTATCTATCTATCTATCTATCTATCTATCTATCTATCTATCTATCTATCTATCTATCTATCTATCTATCTATCTATCTATCTATCTATCTATCTATCTATCTATCTATCTATCTATCTATCTATCTATCTATCTTTAATTTCCTGCACAACTGTTCCGTTGAGCACATTTTGAGTCTCTATGTCTTATTGAAATATGTGACTGAACCTGTTTATAATATCAACCAGTGGCAGCATGTAGATGCTAAAGAGTAAGGGGCCAAGGATGGAGCCCTGGGGGACACCACAGGTCAAAGGGGCCTTTAATAACGATGACTATTAAGAAAGTCCCTATTCGTTTTTTGTTTTTTTGGTACATTAACGCATTTGAGGACTTACTAACATTATTATGTGCTTTGGAAGGAAAAAGAATCAAATAGTTTTCTAAAAGATCTTTTTGGCCAAATAAATAATATAATTAATTTATTCTAATTTATTTTACTGTTTAAAATCAAGCTTGACCAAATGATTTGACATTTGATGGGAAATTGAGAATGTCTAAGAAATTAAATAAACAAAGAAATATTTTTTAAGATTAGGAATGTTAAGATTAATGAAGGTAAAGAATAAAAGCCCGCTGTTACAAATTCCTTGGTCGTTATTGAGGGACGCGTCTGGCGGCACAAGAGTCCATGTGTAGGACAGAACCCAACCCTTGAGTTAAGAGCGGATATGGCATATAAACAACTCTCTTAAATATACATGTGACAAACCAACAAGGATTCAACAGCACTGACTAATTCAATACTACCATGATATATTTAAACCTCTCCTTCGTTTATATCCCCGATGATTTTACCGTAATATTTACTCCTGCATAGCAACATCTGCCATTGCACCATTTAAACATATACGTATGCCAAAATCTTAAAAACAGTACGACATGTCTTAAAGACGTCGTAAAATAACCCGCCATCTTGCATTTTTATCGCTTGATGTGACGCTCCTTGACAAGCGTGTGTGTGCGTGTGTGTTCACAGACAAAGCATTTCACTACTTCTTCCTCTTTCTGAGTGGAAGTTTCCACAACTGCGTCTTGATGAATTGCATGGCCCGGTGTTGGAAGTGCAAGATACAACGGCGTATTGCAGGTGAGTGAAGCCATTAATATTTCCTCTGTATCAATATCACTGCTGGAATGATGTGTGCAAAAAATGTGTGTGTGTGTGTGTGTGTGTGTGTGTGTGTGTGTGTGTGTGTGTGTGTGTGTGTGTGTGTGTGTGTGTGTGTGTGTGTGTGTGTGTGTGTCTGTGTGTGTGTGTGTGTGTGTGTCTGTGTGTGTGTGTGTGTGTGTGTGTGTGTGTGTGTGTGTGTGTGTGTCAGATTGACAGGTGGATGATCTCAGTGAGTAGCGCACACTGGGATAGACTGCATAATCAGGGAGACAAAGGAGCAGAGGAAGAGACGATGAGAGAGAGAGAGAACGAGAGAGAGAGTACGTGTGTGCACGAGAGAGGGAGAGAGAGGGAGAGAGAGGGATGAGAGAAGCGAAGAAGTGCAGAATAGTAAAATTCCCAGAGGGGTGAAGGGGTTGTGTGCTCTCGTCTCTGTTTATTTCCCTGCATTCGTTTGAAATCGTTTGTGTGCATCCGTTTCTCTAGGCCTGTGCGCATGTGTTAGTGTGTGTGTGTGTGTGTGGATGCTTGTATATGTAAACCAACAGGCCATGCGTGTGTGTGTGTGTGTGTGTGTGTGTTTGTCAGGTGTTTGATGGTTTTCAGCGGTAAATGGGTTCATTGTGAGAACGGCAAAGGTTCCACATCAGGAGACTTCCCCAGTAATTATACTGGAGAAGTCAAGTAACCACACACACACCCACACACACACTGACACGCACACACCTTTATGCTTCTATCAGTTGTGTTGTGGTGTGATTCCTGTGTATTGTGGCGTGTGTGTGCGAGTGTGTGAGTGTGTGTAATGCGCTTGTTTGTCATGCCATAAAGTAGCAGGCCTGTGATCTCAGGTGCATGCCTATGTGCTGCGGTTGACATCCGCGCCGGTTGTTACAGAGTAAACAGGATTTCTAAGGCGCCAGATGACTTAAGAAACAGCGTACGAGCTTATGGCCGACCAAAGGCTCAAAGCCGGAGGAGTCTGTTATAATTGACCAACTCTGCTTTCAACTTTTTACAGCGTCTGTCTGAGTCCTCGCTGCTCGATTTGGGTATTGTTTCATCTGCACTTTTTCCGTTTCAGATCCGCTGCTGTTGTGTTTGAGGATGAACCAAAGCATTAGAGGCTCAAAAGGCAACACAGTGATGCCGTTTGACAGAAGGGGGAAATCAATAAGGCGAATGGTGGCCTGCGAGAGACAGAATGGAAATCCTTGGTTATGTAGGAGAAGAGGAGGCATGTCATTTTTTTTTTTTTTACATCAGGCCTCTAGTATCGTTTTTTCGTTCTCCTCACATCGTCAGGGCTGACAGTAGTAAGAAAGTAAGAGTCATACATTTTATGATTATATTTCCGAAAAGTCGGGGATATTATGCAGTCAACATTGATGCTGCGTCCGCAGCAGATTGTCGGGGTTAGCGATGACAACACGAAAACTATTTCATGGATCCTTTTCAAACTTTAGACCTTAGACTAAACACTGTTTTTCAAACCGTCCGTTTGATTTTTTTTCCAAATTCAGTTCATATGAATCGACTCAAGGATACCTATTCTTGTTTATATCATATTTTACTCACCACTGAAAGGTTGTTTTTTTTTACTAAAAAAACATGTTTTCCAGATATACCTCAATCTATTTCCTGAATCATTGTTAAAGGGGGTCCTTAAACTTTAGTGCCTGGAAGAACTGGATTGATTTTGGGAAAGATCTTTTGTATAGTTTTGAAAAATGGGGGACTTTAACCTCCAAATGTTTTTGGGCAATACTTTCTCAACCATTTATCAGATTTTTTCAATTAATCTGAGGGGTTTAATCAGTGGGATTATTTGTACAATGAAGGCGATTGGGGACTTTCCTGGGATCTACCCCTGCTGGTGAGGACGACAGCGTGGGTCTAGTTTGAATATGTTCTCTGTTTGGGATGTTAATGTGTCTTATGCTTATTTTGTTGGTTATCCAATAGGAAGCCTTCAGGGGTGTCTGAATCATGGTGTGTCAAGTATCGCCTTTAACATGTTTTTCCTCCAACAAGAGTTAAAGGAATAGTTTGACGTCATGGAACATTCAACATCTGCCTTGGCGTTATAACCATCCCTTCATTCATTTCCTGTTAGCTGTGTAGGGTCGCAGGTATCAGGAGACTTTCCCAGCTGATGTTTGGTGAGGGGTGGGGGTCATTATCTTAAAACCATCTGCTTGTGTGACTATTGTGCAGGTCCAATTTTCTTACACCACACAGATCTCCTAGTCGCTGTTGCATTGCTGTTTCAGAACCAGCATTACCCTTTTCAGCAATTCCTTTAGTTGGACCAGCTTGTTCGTGGACTAGTCTATCCAACCCCATCCTTGGTTCCTTTGCTGGTCATGATCCCTCCTCTATTTTATCAGTAAGCTCTTTCTGTGTAGGCAGGCACCACACTGATGGAACCGAGCAGAACTGATTCTTTCTGGAGAAAGTCAAGAGCTATGCTGACTCTGAGGTTGAAGGTAATACAATTCTGTTTATATGTGTCTCATATGACAATAGACCAAAAATAGACCGGCCGATCGATCTGTGCCGGAAGGCCCAGTTCAGCCGAGATCCGGCCACAAGCCCTGAAGTCCCTGAATAAAGCCAAAATATGACATATGACATATAGTGGACTGAACGAGACTTACAACGTTTTATTTTCACTTTGAAATGACATACAATTGGTTTCAGAAACACACGGCAGGGAGGACGCAGCGTAGATTCATTTCAACAGGTCAGAACACATACACAAAGCTGACCATCTTTACTTCCACTGTTATCCTGATATTCAAACAGACGTGGACATTAGTTAATGCATGGATCAGCTGTTCACGAGCAGATTGGGAACAGCAAACATTCTGCATTGTTCTTTCCATCCTTCCTCTCTGGTTGTTCTGTTTCCCCTTACTAGCAACACTGACTGATGACTGCAGCTCTAAGATGCGGGAACTTCAATGCGACTGTTTGCAACCATGACGCATTGCCAGGAATTGGATATGCGTCTGATCTATACTCTTCATATTACATGATGTGTATATTTTTCTTCTTGACTTCCTGACTTCAGTTTTATTCACAAATACTATTAGAGAGTGACTTCAAAATGTTTTTTTCACATGAGTGATCGATGGAAGTTGGTCATATTTCAAGGTCGACACACCTACAAATGTTTAAACGATCTACAAAAAACAAGATATCAGAGAAAATCTAATATATTAGCTGCCAGAAGATATAATTCCATACTGTGAGAATCCAACTGGTGTGCAATGCATCATGGGAATAAATAGAGGTTCATGTCTCACAGTCTCACCTGCATTTATACGCTAATAACAGATAATGACTTTCTATTTGGTTGAAATACATAATTGCATCATATAAGTCTGATTTTGTGTGTTTTTTTTACTGTTTAAAAACATGCTTGATTACATGATTTTTCTTCTTATGGTTCATTTAGACTGTCCCAAAGAATTGAATTTCTTTCCATAGTTTTTTTTTAATTCTTGGTGAAGACATTAAAGGGTTAAAAAAGTGTCACAATATGGGGCAAAAATAATTGGGTCAACATGGATTTGTGTGAGTTCTCTGTGTGTTTGCAGTTACTCGAGAAAAGACAACACTCAAAGTTGAAGTTCTCATAATCGGGATTTATTTAGCCTTTATTTCCGTAAAACAGATATTATTATATTATGATACATTAGTATACAACAAACAGAAGGACATATACTGGAGAAGATTCCTCTGACCGAACTTCCAAAGTGTGAATATGGAGGCTCCAGCTCTGCCCAAGCAGGACACACATGGCCCACAGCTTCCGAGAACAGAACCCCGGGCCGTACCTGCAGCTCATAAGAGAATTGGGCGTGGAGCGACTGGCCTGCAGTTTGTTTGATTTATAATGATTTTCCTTTAGCAGCATTCCCGTCTTCCACTTCATCTTGTTAATCCGGTGTACATTATGTACATCGTCACTCTCACACAGACTCCCACCCATACAACATGCATTCAAACAGCTCTGCTTTAAAAGATTACAGAGATTACGCAGGAATTACACGATCAAAGTCATTGAACCTGTGTGTCGCCCCCACTTGTATGTGTGAATTTACCAGCTTTGAAAGTGTGTGTGAGTGTGTGTGTGTGTGCGTGTGTTTGAATGTGTGTGTGTGTTCTTCCTTTTCTCAGAAACCTGCAGGTTAATCGCCCCTCAGGCTGCACTGCCAACGCGGCGCACTCTGCTGGCCGGGACAAGAACAGCAGAAAAGGGACATTTGGAAGCCTGTGAAGAACAAGAAAACAGAAGTTTTTCATTTCAAAGAGAAAGATTACAGATTGTTACAGATGTATTCATTATGTTTGTCGTCCGCTGATGTTGTGTAGTTTTCAATACACTGTACATGTTGAATTGTCAACTCATACCAGGTGTTACGTCGAGTTCCGAAGTTTCAAAATCTAAATGTCGAGTGACAGAAAAATGTTTAATTGCTACAGATTCTGATTCGGATTCAATAAGTCAGTCCAATCCCACAAAAGTCGAGGTAACGTATTTGTACGGCCCAGTTTACACAGAGTTGACCAAAGTGAGAAATCAAACCCAGAGAGCTCAGTGAAACGATTGAAACATTCAAACATCTGTTTTAAGTCATGAAAGCAAATAAACAAAACATTTCAACAGAAATGAAAATATCTGATCCAGAAAGGCGAGACTTTAGATGTGGCCTTTACTGCTGAACACAAAGAAGGATAAAAATGGTGAAAGATGTAGAAACACTGATGATTTGAAAAGGCGGCTCAATCCAAAGTGGAGGGTCTGCCTCTGGGAAGGCCCAGTCAGCCCAAAGAACTGGTCCGGTTCTAGACACAGCTAAAAGCTGCTGGTCCGCTCAGCAGACGATCGGGAACATAAGGATGATTGAAAACAATCAACAAAACTTTGTAAATAAAATAAACATGTAGACAATGTAGACAAAAGACGCCAAAACGGGTCAGATATGCTTACAAAAGCCCGTCACAACCCAACAGCTTCATATTGGAACTGTGACCCAACTGTGATCTGCATTCATGCAGAGACGCTCCTGGCTCATTCCATCGTACGATGAGATGCAGCAGTGCAGCCTAGAGGTGATAAATACATGTGTGACCTTCTCTTTAGAAGAAAGCATAACCGCAGAATTCTTGTTTTCACAACTGAATTAATCTGCATGTCTAATATAAAAGAACAATCAAGAATACCGTCGGTTAACGTAGGAGCGAGGAACCAGGAAATATCTCCAGGAGGCGCTGGCAGAAGGTGGGAGGGGTGGACTACTAAAGGGTTTTATTTTAGTTGAACGTTGTTAAACCAAACAAAAACTAGTAAGGAATGAATGTGGGAGTTCTGCGTAAAGTTTCAGCGTAAAGTAAAACAGAATATCATCAGCATAAAAGTGAAAGGCAACATTAGTTTGTTTTTTAATATATACGTCTATCTGAAAACAATATGCAGAACGAGATGATCCGCTGTGGCGAATCCTAAACGGAAGGGCCAGAAGAAGAAGAACAAGAAAATGAAGAAGATGAAGAAGAAGAAGAAGATACATTTCAAAAGCAGGATGGGTTTGGCAGCTCTACTTTTCCTTACATACTGTCATCAATGTGTTCATCAAAGAGGTAGTTACAAGTAAATAACAACCAGTTTGTACTTTTTGAAAAAGTAAATGTTTTCTTGACTTTTTAACCCTTTGATGTCCTGCACAAATGTTTGGTTGAGCCCTTTTTGAATCACTGTGACTGAACATTTTTATAACGTGACCCAGTGCAGTTTATATATATACTCTTTACATATATACTCTTTAGTCTCTTTACAGTTTCACATGTATATGTGAAACTGTAAAGAGACTTTTAGTATTTATGAAAAGAGTCTATAAATGAAATGTCTCATTATTATTTTAAACATAATTATGTCACTGGATGCAACAAGAAAATTGAAAAAAAGTTGAATAATCTTTAAAAAATCACGCTTGAACAAATGATTTGTCATTTTAGTGCAAAAAAGTACAATTAATAAATGAAAGAAGAACAAAAACAGGCAAAGAATTTTTCTTTTTTTCTTCATTAATACATCAGAGTGTTGAGGGATTTTTTTTAAAATTTTTGTTAATGACTGAAAGCCATATTTTAAAAAGTATTTAGCTGACCAAGTAAGTGTATCCATTAAACTTGAAGCACCTTAATGTCTCATTGTTTTCAGGGCTCAGCCATGTATTTGGTGAACTGAGACTTTAGAGGGTTTTTTAATACATCCATTCAGCAGGTAGTGATGAGATGATGGATGGTGGGTTAATACGCGCTTGGAAACAAAAGTCTAAAACTCCACGATAAGGACGGTGAACACAGTTTCATCGAAGGCAGACTTGTGAGCAATACTTATATCATACTTATCCCCCCACACAGTGAACTTGAAACAATAGTGAGTTTGAACCCAGCTCCAAATACACAAATCTGTGTTCAGGGTTAGTGTTGGGCTCATGTGTTTATTTTCACGCTGAATAATGTTTGTATTAAACTCATATTATACCCTCTACTGGATAGTGAAGTCTGACAGAAATTGAAACTGACTAGAGTGAGAACACAGACAAAAAGGTCAAAGACTCTCTTGACTCGTGGCCTTGAACTCACCATGGAGAAGAAAGCCTGGAGCCCTTTTCTTAAGAAGCACATGTACTTTACACAGGCGCTATAGAATCTACATAACTCTGGTTTGTATTTGAAAGCCCATGGAGTGTGATCACTGATTATATCCTAATTTAATAAGTATTATTGTTTGTGTGAGCTGCATCTCACGTTTATGATGTATTTCGGGAATAAAAGATGAGAATGAGTATAAAGTAGTAGAAACAAAAACAAATACTGGAGGAGAAAACAGTCGTAGGACTTTGAGCTTTCGTGCGATCTGAAGGAGCACTGGAGAAACTCTTGAAAAGAGAAGTTAATTGCCATCGATCGTCGCGCGCACAGACACGCACGAACACACGCGCGCGCATAGGCGCACTAATCCAACAGCTGCTGAAGTTAAGTTTTAGGGATCAATTTTATAGCATCGGCCGTGGCCCTGATTGTCTGTTTAAAATATTGAATGAGAGGAAACCCCTCAACAGTGTAACAGCCATTCGCCTCACGTCCTTTTCACTCATTTCTCTTTAGTAATTATAATTAATAACTCAGGATAAATCCAAAGATAGTAGTACATGTTGGCATTTTTTTCCACAATAACACACCAGGAAGGTCACGATCTGAAAAAAAGGCAGAGCTTGTTGTTTGTAGGTCTGTAAGGATTAAAAGTATCCAATATGTCGGTGAGTGACTGTCCGTTGGCAGCAGATTGGCCTTTTCTTTCCTGGTTGTGCAGCAGCTGACACGTGTCTGCCCCGAATTGAACTTCTGAATTGACTTCGGGAGTAATTAAAGCAACAAAGAACAACTATTAAAAGCGCTAATTGACAACACAAACCGACAATGATACCCAGAGTGACTGAGATATAGCCTGAATATCCACTATTTGAAGACTTTTGTTCAAACATATCGCCTCCTGGAGAGATCTTAAAAGTCCTGGAAGGAACATAAAACATCGCGCTGGGAGGTTTTTTTTTTTTTTTCTTATATATATTTTAATGACTAATAGGGTGGATATGTGAAAGTAAATCCGCCAATAGTCCAGATTTTTGGGGTTTCAGTCTGGTCTGGTCTATATCCTGTCCATTAAACGGCGACCACCTGTTTCCTGCCTCCTCTGCTCTCCTCACCTCACGCACTGCATGGGGAAAAATTAATTTGCTGCAAATCTTGAGGGCTTAAACGAGTCAGTGACGCCCCCCCAGCCCCTCCCTTCCTCAAACTGACAAGTAAATCCCCACAATTAGCAGATCCATATTAGCATATTAACCTGTGCTTCCTTCCGAGGCGCATCCTGTATGTAGGTCAGACACCACTTTCTTAATTACTTTTGCTGTTGGTGGAGGACAAACATCTTCTGGGGCGTTTGTTATGGTTTGCCTTCATTATGCCAGTCGTTATTTTGGCTGGAATGGTGCAGGCCAATACATTAAGATGGTCTCCAGGACCGAGATAACGGACGCTCTTGGCCATATGAGCTCGGTGTCTGACCGGGTTTGATTAAAAAAAAAGAAAAAAAAGAAGCCACAATAGACTCTTGAACAAGGCCAACAGACTGGAGGCAGACAGTATTGTGAGTTTGTGCTTTTTTCCCCTTTAACTGCACGAATATTCAGATCACACATGATTGGACGCTGATGAAAAAATCAGCTTAGCCCTGCAGAAAACGGTTTATATTTGCCTGTTGAAGCTTGCAAAACCTGGAAAGGAAAAAAAAAAGCACTGGTCTGTAGGCCTATTATAACTCAGCATGAGTCCCTGCATTCACTAAATGCACAATCACTTCTAGTAAGTCTTACAATGTGACACATTGTAGTTAAAGACGCTTACAGTTTACTGGAATAGTCTATATGTCTGCAGGCTATATACAGTGATCTATTATAAATAAGTTGTTGCTCGCTAATAAAGCATTCATGGCAATCAGGGCTGCGGAGGGCAACGACAAGATGGGTCACATCCCCTTATAACAACACTTTACACTTTCTTTACATCATGAGTTTTGTGTTTGATCGTAATATCTTAAACTACTTAGACTAAAGACCCTGAACTACATTTAAACACGTTTATTTCATATCATGCATCGTCATAAGTGCCAGAAAGGATATTGTGAATGAGATAATAGTCGCTTTTGGAGCTTAATGGAGATTCTATCTCTTTTCTCTTTCTCTTCTCTTTTATTTTCGACTGGTAAACGACTATAATAAAGATCACTGCTCCTTTGTGTCTCCTGCTCCAAAGATGACCACAGAGGCTCCCTAATCTCTGCAGCGGTCCGTCCAAACACCTTGGGGCTGATATAAATTCTTGCCTCTGGGTTGCACTATAAACGGGATTTGGGGCCTTTCCCTGCCTCGTCAGGCGGCAGATGGGATGGCTCCTGTCCGGAGATCAGTGCGCATCTGGTGCTGCGCTCCCAGCCCCCGGTAAACGCGGGGCCACTCGTCGGCGTTAAGCCCTATTAGGACCGTCTACCGAGCAACTGGTGCCTGCGGTTGGCTTCGACTGTCGCTGCATCCACCACCAAAAAAACCTCCAGACATGAACAACCGGAACTAGATGTGATTTTAAATGATCTCTGAAGACTGAGGGCTCCAAGACCATCACCGCACTGACTGAATGGCTTTTAAAATCTAAACTGACAGATTCAACTTCCTGGGTGAATTCTTAATTCAGCTTATATAGGCACTTTTAAAAAAATGAATAAAAAATACATTTTCAGACAAATTTGTTATCCTTTAAGTCAATCTTGACGATAATATCCGAGGAAACAGTTTTTTTTGCTGGAGGTACTGGTGTGTCTGCAAATACAACGTGTCGTGTTTATCTTGATATTGTTGTCCCAAACAATACAAATAAATATTAAATAATGATCATATAGTCACTTTTGAATCACGTCTCATACCTTACTAGACACCAAATTTCTCTCACTCTCTGTATCTCTCTTTGCCCGGTGGCCTTCCCATTAATACCTCCTCTTCCTCTTTTTTTCTCTCCTTCCTCTCCCCACCCAGTCCTCCTCTCCTTCGTCTGTTAATGCGCGCGACAACCGGCCTTCACCGGTCTGGTCGTGCAGAGGTTTCACGTCGAGCCCCGAGGCGAAACAATCGGTAACGGTTAATTAAAATATAAAAGGCCTTGAGAATGTTTTAAAGGAGGCTGTTTAAGGAACCGCCAGTCTCCGGGCGGGCCGTTTGTATTTCTTATGAGGTCTTTATTTCAGATGTGACTGCAGGATAATATTCTTCATCCAAGAGGAAAGAATCTTATAGACTATTGGAGTTTATTCGAGGGCATTCTCTTTTAGTCTTAGAGAGATGTCACCATATAGAAAAACATCAATCAGGATAAAACCTTAGGACAAAAACTGTCGAATTATATCCTAATTCATATTGAATATCAGTTTAATGTTCTAATGAACTAGATTAGTATACTATTTTATAGTTGTATTTTATTTTGTATGATTATTATTATTATTATTATTATTATTGTTATTATTATTATCGTTACCAGTGAAGAGGTCTGAGAGAAACACATGCAGGAACAGATGGGAGGGGAAATAGTGTCTTAATTAAAGTGCAGAGTCAATCCTGGCGTCCTGGCGTCAGCACGGTCACAGTCTGCACCTAATAATATCAGGGAGTCGCTTTAGTTACAGTTACAGCTGAGTAGTAGTAGAAAAAAAACATCCAACACAAGACTTATTAGAGAGCGCTCTCCCTCTCTCCCCCCCCCTCTCTCTCTCTCCCTCTCTCTCTCTCCCTCTCTCTCTCTCTCTAGCTGTGGTTTGTTTTGAGCAGCTAATCTGACAGACTCTCCTCTCCTCATCCCGTTTCCTCTCCTCCCCTCTCCTTTATTTCCCCTTTGCTCCTCTTCAGGCTGTGACCACAAGCTCTCGGCTTCTGCTTCTACGTTTTGTATTCCTGTTTCTTCCCGGGTGGCCTAAGGGCAAGGCAGCAATCGGCTTTGCTGTGTGCTCATTCTAATAGAATACAGCCTCGATGCTCATTGTGTGTCTCTTTACACCTGTTACAGTTTCCATATGGGTTTGTTAGTATCCTGTTACAAAATAATTTAACTGGTTTTATATATATTTATATAAATATATATATATATATTTTTTAAGCCCGTTAGCCTTCGTATAAAAGGAAATAATAAAAAAAACTCTATTATTTTCTTCCTCTACATCACCACAACAGCTCAGTTAAGCTGGGCAGGACCACCCCGAGGGCGCGTGCTCAGGTGAGTTGCAGCACGAGGACAACTGCAGAAAGAAAGAGAGGGTGAGAGAGAGAGAAAAGAGAGAGCGAGAGAGAGAGAGAGAGAGAGGTCACGAGTCTGAGCGAAAAAATAGTCCCAGTTTTTAGCTGCCAATTCGAACACAATAATAAAAAACATAATAATAATAATAATAATAATAATAATAATAATTATAATATTAATAATAATAATAATAATAATAATAATAATAATAATAAGGATAATTATTATTATATTTATTATAATAATTATAATAATTATAATAATATGAATAAGAAATTAAAAAAAACATGCAATAATAATAATAATTTTCGTCCATGTTGCTAATCTGAAATAAATAATGTCCCGTGCTTCTTCACAAAAGCATCATAGTAACCCTCCACTACTACTACTACTACTACTACTACTACTACTACCAGAAAAAAGAAAAAAAAACGTTAATCGAACCTGTTTTCTATGGACGAGTAAAAATAACTTAAAAAAAAGAAAATAAATACGATATAAATCATCATTTTGCATATAAAAATAAAATAATTTAAGCCATAATAGCATCAAAGATTGATTTATTATTTCCTTGTAGCTATTTTTTTAAATCATGAGCTTTAAAAAAACAACCAAAAAACACAAATTTGTATCGATTGCATCGAATGCATAGATGAAAATGTTCGCACAAATGTATTTACTTCATTCTGAGAACGATAACACAGCATTGGAAATGTCTCATACAGAAACAATGAAAAATCATCGAAATACACGCGAGCCATGCAGAAAGCACCGGGGGGAGAAAAAAAACCCCTCGTTCCTCATCGAATGCTAAGCAAACCCTATATAAAAACCAACCAGGTTATTCCGTTAACAATTGTCCAAATTAGCTGAATAATATTTCCAAAGCAGAACTTACATTTCCGTTGAAAAAAATCCGTGCATTTATGCAAAAACGACACAAGCAACGTGAATTCAAACGAAAAATAACAAAAACCCAAACCGACCTTGCGAAAATACAAACGGCTGAAAAAGGAAAATGTCCAGAAAAAGTGAGGAAAATGTTGAAAGAAGCATTTGGTTCCTTATTAAGGCGAAGATACAATATTTATTCCTCGTCTCCTGGGATGCTCCGCTCCGTCTATTGTCCTCCCATTCCTCAGTGCTGATGCTTAATTTTCAAAACTTCTATATTACCAAGGGACCTACGACATCAGCCGAGAAATACCCTGCAAGTACAAAATCCGTGAGCCAGCCCCGTCCGTGCAGAGGGGAGACGCTCGCGTTCCGCCAGCTTTCTACCGCTACCGAGAGCGCGCGAAGGGGACTTTTCCGTTTCTCTTGCTTTTTGAGGATTTTAACAGAATTTTTATTCTCATTCAATCGGGCCAGAGAGCGGAGGGATAAAAAAAAAAAGAGGGAAAAAAAGGGTTATTTTGGAGAAAGCACAATGTCAGCGACTTTCCCCGGACTTGTCCACGACGCAGAGGTAGGCTGATTTATTTACTCAACATCCTTTTAATTCACAGAATTACCACATGCAGCACATGCAGGAGGAATAAATACTGTTGGGTTGGAGGTGAAGTGAGGAAGGCTTTTAGGAGACGCTCTCGTGGAGTCTAACTGGAATAACAGTCCATAGTAATAAGAATAGTAGGCATGGAGGGAGATTTGAGTCTGGTGCTGCCGGTAAAACCGGGCTTTTTATGAATGTGTGGCTCGTGCGTGAGCCGGTAACAGTGTGATTAGAACGTTTTCAGGGCGGAAACGCTCCGCGGTGTCTCTCTGCTTACCTCCCATCCGGAATGAGCGAGGGAGCTAGGACAGTAAATTTGCCGGCAGCTCAGTAATAATAATAATATATAACAGCACGCCTCTTAAAAACGCTGCGAGGAGAATGACAGGCATGCCGAAGGGAGGGGGAAAAAAATACCGATGGCTCCTGCTGCCGCGCGTTCGTTCCCCTCCCGGGCTTGTGGAGATGACATCTCCTTCAGGTGGTTAAAAGTGGAAAAGGCTTTGAGTGTGTGAGTTGTGTTTAGTGTTTGGGAGGCAGAGAGAGGAGACTCCGGCTGATGCTAAATGACACGGCTCATATATTTTCCCCATCTCTTTATTATCTCCTAGATACGTCACGACGGATCAAACAGCTACCGGCTCATGCAGCTCGGCTGCCTGGAGTCCGTGGCCAACTCCTCGGTCGCCTACTCCTCCTCCTCCCCGCTCACCTACCCGGCACCGGCAGGGACGGAGTTCGCCTCGCCTTATTTCTCGGCCAACCACCAGTACACGCCCCTCCACCACCAGTCCTTCCACTATGAGTTCCAGCACTCCCACCCGGCCGTGGCCCCGGAGGCCTACGGGCTGAACTCGCTGCACTCGGGCCAGTACTACCAGCAGATCCATCACGGGGAGCCCGCCGACTTCATCAACCTGCACAGCGCGCGCTCGGCCCTCAAGTCCTCCTGCCTGGACGAGCAGCAGCGGCGCGAGCTCGGATGCCTCGACGCTTACCGGCGCCATGATTTATCGTTGATGACGTCACACGGCTCCCAGGCCTACGGCGTCGGTATGCACCACCCGGACCAGAGGCTGCTGCCCGGCGCCGGCCTGGGTCTCTCCACGACTGCGTCAGACGACCTGCAGGTACCGGTGGTCTCCTCCGCTTCTCCCTGTTCCCCCAGACCCCCCCCCCCCTCCCTTTTTTTTTTTGCCTTCTCCTCTCTGCTTTATTTACTAAGACCCGCTAGGACCAACATCCCTGCCCCACTGGCCTACTCCTGACCCCCCCTCCCTCCCCATCTATTGTACCAGTAACACAACAATTCCAAAATATTGAACAGAAAGACGGCGCCAGATGTCTGAACGTCTGCCTGTCTGCCTCGTCAGTCTGCTGTCTGATGCGGCCTTACATTTGGCCTGTGCCCTACTTTCATCTAAAGAATATTGGAGATCATCATGAGAGAATATTGTTGCCAAACGAAACGTGACTGTACAGCCAGTAAATGTCAGGTCCACCCGGCGCCCGGCGTCTGAAAGGCAGGCCCGTTTTCTAAAGGTTAATTGACTGGCAGTCTATTCAGCTCTATTGTGAAATCCGCCCTTTATTTTCCCACAAACACACGTGACCCATATTTTACATAATTCTTTAAGATGTTAAGAAATGGTCGAGATGAAAATCGCGCGGCTGTGTGTGCGTGTGTGTGTCAGTGTGTGTGTGTGTGTATGTCCGGCTGTCTGCTGAAGCAAAGAAAAGCCGCTGGTTGCTCTATTCTCCGGTTAAGGGCGGATTAACGGATCGGGGTTCAGGGCACAATGGCCAGCTCGAGCACCATAAAGCACCGTAGTTTATCCAATTACCGACTTAACGTCAATCAGCTTTGTTAATTATGCAGCGACATCTGAGCTGGTTAAAACCCGTCTCAGGTTTAACACAATTGTTGGACACTTAATTTCAGTCCCGTTAACGAGACCTATTACCGTTCAAGTTGATGAAGTGGCGCTCTTATCGACAGTTTTAGAAGTCATTGCGCCATTTAAGCTTGAATGTGACATTCCCTGTAAAAAGGCTACGATTTCCACTATAATTATGATAATAACATTTAATTTTTATATGCGTAAGGAGTTATCATTTATTAGGTTTTAACAATAATAATTCTGTTATACTGTAATTTATTTATTTGGCTGTGTTAAAAGGGTGTGGCTCAGGATGTTCACGTGAGTAATCATTAAATCAAAATAACATGTCAATGCCATCATTAATTATCAAATAAGTCTAATTGGCTTTTGATTTTAGATAAATATTTTTTTATCATTATATTATTTTATGACAGCGTAAAATAAAAATTGAATATTTAAAGTATTTTTTTCATTAACTATATTTTATAATAATTCATAAATGAGCACCAAATAAATCCGCGATGCTAAAAAATTGGTGTCATTTAGTATGTGTTATATTTATAACTTACATTACTCCAACGTAAGTACTGCGTTATTAAATCACGTTGCCTTATTTTGCGTTTTCTTTTTCCTTTATCTTTGAATTGTTATCTTAATTTCAATCCACTTCCGTCCGATTAATGTGTATTATATGAGTTTTTGTTTGAGTCTACTTTAGTTTAGGTAGTTTATTTGAACTTTATTTGGTTTTACTCTATTTTATTTTTGATCTATTTGAGTTATTCTTCAAACCTACAGGCTCATAGCAGGTCATTGTTGGAACAAATGGTGGTAGGCTGCATTCATCTGAAGCGCCGTGGACATAAAAAGAGCCCAGGTTTGACCTTTTATAGAGGGGAAGAAAGGAGCGGCCCGTGAACCTGAGCTCGCGCGAGGCGGATGCGTGAACCGAACAGATGCGCCTATGGTCTCGTGCAGCCCGGTCGCATCTTTGAGCGACTTAAAGAGATTTTCACGCTGAACAAAAGCAGCTGCCACACCTTTCTCCCGCCACTAAGCTAATTCATGCAAGACCTCTGCGTTTTGTATATTGATTTTATAATCACTTTAGCTTCGCAGTAGAAGAAAAGGAAGAGAGCAGGAGCTGGTTAAGAAAGAGCTCCAACAAGCTCCTCTTTTCAGGTTTATTTTAATCAGGGGGTTCCGCGTGGACCTTGGCCTCGAGGCTCGCGAGGGGGAGTAAGTGTTTTCTGAATAAAAAAGCGCGTGTTTTCCTTTCTTGATGACATCGTTGATAGCGCGAGGGTACGATCTAGACCCCCAGCAAAAATGGCGTCGGTTGCAGGTTCCCATCCACACACGTTGTTTTTCTGCTTGGTGTGCGTGGAGCCACGTGATCTGCTCAGATCCCCAACAGGTTGGTGGCTGCAAACTCTGGACACTTGTGCTCATTTCTCAGTCTGGACGAGTTGTGCTGTCCTCGCTCGTAGCCTGCAGCCTTTCACATTAGACTCGTTTCTGGTTCAACCGTGAGCTGCATATTTATCCTATAGGCTGGACCCAATGTCACTCAAAGCATATTAAGTCAGGCTTAACGCTTTAACGGAAAGGTTTGTTGGACAAACACACAAAATAAACTGAAAAGAAGGTGAATCGGGAACTATAAGGTGTTTGGGGTCGTTGTTTTATAGACCTTTTGTGTTTTTTAGATAAATAATATAGTCACTATGCGATATGACAACCTTTAATGCAAAAGGGTCACGTGATGCAGAGATAGATAGATAGATAGATAGATAGATAGATAGATAGATAGATAGATAGATGGATGGATGGATGGATGGATGGATGGATGGATGGATAGATAGATAGATAGATAGATAGATAGATAGATAGATAGATAGATAGATAGATAGATAGATAGATAGATAGATAGATAGATAGATTGATAGATAGATAGATAGATAGATAGATAGATAGATAGATAGATAGATAGATAGATAGATAGATAGATAGATAGATAGATAGGAAGGAAGGATCTATTCTAAAGAAGGATAAGGATCATAAATTATAAATCATAAATTGTCTGATATTTGCTCATATCTCATGCTCTTAGTTGATTTCCCTTACAGAATAATTTTGATATTCTGTGTGTGATGTTCCTTAAACACTTTGGTTCTATGTCTATAGGAAACACCTGAAATCCTCCCATTAAACGATTTAAACGTCATTAGTTCCTCGCGTGTCTGCAGCCTAGCAGCCAGATGAAGTGTGCATCAGTGGTGTGGAAATGTAGGTGAAGTGATTTCACCTCCGTGCTCGTGCTAATGAGTGCGTGTCTCCGCAGGGCTCCGTGGAAGCGCAGTGTGGGCTCGTGCTGAACGGCCAAGGGGGCGTCATCCGCAGAGGTAAGGCTCCCTTTACTCTCCATTGTTGTACCGGAGGCCGTGAACACACCACGGCTCGACACGACAAGACAGCGAGCAGGCAGGCAGACAAACAGGCGGAACACTCCTTTCTTGTCTGCTGTCAACATGTTACAGCAGCAGCGGCCCCGTTTCTCGCCTGTTTAAACGCTCGCGCACTGCACACGCGCGCAGAGGTTGCTTCCCATTTCCAGTTTGAAATGGATTGTCAATCAACATGAGACTTGTGTTTTTCCACCAGTCGCTCTAAACATTTTTCTCTCTGTTTTGTTTTGGTGGGGCGTTTTCCCAATAAAGAATTGTCAACAAAGTCATGAATAAATATTTCAGACTAACTAAATGTTATCCTGACATTTATTATCACACAGTAAATAGTTAAATGATTCCTTTTTAAGTCAAACCTGTCGGCTGCGTTTTCCCAGTGTAGGCATGACGACAAATCTTTGTTTTTCATGAAATATTTAAAGTATCTAACATTCATGTTCATCCTATTTTCCCACGTTACTGATGATGATCTTATCTCATCTCTGCATTCTGATAAAAAAGGAAACATCAAATAATTGAGGAGGAAAAGTCCAAATTTATTTATGCTTGCCCACACAAAACAACTATTTACATAATAATACTATAAAGTATTTTTTAAAGGTGGAACAGCTTTGAAATCATTTGAAAGGAATACGGCATGCTAACAGAGATTAGCACATAAATTAAAAATAATATAAGAAGTGTAGGATTTGATTTAAAAAAAATTATAAACACACGTCAATTGTCCTTTCTTCATTTTCTTGTACAGTAGATGGTGATTTTCAGAAATCATAAGTTTCATTATATTAATAACATAATATATTTTGACTGCATTACCTGTTTTTACAACTTATATGTTTTATCAGAGACAGTACAATAATAGTAATTAACTTTTAAAAGTCGTGTCCATGAAGGGTTAGGGGTAGGGTTACTGTCTTTTTTAAGTGTGAAAACTATAGCCTGTTCATTTAGTTTGTCTGAATTTCTAGATGATACACTGTAAAAATAAAAATAAATCACTGGTTTTTTAGTCTAAAATTTAAGTTGAAAATACTTGATTTCATTGTGTCGCTAATAGAAATACTATTTGTTTCTTCTTTTTCTTTAAACCACCAGCAATTATAACATTTGTCTTAAAAGGCTGCAGGAATCAAATTAAGTTGGATTTGCGCACCAATAATTATGAAAATATTTATTTTCTTTTTTATATTTTAATGTTTTTTTTAAGGTCTTATCGTGCACTGTAAAAAGAGAATAGATCCATTAGTAACCTAAATCAAATTAAGCTTTTTTTTAATCTAACTTGTTAAATGATGTTGTAAATACTTAATTTGATTGTATTTTGTAGTTCATCAAATAACTCTCTTTTTACAGTGTAGCATGTGCAAACTGCCTGTGGTGAGGTAAACATTTAATCATGTAATTGCAACATTGAATTTATACACGCTTTCCAACCCAAACACAGATCTTTCAGATTTCAGGTTGTTTTGTGGTTAAAGAGGAGATCAGATTTTACTGTTATGTAGGACATTAAAAGAGGAGGGGAAAAAAAATCCAACTGAAGACAAAAACTCCTTCAGTATTTCTCTGCAAACTCAATCAACACTCGATCAAGGAGCTGAAATGAGAAAGCACAATTTGTGTGTTTTACCAACAACATCAGTGGAGCCAACATTTAAGAAGAAACTAAGAAACTTAAGTGTAAGGGGCAATTTTCAAATCAAACATTATTTTGATATTACAATATAAAGTTTTATTTTTTTACAGTGTAATATTTTTGTGAGTCTGGCTTTAACACATTCTAAAGAGAAATATTTAGAATCAATGAAAAGAATAACTCAACAGATGTAATAGATTTCTTTCATCTATCAAATCTTCTAAGGAAATTGGGTTCAAGCAAGAAATTATATGGAGTTTGAGAATTAGATTTTCCTTTACGATGAAAACAACCTTCTTGTTTTTTAATAAGTTGTTGACTTTTAAAAATTCTTGCTAATTTTTCCACTTTTAAAAAAAAATGAAATTACATTATTTTGCATTTATTGATTACGTTTACATTATAACCATGATAATGAGAAGAAGTTTTTAAGTTTCCATGAATAAAAAGATAAATTACTCCAACAAATTTTTTTTCAGAAGTGTTTAGCCTTAATATGTATTGTTCATGATGGATGAATATTCTGCATTATAAATTAAATGTATTATTATTATTATTATTTTAAATAAGACTAAGCAATGCAGAAGATTATATTAGTTTACAGCGGGTGTATCTTCAAAGTCTGCCATGCACGACTGAAATAGTAGTGCAGTAGTAGTAAAAATGTATTTATAATTCCGAAGATTGATTAAAAAAAAGTCAATTTCATTATTTTACATCAATTTATAATTTATAAAACTACTTAACGTACTTATTTGAATTTAAATGACACACAATATTCAGCTGCCGAAATTGTCTTTAACGTTATCATGTGACAAAACAAATTTAAAAAAATAACACATACAACAAAAAAACAGTTTGCATGGCACCACAGGAAATCAATATAGTAAGCTAACGGGAAATAAATGATATATATATGAAACAGTAGGGGGAAATGCAGGAATACAAATCAATAGATCACATTTTTATCTTTCAGTCACGTGTTTGTTAACTGGTGGCTTTTGTTCCCCCCTCTTATTTTATTATATATTTTTTTTATAGTGTAGCAACCTATTCAGTTTCCAGATCAGTCTGACTGTGGATCTGTTTTGGTGCATGTTGCTGTTTTCTTGTCGGGGCTGGTTTTGCACACAGAAAAGGACGGACGTCTGGGTTTCGGGTTTAATTTTTCATCAGCTCGGCCGAGGTGTTGGGGCTTTTCTCTCGCATTGACGCGGGAATCCCTTCGCTATCACTTTCGGTTAATGCTGCACCGTATTTGGCCCTGAGCTCAGCCGCTTCAACCATCACAACCAATAATCTTTGCTTTACCTCCCGCTCCCGTATCGATAGCTTCTCTCGCCTCGGGCGCACACTTTGATATGCTAATGCCGCGCGGGGCCCCGGATTCAGCCGAGATCATATTAATGTTGTTCGTTCTGACTGCGGCTTTGGCGGCATGAATATTCACGTAACCTTTTTCAAAAGAAAATCACTCAAGAAACGCGGATCCTACTTAGGAGGAGTCCTCTGTGTTTCTAATCACCCTGCTCTCCATTTTCCAGTTCGGCTCTAACAGCGGCCTCACAAATCAACATGCTCTGTCTGCGCGTGCCCGCCACTGCAGCCAGCGCGCGCCTCTCTCTCTTTTCAAGCCATCGGCGGGCTCCTTTTTTTTCTTTTTCTTAGCTATAAACATTGTTGTCAAAATAAGAGGAGAATGACATTTGGCCCGTGTCTCTTTTCCTTTAATTTTTGCGGCAAACTCGTAAAAGGCGCTTGATTCCGCGTGTGATCCCGCCCGCCGCTCGCGCCGCAGCCCGAGGCTACTCTCCGCTGCTTAAATACCGTTATCGCCTCTGGGCCCGCGCGCTCCACCGACTGCACTACCGGCAATAGCTCTTTTCGATTGCCCTTGGCAACGTAAAATACAAACTACTTTGAATCAAAACATTTTTAGGGGAATTAATATGATGTGAACTCGCAGCTTTCAAACTCGCGCGCCCCTGTCAGAGCGAGTGAGGTGTCTGTCCGCTTTTGTCACATATAGACACGGATAAGGCGGACTTCACAGGTATACACACACACAGTCACACGCATGGACACACACACTGGAGTCCATCTTTAACAAATCAGTTCTATTAATTCTCTGGACCTGCAACTGTCCATGTCTTACAGTCCCTGTAACAAAGCGAGCCCGCTGGTTACTCTAGGCTTTGGTCACCAAACGATTCTAAAGTCCCAGATATTCTGCTGCCACTGACTGCTGTCCATGGCGCTGAAATGAAAGGTGAAATTACAGGTGGTGAAATTACAGGTACAGGTCACTGGCCTGATTCTAAAATAAAAGGTGGAGGACACTGTTCAGGTGCTGAAATCAAAAGTGGAGGATGCCTATCTTGTTGAAATTTAAGCTGGAGGCCGCTGTCTATGACATACTTAGATGAAAGGTGGAGGCGTTGCCCATTGGTCTTAAATGAAAGGTAGAGGTTGCTGTCCATAGTGCTGAAATGAAAGGTGGACACATCTATCCAGGTGGTGAAATGACAAGTGGATGCTTCTGTCCATAACCCTTAAATGAAAGTTGGATGTCTCTAGCCAGGTCCTTGAAATGAGAGGTGGAAAATGTGGTCCAGGCGCTGAAATGAAAGGTGGAGGCCACTGTCCATGACAATAAAATGAGAGATAAAAGCTTTTGCCAATAGCACAAATTGGAAAAGGTGGCTGTTGCGGTCCAGATGCTGAAAAGTAAGATCTAGGTCGCTGTCCATAGTAATGAAACAAAAGCTGGAGTATACTGTCCTTTTTCTGAAATGAAAAGTGGAGGTCTCTGTGCAAGGGACCAAAATGAAAGGTGGAGGGCATTTTCAAGGTGCTGAAATAAAATGGTGGAAGCAGCTGCCATGGCATCAAAATGACTGGTGATGGAAAATACCGAGGTGCTGACTCGAAGAAAAGAAGAGGAAGAAGCCTTTATTTGTCAAATACAATCATAAAAGCAGTAAAACGTAGCAAAATTGGTTCTCTGCATTTAACACATCCCAGAGGAGCAGTGGGCAGCTATATGCAAAAAGTTGAGGCCGCTGTCCCTGGCAACAAAACGAAAGCTGGAATAAACAGTCGAGGTGCTGAAATGAAAGATGGAGGCCATCGTCCATGAAATCCAAATGAATGGTGGAAGGCGCTGTTGTGGTGATGAAATGAGAAGTTGGAGGCCATTGTCAATGGCATCAAAATGAATGGTGGACAATTCTGGCGAGGTTCTGAAATGAAAGGTGGAGGCGTGTTGTCCATGGCATCAAAATGAAAGGTGGTGGACGCTGTCCAGGTGCTGAAATGAAAGGTGGAGGATGCTGTCCATGGTACTGTAACAAAAGTCGGAGGCTGCTGTCCAGGTGCTGAAATGAGAGCTGTCCATGGTGTTGAACTATAGGGTGTTTTTGGATGATTCAGGTGCAAATTTCTTCCTGCGACTAGAAAGATGATATGAAAACCAGTTGGCTGATGTGAATAACAGGTTTTCAGAGTAATTATATAGGTTTCCGTTGGTAAAGCTTAAATACTATGAGGCTTAGCTGGTGGCCAAATTGTCCACATTGCCCAGAAAAGATTGGCATGTGTAGCCAATTCTCGCCTGCAGCATTGTTCTATTCGGCCTAAGTGGCTTCCGCTTCTTCATATCATCATATGCAGTGTGGCTTAATAACAAAGCGTCACACCCTGCTGTTAGATTTGATAATGAGGCGGATGAATAATAGAATATAGCCTACAGTACATCAGACAGAAACCTTGCGTTTCAGCTGCTTGGGACGTTAGTTCAAGTGAAAGTTTAATAATAATAGGCCTACTCAGAGCAGTCGATATATTCCGGGAGGACCCGGCTTCACTGATTCAGATGCAATTAATAATGTGGAACAGTCTTCAATTTCACAACCACAATCATTTATTCAGACACTCAGGAGCCTCAGGTCCACGCTGGAACCAGCTGGGTGGTTGGTGGAGGCTGGATGTTCTCCCATCCTGGGGTTACAGCTCACTCTTTATTACATACAGACAAATATTGAGCTGAAAGATAAATATGTACATAAAAAAATACACACAGAATGATGTTTAACTGGGAAATGAACACGAAGAGTCTGATGAAGAGGTATTTGTATGGACTGAGTGTATTTTCTCATTCATCAAATGATGATGATGAAATATTGACATTAAAATATTTATAACTGTTCTATAAAGGCTACAAATCAGCAAAACTGGACTGAATTTAGGTGATTCTGAAATGATGAACTAAAGGAACGATTAAAGGATTATGCGATAAAATCTCTAATCTTTAAAACTTTGGATTATCTTAAAAAAAAAAAGTCCGTTGCCACAAATCTAAGAAGCAGCTCTGAAATGCATGATTTTATGGGAGACGAAAAAAATATATTTTTGTTTTATTTTGATTTTACAACGAACAAAAGGACATTTCCAATCACTGTAAATACTACTGAACACTCACTCCCCATGCGGACTATTTAAATATATAAAAGATATTAAAGGTATTGAAACTCAGGACCTGCTGAATGCGATCACAAACACGAGCAAAGGGAGACACATAACAAGTTTGGACATGTGGAAAAACCTGCTTTGCAAAACAAATTTGCTAATTTATGAAGTAAACATCCATAATTTTCTAGGTTTAGATTCATACCGTATTTAACATGCAGTTCTTTTCCTGACAGAAATATAGATATATGTTATATAGTCAAGGTTATCAAAGTCTACCGGGGTTTTATTTGATTCATTCAGTTCAGAGCTGATAGTACCTGCAACGAAGGTTCAAACAAAAAAACAAAGGTTCAAACAGCTAGTTAACGGTTTAAAAACCCAGAATCTTCTCTTTAATTGCAGTTTTTACAGCAAACTCAGTTCTTCCCGTGACAAAAAAAGAGCATTCAGTTAAATTTATTTATTTTCTTGATTTCACACAGCATGCTTTTCTATTGTCTTATTTGTGTCTTATTTGCTTGAAATTCTGTTTTATGATTTTTTTTTTAGATGGCTAATTGTTTTCTATTGTATATTAGGAGGTAATCATATTCAAGCTAGTTTGACACTGGCAGAATTGTGGTTAACGTCTTGTTGTTTGCAAGTTCAAACGCAAAACGGTGGAATTTTACAACCTAAGCACCCGTTATCTATTTGGATACAGCTAAAATACTCAACTTTGTTTTCACACCGAGTTTGTTTGTATAAAGTGCATTTCTAAAGCAGCAATGTTAATTAAAAGTTATAGGTTCTGCTAAAAAGGAAAGTTTTAAGTCCTTTTTTAAATGTCTCAGTCGTCTGTGGAGCCCTCAGATGGTCAGGGAGAGCACCCTGAGCTTTCCACAGATGAGGGGCAGCAGAACAGAATGCCCGATCACCCAAATCTAGTGAAGAAAATGTCTTAGTGAACAATATAGGAGATGACTTATTCTGTATTCTCTCCTGTAAAAGTTTGATTACAGGAGAGGCTTTCATGTTCGCTGTTAATACACAGCTGGTTAACACACTTCTGGTTAATACACAGCTGGTTAACACACTGCTGGTTAACCACAACAGCTCCTCATCAGTCTCTTGCAAATTTAACCAAAGTCTCGGCAAAGATTTTTTTTTTTTTTAATTTATCAGAGCTCTTTTTTGCGAATAAAGAAAAAGGTGCCATAGTATAAGAAATGTGGGCTTTATAACACGGGGCTGCATTTTTACTTTGTTCACATAAATGAATTATACAGCACGAGCCATCTGGAGTCTTTTTATTATTTTTTTTGCTAGTCTAAAGACTTTTTAAAGCCTGATTCTGGAGTTTTTAAGATGATAATATACCTTATTATACCCTATTCTGTGTTTTGGACACCCAGTGTCTCAACTCATGGCGATGGCGAGCCTTGTTCCATATGTAAACTCTTTCTAAAAAGTTCTTTTGTGTTTGTGTGCAGGAGGAACATGCGTGGTGAATCCCACAGATTTATTCTGTTCGGTACCAGGCCGACTGTCGCTGCTCAGCTCCACCTCCAAGTACAAAGTCACTATCGCCGAGGTGAAAAGAAGACTGTCCCCACCAGAGTGCCTCAACGCCTCCCTACTGGGCGGTATCCTGCGCAGGTCAGTACAAATACACACAAGCCGGAACCCCGTAGGTAATCCTGGAGGGGGAAAAATGGCTTTTATTAATGAATATCAAAGCAATTGCAATGATTCAAGGGAGATTTGTGAACTTCAGACCAAAGATTCCTCCTGACATTATAAAAAAATTCATATAGCCTCATTTCAGCATTATACAGCCATGGAGAATGTAACTCTATGATCTTCTTACTGCTGAGAGTGAGTACAAAAAGTGACGTATGAAATATTGTACTTAGTCCACTCTTGGCATATTCTGTAACAAAGTATTACTGAAATAAAGAGGCCGGCGTCGTGGAGAAAAATATTGTTTTCAAAGCATAAATCTGGCAGGTGAACGTTGGCGGGCGCCGCCTGAGCTTGAGTCACCCCTCAGATGAAACAGAGGATATGGAGCAGCGTCCACAAAGACTATTGTAGGCGAACTAGGGGCCGGGCTGCACGCGCAGCCATGCCCAGGGTGCCAGAGGGAGGTGAGACCAGGCCAAAGCATGCCAGGATCAGAGGAACCAGAGGAAGGCAAGAGTTGCCAGCACTGTAATATTGATGAGGCAGAGAGAAAGAGGGAAGGGGAGAGGAGAGAGAGCGAGCAGAGAGAATATGGCTGATCCAACAAGATGAGGCATCAACAAAATAGAAAAAAAATCTTTAAAAAAAAAGTTAGCTGATAATCATATGAAGTGCAATCAATCACATCTAAATAACAGATATTCTTACGTCAGATGAAATAATCTGTCATTTGAGCCACAATCCCTTCAACAGACAGACCTTTATCCTGACTGAAACTCTGTCAGGCATTCTGTGCCTCCAGTCGTCCACTGTTTTATGACGGAATGATAGAAAACTCTCAGTCGTTTCAATCCAAATATCCCAAAAGGAATAAAGTTTGATCAGATACAAAGTAACAACATTTGTTTTCTGCGCTTTGATTAAAAAAAAAGAGCATTTTTCCTTTGTTTTCCAAAATAGAGCTTATCATTTTGGGTATAGAAGGAAACAAATGACAGAGGAAACACAAGGGGACATGCAGCCGTATCTATGTATAAATAAAGAATATTTAATCTACAACAACTTGACATGTTTTAATTTTCTTGTCTTTGATGTTATCAGTCGTTCAAATCAAAGAAAATCTATATTCTTTTCCATAATTACATGAAAGACTAGTTAAACACTAATTATTTTGAAAAGCCGTCTATGAAAAAGGATCAGGTGATAAATGATAGTGAAGTAAGGCATATGAAAAATGTTATTTCACTCTTCCACAGAGCGAAGTCTAAGAATGGAGGCCGGTGTCTTCGTGAGAAATTGGACCGCCTGGGCCTCAACCTGCCAGCAGGACGGAGGAAAGCCGCAAACGTCACACTGCTCACCTCCCTGGTGGAAGGTGAGTTGCATCTTGCTCCCCGGTTCTCTGCGTCATAGTCCAGTTCTAATCCTTTGAGAGCATCCTTTATCAGTATTTTCTCCTGATGTTGTGCTCAGGTGAGGCGCTCCATCTGGCGAGGGACTTCGGCTACACCTGCGAGACAGAGTTTCCCAGTAAGGCAGTAGGGGAACATTTGGCACGGCAGCACAGTGAGCCAAAAGAAACCAGCGCACGCAAGAAAATGGTTCTGGCTACAAAGTGAGAATACACACACGCACACGTTCACTGTTAAGAGTTAGGAGCTCATTTGTTGTATTGCTTCTCGGATTAATACTTTTTTGATATCAGTGTTATTATTTATTGGCAGCCCACATTAAGGTGTTTTCTAAAGTGTAGATTAAAATCCAAATCCACACTTGAAACAGAACTATTGTAATCATCATTTTAGTTCTTTGACAAAAACTGGTTTAAAGTATACAGAGAGTGCAGAACTCCAACAAGGCGCCTCGCCGTTATGTCATTGAACCTACAAACCTTTTTATCAGCAGAGAAGGTTGAATGAAGTAAAGATGATTGTTGGATACAACGGATGAGATGTGATAATTAGCTCTGTCAGAAAGTATTTGGTGTTTCGACTCTTCAGAGAGATAGGGATGGAACAGAATCTACAGCGGGATAAAACCTGGATTGGAGACAATGGTGGTGGTGATGGCTGATGACTCTACTGGGAATGATGAATGATGAATTTAATGAATCTGTCAAGAGTAGACGATGATGATGGTCCTAAGATCTAAATGAGATGGCAGCCTAACAGTGACGACGTATGTCCGAACTACTGGACTGATGTGAACAGCTTGTACCCGTTAAAAGTCCCAGAACCCGATAGAAATTAACTCTCTGTGAACGGCAGAAGTGGCAGAGTGGTGATTAAAAACAACCTGTGGCCCGAGTGTGAAAAGGAATGTTCCACCTGAGCTTAATTTGTCCCATAATAGTTTGTCCCTCATGATTTGACCTACACCAGGAATGTTGACTCTCAATTGTATCGTTTTTAGTTCGACTTTAATGGGTTCACCCATGCTTTATGCCCAACCCCGTTTTACCAAGTTTACTTAAACTCTGCCGGGTAGTTTAAGCATGATCTAAATTAAATAAATGCTGAAGAAAGCCCGGTTTTGCAACATTCTTGGATCGGTGCCTTTATCTGGATCCACTCCATCATTTAATGGACGCTCCCTTTTTGTGTGTCCAACCCTCCAACCAAGTAGGTTTTAAATGATCTTACTAAGAAAGAGAAAAGCCAACACCATCAAATACATTACCTCCAAAAGAATAGGACCGAGGAAAGAATGCCAGTGGTTTTACATTAGGACCTGTTGAAGAATGACGTCATTATACAAAGGGTCAAATTGATTCTGCGAACACATATGAGGTTGTAAGGTTTGTGTTCAGGCGCTGAGTTTACAGTAAACTCTTGCCTCGCGTCCATCACTGAATCTACCGGGAGGAAACAGCTTCACTCACTTCTAGCCGAGTTTGTATCTCTTCCCAATAAAATCATCCCAACAATAATCTCAACAACAAATGAAACATTCTGTATATAAAAACAGTAAACGGACACTGACGTTATGTTGAGAAAAATGTCTTTTTTTGACTGTTGCTCGGTTGAAGATGAGCTGCTTCTGCTCGTTCGTCTTCCAGGGCGGTTTCTTCTCAGTGTGGGTTGTTTTAAAAAGATGAGAATAATCAGAAGAAAAAAACAGAATGAACTGAGCAGGTTGTGTTGGAGACAGATGGTAAACCCTCATTCCCTCCCCTCCTCCTTCCTTCCATCAGGCAAATCTGTAAGGAGTTCCAGGACTTATTGAGCCAAGATCGGTCTCCTTTGGGCTCTTCCAGACCGACCCCCATCCTGGACCTGGACATCCAGAGACACCTCACACACTTCAGGTAACATGAACACACTCTTCGTAGAAACTTAAAGGACGTTTCCGTAACGATGCTCTCAATCTGACGTCTCCGTAAAGTGACAGTCGTCATGTGGAGCCCGGCTGCTGTCCGTTTTTGGATCGGATCAGTTTGCCATTTTCGCAAGATGCAGCTGCTGTTGTTATTTGGCACAAATGAGAGTGGAGGAGGGAACGGCAGCTTGTTAGCAGAAATGTCACATTTATGGCACTAGAGTTTTATCTAACCTCCAAATGGAGGGATGTGCTGAAGAGTGCTGAGCAGGGAAATAAGGTTTGGGCTGGCTTGTATAATCACAGCTATGACAGAATAAACAGCAGCATCATTTTGGCAGCTACAAGCTCTGAGCTGAGAGGCAACCAGACTTTCACCTGCCTGAGGATATTATGGGGTGGATGATACGCCGGTATCATCCAGTAGAACTAAATTAATCTTTTACACTTCCTCATATACACTACCAGTTACTATCATGCGTTCTTGTGGTGTTTTAAAACTTGTATTTATGATACACCTAGAAACTGAAAACACAGAACGTGAATTGTGTTTTGGCAAAGTTTAATTTTGGGATAAAAACTTTCTTTTACCTGATGCTTTGAAGCCAGCATTCATAATAATACTGATGTAGTCCAGGTTATGTTAGGTTCATATTACCAGGCTGAAGTGCGTGAAGCTTGTTTTTAGTTGTATCAGTGATCCCATTTGAGTCACTTTCATATATGGACCTGGATTATGACTACAAGGATAAACTCTTCCTACACTTGTACTTCTGCATCATCTGCTGTGAGGATAATTTGTTTTTTTTCTTCATATTATGCTCTTGTATGTGTGTTAATCTCCATCATTCACAGTTCTTATATTCTTCCATGTTTTTTCTAATATATTAGGCTTATATTTCACCGTTTTTCTCACCGTTTTTCTGCTGCTGTGGCTCTAGATTAAGTCCTATCTGTTAATGTCTATATCTATCCATCGACACCCACTGGTCATGTGACATCAATTAGGTGATATTGGTCGGATTGGAATTCATGCCACTTTTTGCCAACGCTGATGGCGCTATAGAACAAAATAAACACAGACAACAACAAAAATGCAAATTTTAAGCCGTTCACCATCTGCTCGTGAACAGCTGACAAAGTGTTTGCCATTTTCCAAAATGTCATACATACATTTGTTACTAGAGCGTGTATTTCAGGCCGAATACCACGAGTCTCACAAACATGACGTCTCTTGTTGCTGGTGAGGCAGAAACCTCCATTTTGGTAGGACGAATACATCTAGAGAAGAGTTACAGGTCAGGTTTATTATGAATGGGAATCATCAGGATAACCAAATCTGACCTGAATATAGTATACACATTATTTTAAGTGATGTATTTGATGGGCTTGATTACTTTTAGAAGACATAAAAGCCCTGAAAGAAGACTTTAGGTGTCCTAAAACATAAAAAAGAAGGAAAGAAATTCAGTTTACTATCATATCAAAAAAGAAAAACATGAAATACTCACATACAAAAGGAAACATTTGAATATTTGGTTCTGATATGGAGCTTAAACAGTTGATGATTGAACTGATTGATCAGTACATGTCTGTATGTTATATGCTGGAACCTGACACTATACAGATGGAGAACTTGCCGCATCAGCGATTCCCCATAAATAAACTGTTAGAAACGGGGTGGAAGCAGCGTCTAGAACATCACAGGAGATTAAAACTCTGTTCTTACAGGGTTTAGCCTGACTAAAGAGACACTTTGAGGAGGATTAGAAGCTGGATGATGCAGCTTGAGGAGAGGAATCACAACCACTAGGATGCTTTACAAACACTGATTTCTGTCTTGTTTTTTCTTCCTGAGAGGAACAAAGGTTTTTCTAAGGTTGTCTCTGTTTCTTTACAGTCTGATCACTCATGGGTTTGGCACACCGGCGGTCTGCGCGGCACTCAGTACCTTCCAGACGGTTCTGAGTGAGATGCTCAACTACCTGGACAAAAACACGAGTGGCAAAACAAGCGGACCCACCGACCAACAGATCAACAACAGCTCGGAAAAGACGCAGCTCCGGAAAACAGCTGAGCCTCAGAGCAAAGACGGGAAAATAGAAAAGACTGAGTAGCCCCCACCAACCTGGTCCCCGTGCCTTGGAGCGGTGCATTTAGGAGTGTGTGTGTGTGTGCGTGTGTGTGGGTGTGTGTGTGGGTGCACTCTCAGAAAGGATTTGTGAATGTGTGCTTCTTTTGGGACAATTCATATTTATTGTCATTTATTTATCTTATGTTCTAACCTGAGTTGTCCGAGACGAGGCGTCCTGATGTGTGAGTGAGAATAACACAACCTCTTTAGTTGTGTGTGTGTGTGTGTGTGTGTGTTCATGTGTGTCAAAACAAGGAGGAGCCTCGCCATGGAGACGGCTCTGACTCATCCAAGACGTTCATTTGGTTATTCATTCATTCTGAAGCAAATATGAAGAATCTGACATCTCAGTTTTACAGGAGAGTGTGGTTCCTGCCAACACAACACACACTACACACACACGCACACTCACACAATATGGATTTAGGGCAATTTGAACTGTAGCCAGATGATTCAAGTTTGGATTTTGGGCAAGAATACAAACCTAAAAAAAATTCTGTTTTACGTTATATTCGTAAAGGTTAAATATATGCTAGTCAGCATGCAGCAATGGATTTCCTCTCTGGAGCAGCAGCGACTCACACCGACAGCAGATTGGCTGAATAATCTCGATAAAGTTGGACTGATACACGTGTGACAAACACTCCGCTCGAAAAACCCAGATCAAACTGAAAGTATGAGGCTCTGCCAAACTAAATATGAAACTAGATTCTCTTAATGCGTGAAAGAATTCCTCATGACCGTTTTTGAGGTTATTGTTCTGCTCTAAAATAATCAAGTTTATTATGAAACATCGAAAAAGAACCATATTTAACTCTAATCTTTATCTGCATTATGAAACAGTTTATAATCAAGGGGCCAGATTTTGTGTGTGTGTCTCACCAAACTAAAACTAAGAATGAATCAATATGACATTATCTTATAGCACGACTTCTCAGCTGAGGATGGTAGGGACTCACATGCATTAATGAGCACACACACACAGCTGTGCTTTCAAAAAAGAAGAAACAAAAGAACAAAGGAGATGAGATAAGAAAACAAACAGAGGCAGTGTGACGTCATCCTCTGCTCAGGGCGCCATAACTCCACTGAGTTTTTACATAAGAAACAGGCTTTGCTGCTATTACAGTTGTTGACAGTGATATTCATTTACTCATTATCCCCAACCGCTTATCCTGTTCAGGGTTGCAGGGATGCGAGCCAATCCCAGCTGACATTGGGCGAGGGGTGGGGTACACACTGGACGAGTCACCAGTTCATCCCAGGACCGACCCATAGAGACAGATAACAGTTCACTCTCATTCCCACACACACACATTGATACATTTCAATATAAATCATTGGGATCTATAATTTAATAACCTTCTTCTGATTATATACCAAAATTGTAGATGAAGAGTTCTTATTGCACTTGTTATTTTATGTTCAGACTCTCGTCTGAAAGCTTCAGTAAATGCCTATCAACATGGCAGTGCAGGTGTAATAACAGTGTAATAACACAAATACACTTCATGAAGCTAAAGGGACATTTTTTTGCATTTGTGTATTCCACCTCATCTGAAAAGCTCTGTGGCTGTTAGAGTCGACAAATTTGGTGAAGTTGTGATTCAACAGAGAACCGGAGGTGATGTTCCAGTCATGAGTAAAATAAGTGCAACAGGATGATGTCATTAATGTCAGTCAGACATCAAATAGTGGAAATTGCGTCCATCAGATTTATTTTTTCATTTGGCTGTTTTGATGCAGAGGAATGGAATAATTGCGACAGATTTAACTGTTTTATTTAAGTCAAATCATATATTTAACCTTTTAAGAAAAAATGATCTCAACAACAACATATTTCCTCACATTTGTCCACTGATTGTAAATAACTTTGCAAACATTTTTAAAAGATTCAATCTAACCAATAAATCAAAATGACTGGTTTACAAAGCCCCTCCTGCATGGGGGCACCTGCACCTGAACCTGCACCACACCAGTCAGACTTACTCTAACTTTTCTGTGTACAATCAGTGCCATAGAAACCCATATGTTTAACACATGGGCGACTTGGAAAGAGAGACTGTTTCAGGATATGAAACTGGCGCCACTGCCTAGGGAAGAAGGCTGAACACTGTTGTTATTGTGAATGTGTGTTTGTGTGTGTGTGTGTGTGAGAGAGAGAGGGAGAGAGAGAGAGAGAGAGAGAGAGAGAGAGAGAGAGAGAGAGAGAGAGAAGGGTCCAACTCAGCCATTCTGTAAAAGGTGACTTTGCGGTTCCAGTCGTTGCTCTTCCCTGTGCATGTCTATCTTTGTACACTCCCCAAAATCGCAACCTAAGCCGACACAAGCTCTCTGGCTCGCTCATGAACATTTGTAAAGATATATATAAATATTTAAATTACTTTTCTTGTAGGCTTTCAACTATATATATGTTAAATCCCTACCTTCTAAAATGCTGGTGTTCAATAAAGACAGTTGCTACGTGTTCTACTATTTACTCTGGTTTCTTTGTAATGTTGTGCACACACACACACACACACACACACACACACAAACACACACAGATTCACCCAACCGCTGCATGTAAACAGGAGAAGGAGTAGAAAGTAAGAAGAGGCACAATGGATCAAAGCCAGCGAGGTTGAATTATCCATATGAGTTCACAGTGTTAAAATTATAAAAAGTCAGAGTTCCCTTTGTAATGTAGTAGAAAAGAAAGGCTCTACCTACAGGAAAGTTCAAACGCCTCATTTGTAGGCAAGAGCATGTGTGTTTTCTTTAAGTTTGCGAGACTTCTGTCAGGTTTCTCTCCTTATTTATATTGGAAAAAAGGATCCTGATGATAAAACGGAGCGAGGAGCAGCTGCCTGTTGGCGTCTCCATCCCGGCTCTGTGGGTTCTGTTTCCTCTTTAATATTCCAGTCATTTAAAAAGAGGTCACGTTCAGTGCATAACACAAAAATACATTACCAGTCAGGATGAATTTGCAATGATGCCTTCGCTGGTTTTGTCATCCGGAATCAATGCAGGTTCAGCCTCAGGTGGGAAAATAATGGCGGTTGAGACGGTGATACAAAGGGAGGAAGTGACTTGGGCGCAGACTTCCAGTATTTCCCCGACGTTGCTGTTATTACTCCGTCTGCTGTTTGACAGATGTTGTTGTCCCTCACATATAGTAACATCTGCAGTCGATGTTTTATGATGCTGGGGACAAACTGAACCCCTGGCAATGTACCGCAAAGTGTCAAAGAGAATCTATAATGACAAGAGGTAAATTTGAGTCTTGCTCTGGAGGGTTTTTCATGCATTTTTGCAAAGACAGCACTAATAACACTACGTTTCAGTAAATCAAAGATTATAATTTATTAAGAAAGGGTCAAGGTGCAGCAGTCAACGCCACTAAAGTTAACAAAGCCAGACAGGTGATGGTTTCATGACAGAGCAGAGACCTAGAGGGGCAAAGAGCTACAGCATTTTTTTTTTAAATATGTATTTGGGCACACAAATGAAATGACAAACAGTCTTGAATCTTGAACTATTCCCTCTAACAGTTCAGATCCACCTATGCTGCATGTTGGTTTTTTTCCGTCAGAGGAGCCGGATCATCCAGAGGGATGAGAAGAACATGCAAACTCTACAAACAAAGGATTCAGGCTGGGTTTCAAAACCAGAACCTTGTTGCCGTCAAGTGCTGGTAAAAGTACTTTAATATCTTAGACACTGTTAAATAATCCTAAAATGACAAGTTTTCTTTGGTAAAGCATGTTTTTGAACAGTAACGATAATTCGACTGAATATTTTAATTACATCAGCTGATCATTTTGGTACAGCCTGTTTTTAAAAAATTATTTTACGCTTCATTTTTGGTTGTATAGAGATTCATTATTCTGTTTAATAAGTCCTTACACACTTTAAAAGACATAAAAATCCTACTTATGAAATAGGACTTTTTCAATAGCCACTGTTAACGCCTCCTCCTCAGTGGCCCCTTGGACATGTGGTGTCCCCCATGGCTCCATCCTTTGCCCCTTACTCTTTTGCATATACATGCTGCTTCCAGGTCAGATCATAAAACAGGTTCACTCAAGTGACACACATTTATCAGCAAGAAATAATTACTCAAAATGTGTTCGACCAAAAAGCTGAGCAAGTCCTGAAAGGCTAAACATAGTTTCTTCTTTTTTTTTGTGCCTGACTTATAAAAAAACTATCCAATATAAAACTCTCACCACAAATCAGTTTTACATCTAATTACATGAAAATTTGAATTTATTTTTTCTTTGAATCGTCATCATTTTTGTCAAAGTTTTTGTCTCCAAATTACAAAAACTTCATGTCTACATTTCAACAACCTCCGGAGGAATTTTTCCCTTAAGTGTATTTATTCACCTTTCTTCCAACTTCTAACTTCCTGTCACCTCCCTCTCGTTTTCCAGCCCTCATTCAGCTCCTCGTTTCTTAACTCCTCAGCGCCGCCCTAACTCCCTACAGACTCTAAACATCCACTGAAACGGCCGATGTGCAAACTATACCATCAAAACCCCAAACATATAGGAGGAAATGGCTTTTGATTAGCTCACCGCTGTACGCACGTGCTGAAACTCCTCTTATGGCATCTTTAAAGGAGATGGAGCCTGACAAACATTCACATATTCCTTACGTCTTATCTACGGGAGGTTGATTGACATGTTTACATTCGGCCATCCGTCATGGGAGGAAGTCCAACGTGACATGAACTCAACATTTGAGCTGCATGAATCGTAACCTATAATGCACATTTTCTGGCAGCGGCAGAAAGTCCAGCAACTTCTCTGAATGTAACTAGATGTGATGATTTGGTTTTCCAGTTTGCATGTTTTAGTCAGGTGAATAATATCGCTGACTGAAGTGGAAGAATCAGCCTGATATATAATCAAACTTCTGCGTGTCAACCACTGTGCAGCGGAGTGATGTGCTCGAGGAGCAGCAGCTCTCTAAAGTGGGTCTTTGATGGTTGCTGCAACTTACTGGAGGCTACGAGCGGCGGCAAATAAACATGGACAGACTGAGCAGAGACAGAAACAGAGACGGAGACGGAGACAGAGAGAGATATGCAAACAATCCACTCAGAGAACGTAGCTTGATTACTCTTTCTTTGTTATAACTGACGTGATAGGAACGTAATCCCTGCAAAAGATGTGCCTGCTGACCCGGAATAATAAGAGGATTCATCCGAATGAGCTGGAAAATAAAACTGATTCATGATTCAAATCAGACGTTTGACATCAGAAATCCATAATGTGACAGGCAGACGAGGTTTATATCATAACGTGGCAGACAGTTATCTCTACATTAACCACCACAGCACATTTTCATAGCAGATATTTATCCATGGAGATGAGGTGTAACAGACAGAACACACTCTAAGAATGTGTATTAACTCCACCAATGCTACAAATCCCACCATTTATATGGATGTGCATTAAATAGTCTGAGGTTTCAGAGGGATTACAACTCCTGCAGACTGAGCCTGGCAGTCAAAAATACCAAACTTTGCCAACTTCTAAGCTCCATCTCTCCAGTCTTTCTCCTCTGAAGCGATAACACACCTCCTCCTCCTCATCCCCTGCTCTCTGCTAAAATCTCTTCCCCTTCTGTCCTGATCCTGCTCAGTCCCAGGAACATTCAGGGACTTTTCTGCTCTGTTGCTGCTCTGATGGTCCCTGAAACTCTGTCAACACACACACACACACACAAGTACACGCACACACACATACACACACACACACATACACACACAGGCATCAGCACTTTCCTCTATCCTCAACGATTATTCCACATCTAGGAATGTCAGCGCTCTGTGTTCACTGCTGATCAACCTCACCTGCTTCCATTCACATGTGATGTGTGTGTGTGTGTGTGTGTGTGTGTGTGTGTGTGTGTGTGTGTGTGTGTGTGTGTGTGTGTGTGTGTGTGTGTGTGTGTGTGTGTGTGTGTGTGTGTGTGTGCGTGCGTGTGTGTGTGTGTTGTGACTTATTTAATAATGTTGGAGTTTGTCTGTAGGTGCAACCTTTAGATCAAGCTAAAGTGATGGCACCAGGATTCAGGCTGACGTCACCATAAAACCCAAATCACACAGTTAGAGACCCGGTAATCTGCTAACATGGAAACACTGATTTAATGATGATGTTCTACATGTTTATGCTTTTTATTTAACATTGTATTTGAAGAAGTACTTGAAGAAGTGTAAGCTCTTGACATGCTTACAAGCAGGCCCTTTTCGGAGTACACATTTTTGACTAGTAACAGGAGAAAAAGCAGAGTTTTTTTTCTAATAACTTGAGTCTTATACATTGAAGACTGTCCCAGTGGAACCAGCATGCCGACTAAAAATGTAATCCAGCCGTCATTTGTTTTATTTTATGATTTTTTTGTTTACACTTCTGATTCTTGGACATACCGTCCCATTGAAGTGGATTGGAAGTGTGTCCAAACTTGAACGGTTTATAAATATGATGATTGATCATTTGGTAAATATTTGTTGAAGGTTCTGTTAGGATGAAGTATTTTCACAGGCTGGAGACAGTTTCTGAAACCAAGGCTGAACTCTGGCATGTTGTCTTCTCCTTTCTCGGCCTTCATCACTTTAAGATGGTATTCTACTGCCGCCTGGTGGCCAGCAGCTGAAGTGCATCTGTCGTATAAATGTTTAAAAGAAAAGTTATATTTGTTAGAAATACATTTCTAGTGCTTACCCTATCGACCAGAACTGATCTTATTTAAAGTTTTTCTTCCTCTTTTCTTTTGTTATGGTGGGTGATGCTGTTACATTTCGCTATATGAAAAAATAATAATAAATGTGTTCAAAAAGGAAAAGAAAATGATATAATGCTAAATAAGGTCATGTTTCATACTTTAAAAAGGTTTTGTTACCAGATTCAAAATACTTTCAAAAAATTATAAAAGTCTTTCAAAGATGAGGGAAAATATATTTTTCTTGTTGTTGTTATTTCACATTCTAATTTCAAGACCATAATAATGCCTAAAATCCCCTGACTGATTGTGTTTTCTTTTTATCACTTTAGAAGTAAGAAGAGAAAATCAATAAAGAAGCTAATCAAAGGCAGTCAAGAATAAATTTAACACATATGATCTGAATAATTATTATAATTTTCTGTATTCTGTAAGAGTTTGTCATTTCATGACATCATTTCCTGTATGGTATTATTAATAGAATGCATGAAGGTTAGACTACAGAGGGAGGTCTTCGCATTAACGCCGTACAGTTGCCTTTGCAGAAAGTAACAAAAGCAAATCTGAAGTAATTAAAGCAAAATTTAAAAAAATCTTAATTTTGTGTCGGTCAGTCATTTTTCACTCCTTTAAGGCTGATCATCAAATATTTGAGGTAAGAAAAAAGGGCTTAAAGGTGCCTTTCATTCACGTTTCTTTTTTTGCTGAACGACAATAACCTTAATTGTGATGCACTTAGGTCTGGACTCATGCAAATGAAAGAATGTGATTAGAAGCATTATATGACTTACAATAACGTGTTACTAAGAACAGGTGGAACCGGAAAAAAAACCCAGTAAGGGATAAAAAAGAGGCTCTTTTGCAGAGATGGCTGCAAACCAAAAACAGGGAGCACATAGATCCGTGTTAGGGTGACATGTGTGTAGTGTGTGCTGATAAATTGTGTGTCCAAGCCCTGCAGGACAACAACCACAACCCTGCCTCCAGACCTCCAGACTGTGGAGACATCTGTCATCGCTGACAGTCATATGTCTTCATGCCATGTGTGTGTATGTGTGTGTGTGTGTGTGTGTGTTTGTTTGTATTTCTGTGTGTGACAGAGAGAGAATAAGGGTGAGTCTTTGGCAGCAGGTTGTTCCTGAGAAGATTAGAACAGCCAGGCTTCTTAAACATTCATGTCTGGCATCCAACTTTATTTTTCTAATCAAAAATTGAATGAGTCTGAGCTCAAACAGAAACTCATGCAGGAAAAAAAGACGTGGAAAAATCATTTGGATATCTGAAACAATCTTAATTTACCATAAAATGATTTCATCGTTTGGTCAAGCATGTTTTTAAAGAGTAAGAAAATACGACTTTTGAAATTATTTCTTGATAGAATTTTGTATTTCAGGGAAAATCAATCAATTTTGATGAGATAATCATTTCTTTTTCGGTAAAGCATGTTTTTAGAGAACTATTTGATCCTTATCAGACTTTAATTGGTTGAAAGAAGTCCTAATGTCTCCTGGTTAATGCCTCCTCCATGGTGGCCCCTCTGACCTGTGGTGTCCCCCAGGGCTCTGTCCTTGGTCCCTTACTCTTTAGCATACACATGCTGCCACTGGGTCATATAACAAACAGGTTCCGTCACATTTGTCAATAAGAAACACTGACTCAAAATGTGTTCAAGCAAACAGCTGAGCAGGACATCAAAGGGTTAATGTGGATTTGCCTTTGCAGACTTCTGTGAAACGGCTTAGTGATATTTTTTCTCTTACATGCTTTAAACAATACTGGTTTCCCTTCCAGTGATTGTGCATAGTTTCTTTATTTCCAATTTGTACTAGCTATCTCAGTTTGTTTTATGAACCCTTATCTTTTATCATCATTCAACAACATACACGGTAAAAAAGAAAAGACAGTTTTGGAGAGGATGTTTGAGGTATGACAATTAAGTGACATAATATTGTATTAAGTGACATAATATTGTATTAAGTGACACAATAATGTCATTCTAAAAGCTGCATTTATCATCTTCAACTCGATGTTTTGCACAGGAAACGGTGTTTGTGTTGAGAAACAGAGAGAATCAGTCATCATGGATGGTGTTTATATAACATAAAGTTTTTAATGCTGAAAGAAGTAGATAGTTGCATAGTTGAGGATTAAAACAACTGAGATTTATTTCATTATTGTGTTAGTAAAAGGTTCTGGGATTAACTTAAAAGTGTTACGTAAACGCAACGTAACTGTGTTCAGTAAATTAAACATTGAGACTTTTCTGGTCTACAGAGGTCCAACTCTCTCCTCCAGCTCGTCATCTATGGATCCACAATTGTTTAAAAAATATTCATTATCGTTAAAATGAAAATGTACTGATCAGTTAGTGTCGCTACAAAAGTTACTGACATAGATCCTGTGGGAAACGGAACTGTGAATTGTTTTTAATGAATATTAATTCAAAATATTAAGGATATCAATGGGATTCCAGAATTCTAGGGGATATATTTTCACTTTGATGGAATCATTACATGGAGGTCAAAGAATCATGGCACTAATGGAGAAATAGAGGTGGAGGTTTACATTCTCTGTATCTGTATAATTATTTAAATTATTATTATTCATCACTGTAAACAAAGTTCTGCAATATATGATTTATTTTAACTGTAATAATTGAATTCAGTCCTATCACACCTTTTACAGTAAACATCCCAGATGATCCAGTGAGTTTCGTTGTTTCTTTTATGCGTGTGTATTCTTTTGACACTAGGGGGCGCAGTTTACACACAGTTGCACAAAAGCTCACGGAGAAGAATTAGAGGATATTTGACACCAATTTATAAACTACTCGTAGACTGGACAACATTTATTACTAATTATCTAGAAAATCTAACACTTGACATTCAACGTTTGGTGTTTAAATCCAAGAAAAAGGTAAATTTAGAGTTGCTCTAATGAATCCAACATTCCTCGTGGATCCTGTTGTGATCAGATTATTTTTTTTTCCCACTTTGTTGAGCAGGAACACTTCATCAGAAGATTATGTGGCTCTGAGGATAAATATTATAAAACGGACTGTACAAGATCTGTGATATGAACTGAATACATATAAACTGTGATTAAAAAGGATTAATTTCAGTTAAAGGGGAAATACTGTCACGTGAGGTTTTCAAGCCTTATGTTAAAGAAGTAAAACTGCAGGAAAAAAAAACGTTTTATGAATCAAAAACTAACTAAGTCTTGGAATTAGCATAAAATCAAACCTTAACGAACCAAAATCAATGTATTATTTATTGATAGTATTTGATAAGTAAGATTAAAATGCTAGATTACAGATATTGAAAGATATTTATAATCCCAATGCGGATTTCACCTTTTAACCCTTTAATGTCCTCAACAAGGGGGAAAAAAATGGAAATATTATTTCTAGGACACATTAAAGGTACCATATCATGACACATTGTTTGGTGAAGAATGTTTTTAAACAATAAAAAAAAAAATCTTACATTACTTCATGATGAAATGTTATATTTCACGAAACTCTATTTCAAATAGATTATCTCAACCTTTTGGTTAAGCATGTCAAAAGAAATCCTACTTATTCAAAAGGACTTTCTCAGTAGCCGTCATTAATACCTCCATCTCGATGTCCCTTTTGACCTGTTGTGTCACCCAGGGCTCCATCCTCGGCCCCTTACTCTTTAGCATATACATGCTGTCAATGGGTCATATAATAAACAGGTTAATTCAAGTGGCACACATTAATAAAGAAAAGAAAGAGAGACTCAAAATGTGTCGAGTTGAGCCGGACATTAAAAGGTTTAAAGAATAAAACCTAACAAAGCCTAATAATAAAATCTCTTTTATATGGCTGCCGGTTAAGGTGCACTAATTTTAACACATCATATAATGCGAGGTTGCTTAACCTGTAATAACATATTTGTTACTAATTAGTTAATTCATCTGAATCTGAAAAGAAAACTAAGAACGTCAAAGAGATGAAAGTATAAAGATGCAAATCTCAAGTGAAATGAAAGAACTTCCAAAACAGATTTCTGTGAAGCGCTTGTATAAATGTGTGCAGCTACATTCCACCACTTCACACAGGCCTGACTTTGAGCCTCTTGCAGTTCTGTGTGTGTGTCATTTATTCTTCCTACAATCATTAATGTGAATTATTTCTGCTTCACTTCGTCTCATTTCTTTCTATTGTGTTGACTGAACAGTTATTTGAATGTAAAAACATTAAGAAGCCGGTCAGCTGGTTATAATATAACCCTAACATATTGATATTGCACCGATAATTATTTACAATAGATGAATACAATCTCACTCCGTTAATGCAACTAGTACTCACAAGTCTCTTCATGAGGACGCTCAAACGTAAATATTCTCACACATGCATGGTGGTGCTGTGCTCCCTCCTCTAATCTGTTCAATAGATGGAGATGTGATCATGCACAGAACTGAAGGATCGTGGAGCGTGACAATATTATGGAAAATATTATGTTAGCTCCAGCACCGCCATTAAAAAGAAGGAAAGAAGAATCACGCCTCCAGGTAAGTTAAACAAACTAGCAGTTATTGATAATAAATGTTGTGCAACATATGAGAAATGTAAGATTAAAGTCATGGTCTTGCTTCAATTACTGTCCCTCGTGTCTCCACAGTCAACCAACCATTCTGGAGACAGGGACAGTCAGTGTCTGACAAACAGGGTAGAATAACTTAAATCAGAATAAGACTGAGCTGTATTAGTTGCTGCTTTAGAATGAACATATATTGTATGCAGCATCATTTTCCCTGACAGAAGATTGTAAGAAGAAATTCACAAAATTTGAAACAAATGCCTTCTAAGTCATCTTAAACCAAAAACTGTTTATAGACGACACATGGGGCTACATCTATTTTTTGGGGAAATGCTAGCATTTATTATTTATTGTTTAATATGTATTTGCGTGATGCTCATATTTATATTTGCATCAGCCTGATGTGCTGCTGCATAAACTGTAGCTCTTCTTAACAGAGCTGTAGTGGAGACTTTGCAGGGGTTCCCCATTCACAAAGCCTGTCTGCTTCTCTTACAGAGGGCGGAGAGGGAGGGGTCGAGAGAGCGAGAGAAGGAGAGAGAGAGAGAGAGAGAGAAAGATGAAACATCCCTTCCTCACTTGGCTGCATTCGGTTTACCGACACCGGAGACGCGACCATGCTGTGGAAACTAGTTGAGAATGTCAAGTATGAAGATATTTACGAGGTAACGTCATTGTTCATCTGTTTGTGTCTGAGAGAAAAACTTATTAGACGTGTGTTTTTTGTGGCTTTACATAAAGAGTTGGACATTAAGACGAGTTAGATGTTTTACAGAAGGAGGTAGGCCTCTTGTTCTGTGAGGCACTGACTCTTAATGTGAGTTGGGGAATATTTGACAACGTGGTTTTTCCTGAGTCAAATATTATCTTTCATTAAGGTTATTTTATAACAAAGTCTTCATTTTTGTTTGCGTTGATTGTGATTATAATGGAACATCTTTTTAGGCTAAGATCACAGATTAAAACGGAAATAAAATATTTGTCTTCGGAAGAATGTAATTTACATTCTTTAGCTTATTTTTAAACATTTTTTAAAAGAAAATTCATGACTTTAATCAATCTCAGTCGCGTTTAATAAATCTCATTCACGAAAATGTAGAAACCGTCAATTCCTGCAAAAAAGAAAAAAAATAAGTTAAGTTTAAAAAAAAAATTAATCATTGTTTATTTTAGATTTAAAATAAAATAGAGAAAACTTGCTGAAATGAAGCTCATGTAAGAAGTATGTATATTTTTATGGCTTTGATCCAGGATAATAATTTTTAGAAACGAGCGAGTGGAAGAAATACCGCCGCGTGAGAGGGGGGGGGTGTCGCTCCGGCTCGCGCTGAATGGGCTCGCGCACAAAGCGCAGGAGGAAAGGGCCCCTCGGTTCTGCACGGAAAGCCTTGTGTCTTGCCGCACATGGTTTTTCTCCCACGGCGTGAGGGAGGGGAGTCTATAATGTTGTTAAACAAGTCGTCCGGGAGGGCAGAGAGGGGCCCCGGTTAGTAATCGCTCTTTTTTGACTTGTGACACTATTCACACGAGCCCCTCGCGCGCCCTGTAGTGTGTGGAGCGTGTTTCAGCGGAGTATTAAAGGGCAGCTGCAGCCCGACGTGAGTCACGCTTTATTTTCAGCAGGGATCTGATGGCATGCTTGATGTTAAACAGCAGATTTGCTTTATCTGCGTACAACAAGAGATAAAGATGTTCTTGTGCGTAGACTTGAGCTGTGTGGATCAGGATGATGATGATGATGATGATGATGATGATGATGGCGGGAGAAAAGAACATAGAACCAAGTGACGTTCGTTTTGACTGGTTACATCTCCCGCAGTTTCATATCATTATTCATCAGCTTCACTTATTATATTTATTTTTGCCGTCAAAGTCTGTTTGCGCATTAATTTTCTTTTTCTCCTTAGGCGAGAATGTTTCGCTTTTCTTGCGTCGGATTTGTCTCCAAAACTCCCCAGATAGTAGGGATTTATTTTATGCTACGGAATTCCTCACGGGTCCGCTCGCCATGTTCGCTCACTCCTCTCTCTATTTCCTGCTGTTCGCGTGTCGTTTGGGCTCTCCACGGAATTTCAACGTCACTCAAGGTTGCGCGAGAGGTTTCACGCTCCATATGTCGCCAGTCCCCCTCGCCTCGCGCGCATTAATATTCCTGTAAGTCTCAGTCATGAATAACAATTACACCGTATACCGGGGGTAGAGGCGGGCGCTCGGTGTTCACACTTAGAGCGGTTGCAGCTCCGGGCGCAGGAAGGACCAGCATGGAGAGTTAGACACAGGCCAGACCCGCAGATACAAACTACAACCGTTTACCTGGAACGAGTTCGGCTATCTCGACCCAACTAGGTCTTTACCGGCCCGCCGTGTTTCCGTGAGATAGCTCGTGGCACTAAAGGAGGGTTTACAGATGTTAGTTCACTCCTACTCCGCTGCGGTGAGTTGAATTCTCTCGCAATATTCCAGAATTCGTTTGAGCAGATGGCAAATGGACTTGGAAGACATTTAAAATAAAATAAGAAAAATCCCCCGGCTGTTATTTATTTGCACGAGATTCGGTGTGGGTTCGTGCTTTGGCTCTCACCGGATGCAATCGTCTGTCATAAAAGCTTCATGTTCCAGGGCCTCCAGCTTTCACTTCTTTCAAATGTGTCTCTAATTCCACTTGTGTTGACTTTTTCTTTTTTTTTTCCTTTTCTGCATCCCCCTTCAAGGACCGACATGACGGTGTCTCGAGCCACAGCTCGCGCCTGTCCCAGCTGGGCTCGGTGTCGCACGCGGGACCCTACTCCAGCGCGCCACCGCTGTCTCACGCGCCATCGTCGGACTTCCAGCCGCCTTACTTCCCGCCGCCGTACCAGCCGCTCGCTCACTACCAGAGCCAGGACCCGTACTCCCACGTCAGCGACCCGTACTCCCTCAACTCCCTGCACCAGAGCCAGCAGGGCGCATGGGGGGCGCGGCAGCGGCAAGACGTCACCGGAGACCGGATGGATAGCTCGGCTCTGCTGGCGCAGCCTCGGGCCTCGCTGCCGCAGCTGTCCGGTCTGGAACCGCGGCGGGACTACGGAGGAGTTAGGCGGCCTGACGTGCTCCTGCACTCCGCTCACCCGGGACTGGAACACGGTATGAGCGACGCGCTGCTTCACGGGCTGCACGGTATGGAGGATATTCAGGTGAGTCAGATATCGCAGCTGCGATTTTCATTATTATTATTTTTTACACTTTATTATATCATTTTAAAGATATTGAAATCTCCATAAAAAGTACAAAATCAGGGAATGTACAACTCTAATTTTTATTATAATTTAATGTAGAATATTTTACCAGCTTTGATCAAAAATAAATGCTGCGTCAAAATGATATGTCCAAAGAAAATAAAATTATTTGAAGCGTCATATTTAAATTTAAATTAATGGGAAGTAAAACCAGTGGAAGGAATGGACTGGTAATTGCGGACAGTCCTCTTCTTCATTGTCTCCGCGCCTTAGGGGTGAAGGGCAGTGAACCCAGAGCAGCTCCCTCAGGGCTGGACCCTCCGCAGCTGAAGCCTGAACAAAAATGGCCCACAGCTAAAGTCAGACATCCTCTTTGATGAGAAGATGCTGATATGAAGAAGTAATGGGATTCCAAAATTGATAGCTGGAGCTCAAACGTAGTTTATTTGAATTAAAGTGACTTCCATAATGATCAATAAAAGGAAGAAAAGTAGTTGTTTTTTTAGTTGGTTGGGTCTAATAATGTTATTTAAAACCCGTAATTATTGTAATGTATTTTTTTACAAGATGATAAATGGTTGTTGGGTTTTTTTACTTTCTCAAACTAGTGATTAGAATTTCATCTTCTTTTGGTTTTGCCTCTGGGCAAAATGATTGTTTGCCATCTAGCCTCCAGAATAGACCAATTTCTGGCTCACCAAATTTGCTTCACGCGTTTATTAACTTGTTTATTTGTTTTTCATTATTTTTTTATACAAACGTCCAGCGACATCTTGGATTATTTAATAAAGGAATTTTATCTGCAAGGTGATGAATGCGTTTCCAGAATAATAATATTAAATTTATCAGAGCATTTGATCAAAATTATGATGGATACAATCTGTAATAGATTACAGGGCAGATTTGTTTCCTATTCAAATATTGTTACTCTAACCTGAAATGAATGACTCCAGCTTGTTTTTGAGTGTATAATTGAGGAAACTCAAAATAAGCCTCGCATCCTTATACTAAAATAACATTTATCCGTTTATTCTGACAGACCATTGAAGACTCCAATGGAACGAACATCCTGGATCAATCAGTTATTAAGAAAGGTATGAACAAACATAGGCTACACACAAAACCACACATCTCATCTGTCCAGTGGGGAAAGTTAAAACAACGTGACAATAAAAATACACGTTAATACTAGCATAATACATATACATACATTATCAAACATTAAATTCATACATTTAAAGGGATTGTTGATATTACAGGCGAATGAAGTGCCAAATAAATTACCTTATCACTTTTTTTCCTTGTATTTGACTATTATAATGTATTTTATTTTGTGTGCTATGAATTATTAGAATGTACTAAAATCTCGTTAATAAAAAGGTGTTTGAGGACCAGGTGCTGCATATCCTCATGTCTGAAGACGTTAAAAGGTCACTCGGGCTAATATTGTTGTTTTGGGGGGTTTAAGGGCGGGTTAACGATCCCGGTGTATTGACTGGCAGGCTGTGTGTCGTTGACAGGCCGCCATGGAGGCGCCCTGATGATGTGCGGTGATTTAGTTACGCGATGTTGAGTGACTGAGCTCCCCGCGGGGCATTTAAGCCGCTGATGTAATAAATGGCAGCGCTCACGGAGATCTCGTGAGCTCGTTTAGAGCTAATCTGCGGTATTATCCCCCGTGGAGCCATCAGAGCCTTCCTCGCACTGGACACGCACGAGGATCTTTTTCTTTTTTTTTTTACCCCACCATTTACGCTGGGGGATGAGAGAGCATCCAATGCATGCTGGTGGGAGTTTAACCGGCCGTGCAAAAACACTGGGAGGTGGTTAATGCGATTTGAGAGCTTGAGCCAATCAACAATCGATAATATCGTAATGAGAATGTCGCGCGACATTAAATAACAAGCAAATGCTCGGCGCGTGGGCGCATCATTAGGCCAGGGCCGCCCACTGAGCGCGTGCAGTCTGACAAAGTTTTAAAAAAAAGAAATGTATAACTTCTCAATCTTCTCCTTTCAGTCCCAATGCCACACAAGAACATGGGATCTCTGATGCTCGGAAAGGACGGGCTGATCGGTGGTGTGTCCGTCAGCATCAACGAGGTGTTCTGCTCGGTACCGGGCCGCCTGTCGCTGCTCAGCTCCACCTCCAAGTACAAAGTGACCGTAGGGGAGGTGCAGAGGAGACTGTCCCCGCCCGAGTGCCTCAACGCCTCCTTGTTGGGGGGCGTGTTGAGAAGGTAGGCCTACCTGCAGCCTGACTCTGTGCAGGTGGATGTGTTTCAGGTGCACTGAAAAAATGAATCAAGCTTGTATCTTCAAAGAGTTTCCCAGTCATCTACACTAAACAAAAGACTTACTGCATTTATTTGGTTGCGAACAAGAAGTATTCATGTAGCCTGATCCCTGCAGCCTTTATTCATGGTACACCTGTGTACACCTGTGGGCAAACCTGCACAACAAACAATGATCCTGTTAAGTTAACTCCGCCTCAATGGTAATAGTGAATTGGGAGGAGCTACTGCGCTCCAGAATCCCTGCCCTAAATTAACCTTAAGAGGTGATCTCAGTATCCAGTATCCTTCAAAAGTGAATTTCCAATGTCAACATCAATAACTTGATGTTGACATTGGATTTCAGTTTGACGTTGACTTTCAACATTCCGTCTGAATTTCTAAGAAAAGTCTTGTTTCTCTTGTGAAAATTGTTGAATGTTGAAGTTGAGTTGGTCATTCACTTTAGAAAAATCCAATAGAAAATAAAGAAATCTGACTTGTAAATTTATTAAAACATTTAACATCCAAATGATTGACGGCAACTATTCCTTAACATACTTTAAAAAGTTTTGAAAAAAATTGTATTCTGGTTCAAGCAGCACATTTTTATAATGGGAAGAATGGGGCCTTAAGTCTTTTTTATGTCTCTTTCATGTATTTGAAGGTAAAAGGGTTCTAAAATATCTGGAATCTCACATACAAATGTGCAAAAGGTTATGTTCAAGACTATCTCTAGAATCTTAAATGGTTTTCTTGTGTCTCCAACGACCTCACTTCACCCTAAAAACCTGAGTCTTTAATAAATGTATAAATGTGCAGGTAGGTCTCATAATTAACGTTGAACTGTGTGACGCTTTGAGTCTATTTAATATCAAGAAAATCTATGGAGATAAAATGCGTCAACTGCTGACTGTTCTGTTAGTGGAATGCTCTTTAGGTATATATTTTAAAATATGTGAAACTCTTCAAATAGGCCTTTGTCGTTTCACATGAAATCTGTTTCCCTTGTTTCTGCAGAGCAAAGTCTAAAAATGGCGGGAAATGTCTGAGAGAAAAACTGGAGAAGATCGGACTCAACTTACCTGCTGGGAGACGTAAAGCTGCCAACGTCACATTACTAACGTCTCTCGTAGAAGGTGATTGATTTGTTGCTTCCAAAGGTCATAATTGCACATAAGTGCAGAAATACACCCTTCCCTCAGGCCGTGTGGGAAAAATTATAGCAGAATTACAAAATGATTGTAAACCAAACATTTGTTTTGCATTTATTCCTCGCATGATTTTGTAACCAAGTTCAAATATGCTTGTGTCTTAAGATCCTTGGAAAAAAACGAAGCTGCAAAAAAAAAAACTGCAAAAGATGGGAAAGGTCCCGATATAACAGGCTTTACAAATGAAAATGACCGGTATTCATAATTATCATGATGTTTTCAGTAAAATACTTATTCTCTGCTCATTTCAATTTAATTACATTATCTTGTAAACATGAATGTAAGGTAGGGTGTTTAATTTTTTTCATATTTAAAGTGTCATAAAACAGTTATGCTTTCTTTTTTTTCTTCTTCCTCCACTTAAATGTATGTTTTCATTTGAATGTTTTCCACACTGATCTTTAGAAAACTTAATAAATTAGCTTTTTTAAAATTGGCAGTATATCAAGGCAATTGCGGGTGTTGGGAAAATCGTGTTATCATGGAAGAATTTAACAACTTCCTATTGTTTTTGCATTTCCTGAGATGGAAGTCAATGTGTTAAAGAATAATGTCATTTTAAGCAAATAATGCAAATATACTTATAATCATGGGAAATCATTTTTTCAAATAGAAAAAAAATAACCAACATGTAGACGAGTTGAATATTTACATTATTCGTATCTTGTCACTTGTTTATATTACATTTACATTGATTATAAATCCACTCTTCTCCCACAGGTGAAGCCGTCCACCTGGCCAGGGATTTCGGTTACATATGCGAGACTGAGTTTCCCACCAAAGCAGTGAGTGAGTACCTCAACCGGCAGCACGCAGACCCCAACGAGCTGCACACGCGGAAAAACATGCTGCTGGCGACAAAGTGAGTTTGATGGACCATTTGATTAGATTCTCTTCCCTCATAGTCTTTATAGGATGAGATAGAATATGTAATACACGTCTGTGGTGGGGGAGATAGTGGAAATGAGATTACGCCCCAGATGTTGTTAAATCATGGAAAATAAGAAGTGCAGAGGATCAGATTTACATACAGGCGTTTCAATACTGAGACAGTCGGGAATTTAATTCTGACTGTCCTAAAGCATCAGAACAGTCTTACAGTTCTGCCTCACAATCATTTCAGTTCCAGCGTTTCATTTTTTGATTTTTTTTTTGGCGGCCTTTCATTTGAATTACATAACCGTTACACTTATACAGGGGTTGAAATACAGGGCACTTCACCTCCGTCAGAATGTGCTTATTTCTGATGAATGTTGTGAAATTAAATTCTCTCATTTTCCCAAGGCCTTTGAAGCCCCCTCTTTAAGACCCCCCCCGAGGGTTGCGAACCTCTCCCTTCCTCTCTGCTTCACTCTATATCCCATGCTGCCATACTATGACATTGAGTTTTGTGGAGAAGAGTGGCGTTTCTTCATGAAAAGCTTCAAACTCAGTTCGGCTCATTGAAAAATAGTCATACTGAAAAAAAAAAAAAAGGCAGTTCAACCGTTTAGGATCATCTCAAGTCAGGAATTATACACGGACTACACAAATTTCGCCCTGCATTACTTTTCACCTTGGACCAACATATAAAGGATATAATATCAGGACAAGATTCCCACTAGGTGACATTTGAACGTAGCTTGGCAGCCTTGAAAGCAGATCTTCTCTCAGAAAGCTGTGATGCTGCTCACTTTAATGTGGCCTATCCAGCTCATTATATCCAGACATTATAAAACAGGAGCTCTGGGGTATCTAGCGTATGTTTGACCTCTGCTTCTGGTCTTACAGCCATCTATTTTACTGTTACTCCTCATAAAGTTACTTACATTAATCAAATTTTTATGGCCGTTTAACTGCGGAATTGAATTTCTCTAAAGAAGTCCCGGCTCGCGGTCGATTTAGATTTCGTTTTAAATCACAACATTTCTTGAGATTGATACCTATTTCTTTGCTATTTGACAAATACTGAGAAATCCCACTCAATCTAGCTTTATATCCTTGGATTGCCTAGACAGCAAGGTAACGAGAATGGCTGTAAAAAAAAAACATCTTCCAAAAAAGATTGCTTCGGGAAGCTTGTATTTTTAGCTTGCATACATAGAGCGTCTGGTGCCCTGCACTGCATAAACCATTTGCATGTGTGTGAGTGTGTGTGTGTGTGTGTGTGTGTGCATCCCAATGTACTCAGTATGTACGGTGAGCTCGGTGGTGGATGTTTGATGCTCACATTCAAACCTGTTCCAATACTGTGTGTTGGTGCTGCCTGTTAGAAATTCATTATTTAGCAGTGAAGTGTTTCAAGTCATCAGAAAACAACAGCGAGAGCCTTGAGTCTAGCCCGGGGTGGCGGCTTCTCCTCTCTACTCCCCTAACCCCAGCTGGGCTCGGCCTGCACAGCCTGTCACTCATTTGCTGTAGCTCTGCCCTTAGGCCTCAGTCTGTGTGTGTGTCTGTGTGCGTGTGTGAGTGTGTGGCAGACGGATAAAGAGGGAGAGAGAGAGAGGTCTCTTGAATATAAAATGTGGGCCTAAAACCAGAGGACGACTCGCCAAGATTTAAAAAAGGGGAGCAAGGTGAAGATGGGGTATTCTTCCATCATTAAATTCCTCACATTAAATCTATATTAGTGAGAGATGAATGGTGATGACCTCATCTCAAATTGCACATGTTATTAACACAGTTAAAGATTTGCTCTTAATGTAGAGGCCTCCAACCATAAAATGTCCTTTAGCGCTGGCATTAGTTTCCCCTCATTTGGACCTTAATTTACCATCAAGGTCTGGCAATATTGTAAAATGTTCAAGCGATGTGCTGTTGGCACCAGTCTGGTTTTTCTAGCTTCATTTTGTTGTTGAAGCATTGAAGAGGATTCATCACGCTGAAGTGGTATAAAAGGTCAGACTGTGTAGATTTTCAAGGTTGAGAGGATGTGAAATGATCATCCAGCTAAAAAGTTAACTTAATCTCCGGCATCAACTGTAATAGAAAAGCACCAGACCTTCAGAATAAAAGCAGGACATGTAATAAAGACCAGGCGTACTATGTTTAAGTAAATTCAGCTAGTAGATGTATTTTAGTGGTTTTAAAATACCCAACACCGTCACTGCGACACCGCTCAGGTAAAACAGTAGCAGCTGATTACATCAAGTTCATGCTTTTGTTTTTTTCCCCTCAAAATAAAAAATCTGAAGCAGGAGGAAAATGAAACAGGTAAACAGAGGAAGGCTAAAATAAAGTTAACTGTAAAATAAGAGGCCTTTTGGTGCAATGAACATCACTTAAATGGGCTAAAAATTGATGCATTTCACGAGAAAAATGGGGAAGATTATGTCACACAGGCTGAGAAGTGAAATTTTTTATTTCCAACAAATTCTGGTATAAAAATTCCCAGTACAGTTAAAGCACCGTGAAACTGTAAGAGTTCTTGCCATAGAGATGCAAGATTATATCAAATGTTTCTCTGCCCTGCAAGTTTTTTTAAAATTGAATTAACTGATTTTCTTTCTGGTCTAAACACCATTTAATGAACAGCTGGAAAAAATGCTGAAAAATCTCTTTACTATAATTGTTTGGAAATGTTGGATTGTAGAGGCGTCGCACTATGGGTTATGAGATGGGGTTTCTTATTTCTTTACAAACAGTAGGCAGTTTAAAACTACTGTACTTGGATTTTGGACACTCATTTTTCAATGAGATGAAGTTAGAGACTTTTGATCATGTTTTGAGGGGCATGTCTTGCCTTATTCTGATCCTTCGATAACATTTATAGGGAAACACCAATATTTAAAAAAAGTCATATTCAGAAATGATGAAAGTTAAAAAAAGAAATTGCTTGTGGCTCTTACATTTGTGAGAAATTGTAAGAACCAATTTATCATAAATGTGATTTAAGTGTGATGAAAATTATCATTTCTGAAGAAAAATTTTGTTGAATGTTTTATATTTAATGTTGTATTTTAGACAGAGCAAAATTTATAAAGGAGCGAATAAAACTCTTTTAAGAATTTTGCTTGCGTTGAATTCAGTTTAATTTGGAACAAGAAGCTTTTTGTTAATACAAATGCCATATTTTAGTTTATTATTTAATAAACCAAGTTGCTAAAACTGAAGAAAGACAACATTGCCTTGAGGGACTTACAAGAAGCATCCTAAACCTTCTTCTTCTTTTGTGCTTCTGAATACAAGTGACAATGTTGGGCTCAAAAGGAAAAAGTAAAGAAGAATAAATGAGTTTTAGGTTTTAAACCTTACATCCATGACCAGCAGTGGTATGACTGGAAAAACCCTAAGTTGACATCTTGCTTTGTCTTCTCCTGTGCAGACAGCTCTGTAAGGAGTTCACAGACCTGCTGGCCCAGGACAGGACTCCCTTGGGCAACTCAAGGCCCAGCCCCATCCTGGAGCCTGGCATCCAGAGCTGCCTCTCGCACTTCTCCTTTATCACGCACGGTTTCGGCACGCCTGCCCTCTGCGCTGCACTCACCACCCTCCAGAACTACCTCACTGAGGCTCTCAAAGGACTTGACAAGATGTTTCTCAACAACCCTTCCAACAACCGGCACGGCGATGCCGGCAACAAGGGTGGCGACAAAGAGGAAAAGCAGCGGAAATGAAGCATGGGAGGAGGAGGGCGTTGACAAAGAGTCGAATGGGAAGCAGACAAACAGACAGAGGCGCTACACCGTTACTTCTAGCTTTACACCACTGCCACTGACAGGGCAGGGGTGGAGGAGGAGGAGCAGGAGGAAGAGGAAAAAGAAGGCTTGGTGGAGAGAAAAGAAGCCCGTGGGCCAGTGTCAGAGAGCACAGAGGGATTTTTCATGTGTGTTACGTTCTTTTCATTCCCCTGAGGACATGTTGGTTACTGTGTTACATCCATTTTGCTCCCATGCAACCTATGAGACTGAGATGCTGAGAGCAGCCAACAAACAACATTGTGTGCGTGTGTGTCCGAGTGTGTTCTAGTGTGTGTCCGAGTGATGTGTGTGTGAGTGTGCGTGCGTGCGAGTGAGAATTGTGGGTGTGTAGATTGGGTGATCGCATTATATTTGTGAAACAGGTTTGTCTGGTTCCTTAACTCCAGTGTGAGGAGGGGTGGTGTTAATTTATGTGTAAATATTAATTTATATTAATTTAAATGGATCACTGTGTAAATAGGTGTACCGGCTATTTGGGAGTGAGTAGGCCTATTTATCTGTGATTCCACCTTTGTGAGCCAGAGGGAAGGGGGGCAGGATTCATCCAGTGTTTTTCTGTTCTTATTGAGCTGTTGTCATGGTGCTGATGATGGGTAGACATGCTTTTAATTGTCCAGTGATTTCATTTCTATCACATTGATAATAAACCATGTGTTTTATTATGCGGGGTGTGAAGCCGGCGCCTTTTCTCGCTAATGGTTGTGGGTCAGGGTCACCTCCAGTTCAATCCACTAAAGATGTAAAACACGGTATTAGTCAGTGATTAAAAATGTATTCAAATCATTTATCTAAATATTAGCTCACATGTTTGATGAAATAGCGCACAAGAGGGGGATTAAAAAGAAAGACTTGCAGTTATTCTGACTTAAATGACCCGTTATACAGTGTTCCACCAATCTCTACTCATTACAGAATGAATGTCATATAGGTGTGGGCAGTTTAAGGGGTAAATACGAACCCCCTTGTTAACCGTCCTCTCTCTTCCAGCACAAAGAGATCAGGGGCAGGTCTTCGTCTCCGGACCATGTCTCCGAGGTATCAGTAGTCTGGTCCTGCTGTGCATACATTCACGGCGCTGTCCGTGGTGCTGAAGTAGCACACAGATGTGTAATTGCACCTTTTCCCTCAATTCTTGGATATACAACGTTAACTAAAATAGAAATGCTGAATTCTATACAATCTACAGTGACTTCATGATCAAAGGGAGAAGTATCTGTAATCAAAGAGACACAGCCATAACATCATAACTAGTGGGAGGTGAATTCAGTATTAATTATCTACTTACAATGACACCTTTCGCTGGGAGGGATTATTTAGGCATAACATTTTGTCCTCAAAGTTGAAATGTTGGAAACAGGAATGATTGTAAAGCATTAAGGATCTGAGTGACTTTAACAAGAGCCAAATTGTGATGACTACACGACCGGGTCCAATCATCTCAGAAACTGCAGGTATTGTTGGGTGTTACCTGACAGCAGGGGTTATTGCCCACCAAAGGGTCAGACACGTGGGCACCCAAGGTTCATTGGTAGCACAGATTGTTGACAAAGGGTAATGAAAGGTTTTAACAACAAGGTTTCAGAACACTAAACTGTTTTAGGGGTTGAAACGGCTGAGCGTTGAAATACAAGCCAGGAGGTTTTAATGTTCTGGCTGATTGGTGCACTTGTTTATTCAAAAGTATTTTTGCTGATTAAAACACGCATTTACTAAGCCACCAAAACATTTTAAGGAAGACGTGGCAGCAGATATAGGTTTAACTTGAAGGTAAGGATTAACTTTAGTGTTTTCTGGGCCAGGGATCTAAACATCCTCCTTGTTAAGAATTAACAAATAATCCGACTAAAAAAGAAAAGAAAAAAATAGAAGACAAGAAAATTAATGAGTCAATGACAACATTAAGGGAAACCATAAATGTAATTTTTCTCTTCATTTTAAATGCTAATTATTCAGCGCAGCATACATTAAACTCCGATCACGGAGTGATGAAGAGCAAACCAGAGCTTAGAATAAATGTTTCAGATAATTATTTTAAAAAGCAGCTTAAACAGGCCGTACAGTGATGCAGATTTTAAGGCCTTATCTTAATCCTCATCTTCCCCTAAGGTGAAAAATACATGGAAACTGTGATTTAAGGGCACAGCCTGAGCTCTGTTCTTCATCTCTCTCTGTTTGAATGTAAATAAAATATATGAATCCCTTCCCCCACCTCCACTAATATTGGAAAAAAGTCACTCACTAATACATCTTTAAATGTGTCACATGTGACGCATTGTAATATTTGTGAGAATAAGAAATATTTATCAACTTTTTAGGTAAGTTAAGGTCTTTTAGCTATTTATATATATATATATATTTTGACTAAGCAATACAGAAATTCGATATTTTTTTAATGACCTACAATATGTATTTACCATCACAAATAATTTAATACATTTAGAAATTTGCAGGGTTAAAGTCAAAGAAGAGTTGGTCTGTGTGAGACCAGGCCTCTGAAATGAGCACACACACACACACGCACACTCAAACACGCACGCTCTCACACACACACACACTCACACACCCACACACACACACACAGCATGACGGATACCGTCTAATTCCTGGGAGATAATTGGCTGCATAGTTCCAGAGATGCATCTTTCTCTCGCCTGCGCGCGGGGAGAATAGACTCGTGCCTCGCGGGCCAGTGCGTTCTGCGGTGGGGATCCACCGCTGGTGTGCTAATGACGGGAGAGCGCGAGAGGCGCAGAGAGGAGAAAGCTAATGAGAAATGAAGAGAAAGAAAATAGAGAGCCCTGGTGAAACAGAGAGGGAGAGAGAGGAACTGTCCCGCGGGCTCAGAGTGACCCGTGAAGTGGAACGCCGCGTGACGCAGGTGCAGAGTTCAGCACCCGCATGTCCGCGAGCCATTCCCGCTCAACAAAGACCGGAAGCTGCTGGGCCTCAGCGGGCATGACCACTGGTTGGCTGGAACAACAAATAAACAAGAGAAAATAATAATGTCCACATTAACTCCGGACAACAGACACTGTTGGTTCAAATATAAAAAATAATTAATAAAAACAACTGAATTTTTATTAAAAATGAAGAAATTCTTCTAGACTTTCCCACTATTCGATTGATTAAAAAAATCCGATATACTCTCTCAGCTAATTTAAGGAAACCAAAAAATTCATAAATGTCTAGTTAGTGAACCATTGTGGCAGGACTGAACCAAGCTGCTAATTATAATATCTAAGCTCAGTAAAATGAGAATTTTGTATTATTAAAAAATGTATCCCACTCTACTCCTAATTGAATCGTTGTACGGATAGAGAATAAAATATCTAAAATACAAAATAGATCTCACTTGAAAATCATTCATTTTGTACTTAGTCCAACAAAATATCAGGGCTTCATTGAACAACATCTTTTTTAAAAATTGCAGATCATGTTGAAAAATTGTAATGTTATGAGATTAACACTGTCAGCATGAGGTCATACTAATTTGGAGGGAATATCAACTGAGGAAAGAGGAGCATTTTGTCAAGCTGTATCTTTTTACTGGTTGGTTTAATTACAAAATATTGACTGTTATTCATCAAGGCCACACAATTATAATAATCAGGACACTGAAAGGGTTTTCTGTCTAAAAACTATGACATTATTCTTGAAATATCAAATTTTTTACTTTTCAATGTAGACCCAACATAAGATGTCATAACTTCAGTTTTGGCCGAAGAATGGTGCCCTATCATGGCTATATACTGCTCCCAATGATTCCCAGTGTGTTGTGCTTGACTCGTCATCCAATTCCCAGTTTGGATTTACCTTGCTCTTTATATAACGCTGGAAGGACACCACCAGATATGAGAGGTGCCCCACCAGTGACCCTACGATTCTGGTGCTGTACCCTCGAGCGTCACACTAGTGACTGACCAGGCAGTTGTATTTTTAAGTAAAGGAAAGAGAACAGGCTGAAATGACTGCTTTCTAAATTTATGACACTTAAGGCACTTTTTTTTTTAAGTGTGTGCTATTAGTATTTATTTACAGTTGTTAAGTGAAGCGCAGAACTTTTGGTAGAACTGTTTCAGATGGCAGTCAAGCCCAGGATGTGATGTCTTCACCAGATCACAAATTACAATAATGCCATTTACTGAACTAACTTTAGTTTTACAGCTACCAACATTTTTGAATGGCTGACAGCAGCTACGGAAAGCTATGGATATAGTTTGTCCCTCTTTTTGTTAACCCAAAAGAGGGAGAAAGTATTAATATTGCATTGCTTTCACATTAAAAGTGAGCTTCTGTCCAATGTAGTTTATCACATCATTTGATCCGGTAGGATCCGCCGACCTAAGCCTCTGAAATGGCATATAAACATTCAAGAACTGCATGCAATCCAAAATAACTTGTTGATGAGGAACTGATAATGGCAGCCAAACATATGTTTCATGTAAATGTTGCAGGCTGTTACTTTAATAAGAGGTCAATGAGAAGCTGATCGAGTCGTGAAAACAGACTGAGCTCATGACAGCGTTGGTAATATATGTTATACATAGTATGAGAGCAGCACCGGCTCTCTGTGCAGTTCAGTCTGCAGTCAGTCTGTCCGTCATTTTGCCAGGAAGTGAGAGAGCAGGCCCCCATCAGCAAAGCCCCTCAGCGTTCTGTCACGCAATGGGGTGTAAAAATGCTCATCCAACACACACACACAAACACACACACACACATACACACACAGGTTATCCAGCTTGCAGACACCCGAGAGCCGGTTGGGAGTAATTCCTGCTTGGGGCACTCCGCTTCAGGCAAGGCAAGCGTGTGCTGGATATTTCATTATTCATTAATTTACTGTTTAACAAATCCTGTCATTACTGAGCCTGAGCAGAGTTCACACACACACACACACACACACACACACACACACACACACACACACACACACACACACACACATACAATGCGTGCAGTGGGTGTCAGGCGTGGCAAATCGGCCTGTTTGATCCCGTCCTTCTCAACAAACGGGGAGAGAACCATGAATAATAAGAAACGCAAAGCCTCGCCGGAACGAGGGAGCGTGACACTGTCTCACTAAAAGCCCTTTAGCATGAAGCAAAGCTCCACCAGGGCCTCACCCAGGTCCCCGGGTTCATTATATGAAAAGACAAAACAAACAGTTGGCACAAACCGTGATCGATATGAAAGGTAAAGTTCCCACGCACACAAAAGACAAAACTGAATCTGTCATGTTTGACAAAGGAGGCCATACTGTTTCCTTTCTGCACATGGGGGAGTGAAGCATGGCTGCTGTTTACGATTCCCACTAATGGGATAAGGATTAAAGCTGTGAATATGTTTTTGGCTCAAATTCCTACAAAAACAATAGCGCATCTTCTTGACTCTCCTATACGAAACAGTTGAACGTATAACTCAAACACCATAATAATGTCTTTTACCTTTTACCTTTTCAGTGTAGCTCACTGAATTACTTAACCGAGCGAGCCTCAAGGCTACTCATTATTTCACTTAAATTAAAACATGTATCATCCATATAAGGAAATATCCGCCTCCTGCTATTCAATTTTATAGCACATAATTGTGTAACCAAACCCTCCATGTGGTCAGAGGAAGTTGACCGGAGGCTCGACGGTAGACCTGCAGCACAGAAAAGGGTTAAAGCCCCCAAGGACTGGCACTGAATGCCACAGCGAAAGGATAAGGCTGGCATACCAAGGAGAAATCACTTTATTTCTCAAACTGCTACCCTACAGTACATTGCAGTCTGTGGGTGGCCACAGACTTGATGTCATTAACATGTGACATATGTAGAGCTGACTGGAAGTGGCTGGGGGCCAGTGTTTGTCTCCGCCGCTGTTCTTGTGTCTACAGGGCCAGGCAGGCTGAGACTGGGCTTTGTCAGCAGACAAGCAGTGATCCAGCCAGGCCGCTGTCTGCTGCTGTTGATAGAGAACGCCGCTATCTGTATGCAAGACGGACAGTCTGCATGAGTGTGTGGTTTCTGATAGCTCAAGGCAGAAGGAATGGTAGTGAGAAGTGGGGGGGCGGTTTGGCTGGTTGTTCTATCGGGGGTCCTTGGACGTGTGGCCAGGGACACGGGCAGTCCGGGTCCCTCAAGGTTGGAGGGAAGACGCTGAGTTGAAGTGACACAGTTGCCGCTGCTGCTGCTGCTGCTGAGGCAAGGCTGCCCCTCCAGACAGGTCAAGGTTACACAGAGGAGAATCCACTTCTGCCACATGGCTTCACATGGAGACACCCGCCGAATACAAAGCTATAGGCTCCAGCACCACAAAGGTCAAAATCATCCAGTGACTGGTGTCTATTATCCTTCCACCCTTTCTTTTCCTTATCCTGTTCAGGATCAAGGTGGGACTGGACATTCACCCAGCTTACACTGGGTGTGAGGTGAAGCTCACCCTGGACGAATAGCCAATGCATAGAGACAAAACAACTACACATGCACACAGTCTCACCCAAGGGCAGTTTAAGTACCACCAAATCACCTACATTGGTTTTTTTGGACTGCGGGAGATCCCAGAGTGAACCTAGTGCTAACCATCACCCCACCATGCTGCCCTCTGTCAGAACTAGATATATCCATATGTTTGTACTAAAATAGTTTAAAAAGTGCTGCAATGTCACTTAATCAACTACTGTAGACCTACGTTGTCGTCCCCAACAGCAAGGAAATATCCCCGAGAAGTCCCCAGTTCCCTATATTGTGCTAGCAATTCCCCTGAATGAACACCTCAAATTAAATGAGTAGTTATAGTTAAGTCCGAAAAGCAGTTTAAAAAAGAAAAAGAAAACAGAAGCTCACTAAGGGATTGGATTATGAACTATGGGAATAAAATATGATACAAACAAGATACAACTAGTCCAAATTTGGACTAACTTCGACCAAAGGAGAGGACATAATGCTTGAGAAAATAAGTGTTTTTTTATTGAAAGCTCCCCCTAGTGAGTAAAATATATACTAATATCGTCAAATATGATATTCACAAGATATATCTCCTCAAGCTGATTCACATGCTCAGTATTTGGACTAAATTGGAGCAACAGTTGAGAAAACCTTTAGCGATAAAGCCACATCTAGTGTCGGAAACTTTTTCAACATTATCCAGTTCTTCCTGGCACTAAGATAAATGTGGGTATAAAATTAGAAAATGACCCACGTTATAGTTTTTTGAGTTATCGTGTTAACACGAGGGATCTTAGACAGACACGTACACGCCGGCGGCGCTGAAGATTAAATCATATTAAAATTAAATAATAATATTAAACCAGATCCCTGACTTTAAAAGGATACAATAATAGAAACCAGGCCAAAAAATGTTAAACTGATTAAACGTGCTCTATGATGTCTCTTGATTCAATCATCACTGAAGTCTTCCACAGAGGCGTAAACACGATGGATGCAGAGGTTCTTCGCCCAGTTCATGGGAAATTTATATTTAAAAAGCGGCCATAAGAAACTGTTATAGTATTTGCTACTACAATACAAAGTTTTCGGCTGAACTGAGGAAAAAAAATTCCAAATGCAATGAAGCAGATCACTACGGATCCCACCTCTGATCCCAGTCAGGGCTGAGGATCTCATCCGCATCGGATGCAATGTTCTCCCTGGCCAAACAGCGGGTATAAATACGCCCTGCATTGCGGATCCATCCCTTGCATTCATCTTCGTAGGATGTCATCATAGGCCTCCTCCATGGAGTAGTGCCACATACTCGGTTGTATCTGCGTTTGTAAACTTTCCAACACCATACCGAAAATAATTCCTCTATTGGATTTAAAAAAGGGGAATATGGTACGTTGTTGGTGAACCAGTCGTGGACCAGAGCGGCCCTTTGGAAACTTACATTATCCCCTCCAAAGAAAACACACCTGGTTGAAGTGACTTATTGGTAATCGGGGCATTGCATCTTGTTGGCCTGTGTTTCTAGGTGATAAAAGTGCTAAATGATGCAATTTGTGTTCAGAGTTTTGCCATAACTGAGATTTAGAATGATATTTCTGGTGAAAACCATGGAATGTTGCTCAGAGTTTAGTAGTGTGGAGTCATGTTGTTGATACATGAGTTTCAGGTTTTTAGAATTGTGTATATAGTTCCATTTCATTTGTGTTATTAAATAGGGAAAACTGGAATAACAGAACTGTTTAATGCATTTTTGCAGTTAGGGATTTTAGTGGGATCAGAAAACTTTCCAATATCACCTCAACAGCACTTCCCAGCGAGCTTGGACCTAGCAAAGCCTCTGATGCTATTGTTAGCTTGTCTAATAGCATCTGAACAGGCCTTGAATTGTGAGCTGAGTAAAGTCATGCCACGTTAAAATGTATATGATTACATCAGTACTTTCAGATGGAGACTACAGCCAGTGAGTTGGATTGCTGGGGGTGTTGCCTAGCAACTTATAAACAATCTAGCCTTTGAGGCTAACATCAGCTAGCATAAAGTGGACAGATAGTAAACCAATTAAAATCTCACACAGCCACATCCTCTTAACCATTTCCTCTCCCTCGTATCTTGTTTTTTTTGTCTCACATGAAGCAGTGTTGCCAGATATACGATAGTTATTTTACCTGCGCAACAATTCTACCCTAATTCACGTCATGGATTAATAATACCAAAAACCCATCAAGTACCATAATTTGACCATTACATTTATGAGTAAGTTATCTCGTTCATTTGCAGACGCGTTCAGACGTTCAGTGCGCTTCTCTCCAACGCTTCCACAATGAAAAAAAATACAATTGAAATGTATAATATATTAGGGGAGATATTTCCGAACTCCGTCGGAATGAGGACGCAAATTGGACATGTATGATCATTTTTCTCTAAATACAATAATTTCACGTCTGCGGTACCGTACCTGAATATTTCCCATCTGGCTATGCTGACATGAGGAGGTGCATTAATTTCACCCTCAGGCGCAAGACTATTAATGAAACCTGTTGTATGATGCACTTTTACTATTAATCTTGGAGTGTGTGTGCGTGTTTGAGATTACAGGATCATCTGTGGAAACTTTTGTTTGTGTGACACTTCAGACTCGTACCTGCATCAGATAGTTTCTGCCGTTCTGGTGTGAATGATGTCCAAATTTAGTGTTCTGCTGCTGGCCCAAAGCCAGCTTCTTGAAATAACCCCCGGATGTGATATTTTTAAGATCAAATTTTTTAATGGTACTTGTTTATTTATTTATCGAGGCATCATGCCTCCCCGTCTGGATCATTCTGACTGACCCATGGTTCCATCTGTCCTAATACTGAACTCATTTTGTGACCAAAGTACAAGAGTCAAACAAAAACCAAAAAATGTTAATGTTTCCATTATTGTAAAAGTTAAATCATATCAAAAAAATATTTGTTTTAATTTAGTTGACCTTAGAATTCACCGCGTCTGACGATCCCTGCCTGACTGACGGATCACCCCTCAGTTCCAGGATCGCTGGATATGAGGAAACCAGAAAACAATGCAGGTCACAATAACGGCAAAAGGAATGAGTTAGAAATTATTGATGGGATGGAGTGGGGGGGGATCGAGGATTCCTCCATATATGAGCACTCTTGGAATTCAGTGCATTATCTACCCACAATCCTTTGAGAGCCCGTTGTTATTAGCTGTGGTTATTGTTGGAGGCATGCTCGGGTCATAACACTTACAGACGTTAACAGACAGGCGGGACCTTTGGATGGGGAGACGTGAGTCAAGAGAATCAGAAACAGACATAAAGAGATTTCAACAAGAATGGAGAGACAAATACTTTGACCACTAACGGCTCACAAGCGGATGAAAAAGATTAATCCAGGAGGATACAGAGTACGATGTCGTTACAATTAATCAAAAGCATTTTTGCACTTTTCCGTCAGAGTGAGGATTTAGCTGCTCCTGATTGATTGGGGCTGTTGAATAGAATTCATTGAAGTGATGTCAGGGATTGGTTTGCGTTCAAGAGTTGATTCTACCACCTGTACTAGAATCTTCTATTATAATAGTAGAAGATTCTATTAATAAGGGTTTTTGGTGCTTTTATGAGCTGTTATTTAAAATGTTGATTAAAGTTGAGAAGCTGCTACAGTCAAGGTCAAAGGGTGAAATTTAAGCCAGTCTTCAGTGACCAAACATAATTCGTGCAGTTTCATCAGGAGATCAAACAGAATGATTGTATTGGAATTTTTTGATTTGTTTTGATTTTTTTTTTAAAGATGAATTTATTTTTTATTTCTATTTTTTTTTTTGATGGAAGTGATAAAAATTCCAGTGCGCGTAATTCAATTCTAATTTGGATCTGAAGCAAACACAAACAAAGATACAGCGATTCTGTTTTCAGATTCATTTTTCCTTGATACCTTGAAAACAGTTCTTTAGGATTATTTACCAAAATATGAACTGAGAAATATTCTAGAATTTTCCAATAACAGATTTTTCTTGATAAAATAGCTGCTACATAAACACAGCTATACATATAAATCATAAAAAAAAAAACATCATCACGTAGATTCTGCAATGAGGTAGAGGAAGAACGAATGCATTTGTTTTTTTTAACCACCCGTATGTTATTCAAAACTGTCCCAAACCAGTCAAAATTGGATTTGAATTCAAAGCTATGAACATTTTGTTGGTGGTTCTGGATGAAGACTGGCTCCAGTTAATTAATACAATTATTCTTATAGTCAAGATCTTTATAAAAAAAAACGCTCAATCTAGCAGTAGCGTGAATTAAAGTGTTTGTTTGTTTTTAAATAGAGTTAAAATCCAATTACTTTTGGAAAAAAAATAATTGCAACACATCAGGACAAAGTAGCACAACACAATAAGAAATGGGGAAAAAATCGGTTTGATTGAAAAGTGGGACAACATGAAACTATAAATACTTCTAAATTTTATTCCTAAGGTTCTAAATATACTGTTTACACTTTTACCTTATGTGCTCAAATTAATGAAAAATCCTAATTTTTAATTTTTGTGTGTTGGCGTCACGTCTTTGTTTGAATGAGTTGTTATGTTGAATTTCCTTTTTTAATATAATTATTTATTTTCACTTTTTTGTGAAGTCACGTCTTGTTATATTTTTTTGGTCTGTTATTAATGAAAATATTAAAACATTTTCTTTTTTTTTAAAGATAGAGATTTTACATGAGGTTACTGACTGTATGAGACGGAGTGTGAGAGAGAGACGGCAAGAGAGAGAGAGCGAGAGAGAGAGAGTGCGAGAGAGAGAGAGAGAGAAGGGAGACTTTTAACACAACTTTATTTAGCAAACAGTGAAAACACACACGTCATGACAGCCGGTGTGTTGACATTCTCAGTGTCAGCCGTCCCCCAAGCAATAAAAAACTTTCTGTAAAATTTCCAGTAAGTCTCCAACGATGTTCCTTAAGTGAATGCAAACGTCAATGTGCGTGGGCCATCGTTACTTTTTCCCTCCTGAATCACCAGCCTGACCCTGGTCCATTCTACAATCACCAGCCTGACCCCGGTCCACTCCTGGGTCACCAGCCTGACCCCTGGTCCACTCCTGAATCACCATCCTGACCCTGTTCCCCTCTAGAATCAGCAGCCTGAGCCCTGGTCCACTCCTGAATCACCATCCTGACCCTGTTCCCCTCTAGAATCACCAGCCTGACCCTAGTCCATTCTACAATCACCAGCCTGACCCCTGGTCCACTCCTGAATCACCAGCCGGACCCCTGGTCCACTCCCCTAACTGCGGTTGACAAATGAAGAGGAAGAGAGAGAGGAAGATATAATATGCCACAAAATCAGAATAATCAAATAGGACTTTCTCAACCTCGGTTGGTTTATCCTCCCCCTTGGTGGTCTTTCTCCCTTGTGGTGTCCCCCAAGGTTCCGTCGTTGGCCCCCGGGGTAGTGTAATGTATGAAACAGGTTCAGTCATCACATTTGTCAATTAGAAATACGTGCAACTAAACAGTTGGGCAGGACATTAAACGGTTAAACTAAATGTCCAGATTCATGGAATGTTTGGGAATTTTGAATAAAAACAAAAACAAGTTAATATGAAATGACAAATCTTCAATACTGAAAATCACAGCGAGGATTTTGCTGTTTTAGTTCCAAAAATACCATATTGGCATGTAATAACCACGTCGTCTGAACCGAGTGTTTGTGTGAGGGAAGGGACGAGGAGACAAAGGGGACGCTGATGTGGCCAATGGGCTGCTCAGGTTAGTTTGGACAACGGCAGCAGGGCTATTCTTGATGCTGAACCAAGGGGACAGGAGGAGGCCCGGCCATGACGTTCATCACATCTGAAGCCCCCATCTGTACTGGTGTCTTCCCACCAGTCAACTAGCCAACACACACACACACACACACACACACCAATACACATGCCTCTAATCTCTTCTGACAGTGCTCACATTCAGTTAGGCCCCACAGTGCTTGTGCATGTCACTGACCATAAACAAAACATACACTCCTCCACAGGACACACACCACAGGATACGGGGCGTGGGTTCTAGAGAAATACCAAAAGACAGGGGTGTGGGGCGTGTGTGTTGCAAAAGTGTGCGCGATGCTTATGATAGGTGTCTGTGTGTGTATGCTGAGCTTCCAGGGAAGGAGAACAGATGCCTGCAGGTCATGTCATATCGCTGACATTAGGGCAAAGTCAATGACAGCCGAGCCAATAAAAACAAAGCAGCAGGACCTGGTGCTGAAAGATGCCAAGATGTTGCATTACCCTGTATTTCTGGTCTCCTTTTCAATATTTGAAGCTTGATTCCAGCGTAAGTATGGGAACGTCTTCTCTTGAATTCATAATGAATTTCAAGGGGTGGGGCCAAGACGATGTTTTTCCTGGTCATAACCCCAAGGCTTGGGAGTAACCAAACAAAATATTACCCTTGATATGTAAAATAAATATTATTTTCAAACTGAAATCATCATCCAGCCTCCAGTTATTAATGATCATTATTTAAAACGGTTGACTTTCCATGTTCAAACTGTGCTCAAAATTTTATAGTTGTTCAAACATTCAGCGACATTCAAACACATTTAACCCCCCAACAACGACAGAATAAATAAATGATAGATTCAAATGAAACTTGTGAGAAAACCAAAACCATCAGACACTAGAGTTGGATAAGGATCCAGTTAAAAAGACTTATCCGGGATTTTTTCCTTTGTAATTGCATGATGGAGTTTCTTCTACATTTTTATGAATCATATATAAACTATAAACAGATATTATAACAGATATATATATATATATATATATATATATATATATTACATACTGGTTGGAAGGACGTGATATGTGTCGAGGAAGAAATAAAAAATGTTTATTGAGTAGATCCGTCAGTATCTTCGTTAACTTTTCTGGGTTTGGCTCTGTTCAACTTTTTAAAAATGAATTACGCATAAAGTAATTTAAATATTTTCATGAAACCGGTTTATTGAATAAAAGTTTTCCCAGCTTGACATTGAAATTTACCAGCTAGTATTATCTTTTGAATGAAAAAAAAAAAAATTGGCATTGAATGCAGGAAGAATTGGAGCATCCTCAGTCTTAACTGTCTACAGTTCTGGTTGGTTGGTCCTGGTCCGCAGGGGCTAGTGCCTAGAAAAACGGTCTAAGGAAGAACAATGGGTGAACCAGCAACATGTAGTCATGGGCACCCAAGGGTCATTGATGCTTTCTTGAGGAGCGAGACTGACCCAGGTTGTCCTGTCTCACAGAAGCGCTACTGTGGTACAAATTGCTGAAAAAGTTGACGGGTTCCCTTGGGGGGTGATGGATAACAGAGCTGTTTGGGCAGCCAATAGAGAACATCCATAATATCAGCCAGGTGGTCTTAATGTTATGGCTTTGATTGATTTATATGTGTCCTCCTTCAAGACACTGTCATACTATTGACCTTTACCATTCAATAATACCATCATATTATTGACTTTTATGGGCTGTTGGTCGTTGAAGAAAGAAAGTTTATTTAGTCAAACTAAATAAATCACAAATAGAGATGGAACTCTTTTTCTAAATCAACCACCAGATTCATTAATAACTAAATTGACGCTGTTGTCGCCAACAACAAGGGTATATCCTTATATTTTTAGATATATACAAGCAACCTTTCCCCAAATCATTTCAGTTCTTCCTCGCACTAAAGGTCTACGCGGTATGTAAAATCTGAAAATTACCCATGAAATCATTTTTGGGTCATCGCTCTAACAAGAAGGATGTGCAGCGGGCCACGTACGTGGCGGCGAGGACAATTCCATGATATCCTTAACTTTTCGGGGATATAAATATGCGTCGTTATTCCACGCAGCCAAGGATGGTTTTGATTCCGGCATTTTCGTCCAGAAAAGCTCTCAGGAAAGTGACAACCCATCAGTTTTCATGAGAAATCGAAATTCCAGTATTTCAACATATTTATTCAGCCTTTTCCACTCTCAGCTGTGGCTCATCAGTGTTCTGTATCTCCACATCTCTGTGTTGACGATCGTGCACCACGGAAAAAAAAGTTAATACAATTTTAATATTAAAACTAGAGGGAAAATAAATCATTTTCATCCTGCTCGGAAAAATATTGACAAACACCCTCCGCCGGGATTTTTCCCTCATATTTTTAGCTACTGTCAAAAATTATTACTTTAGTGTTTGGTGCTTTGAGCTTGCAGAGTGTGTCCCTGGAGAAAAAGTTTGAATCCCACTGTGCCAGCTCTCTGGCTCCTGGCTGTATAGAGAATGGAAACACAGTTAGACATTCCCAGCAGAGAAAGTGTGCTGTTTACAAACTGTTCTGAAGCCATTCTTGTTTTACTAAGCGGCACACAGTGGAGTTGGTTGGGAGGGATGGGAGAAAACAGAGACGACATGAAGAAAAAAGATCTTTCTTCATCTCACGACTGAGAACCAACAGCATCATGGAGCTGACGCAAAAGCTGAGCAAATGCTAATCTATTGCACCCTTTGATTATGTTATGGTAAAGTTTAGAAAAAGTTTTAATGACTTGATCCGGGGAAGCTGTATCTCAGTTGTACCCCATGAAACCTACCTGTTGTAGGGTCCTTGAGCAAGACCCCAGACCCCAGTTTGATCCACAGGAGCTGCTCACTGCTCCTCATGGATGGATCGAATGCAGGGGAGAAACGATATCCCCGAAAGGTCAGGAATATATATATAATGGAATTGTCGTTACTTAGTGTTAACGGTATACCCCAAAAACTGTTTGAAGGCTCTTTTCAAATTTTATCCCCCCATAGACATTAGTGCGAGGAAGAACTGAATTTTCTTTGGGAAAAGTCGGTAGTATATATCCAACACTAGGGGGAGCCTTATCTCCAAAGATTTCTCAACCATTGGTCCGATTTAGTCCAAATTTGGTGAATATGGTTCGAATGGATGCGATCTATCACATATTTTTCATATTTTATTCAAATAGTTCATATTTTCTCACAGGGGGGAACTTTTGTACGGTGCTAAATATAATTCCAATGCTTATTACCCACAAGTAAAAAGGCAGTACAAACAAAATTCCAGGACAAAGTAATTGATGAAGCCCCAGTGAAAGGTTCAGGCAGGAAGACCATCCTCCTGCACACTCAGACTACAGTAATGTCTCCTACCACTCTGTCATTCACAATATACCTCGTAAACAATCACTTTAAATATAGACAGATCACCTGGTTCCTGCCCATTTAAAACACACCTTACAGTTTGAGCTTTCCCTCTCTCACCACCACTACTTGTTTTGTTTCTCACAGCCAGCATTTTCCCCCACGCATGTACTTTCGCTCACCCACACTACTGACCCTACTGACAAACACATCCCAATCTAAAATATTTGACTTCATTCAGTTCTTACTACATTTTGTGATTTTTTTTTGCCTCTAGTCTGTGTCTGACACTTTTTTTTTCTTCTCCTGGCTTTATGGCCAGGTCATTAAAGTTTTTTAAAAAAGTGGTTTGAAATGTCTTTGGATGTTTCAATACTTTCTGGCATTGACTTGACTGTGTCACCTTTTGACTCCAGTTTAACTGTATTGGCTCCATCCCGCCGTCCTGCATAAAATTATAAGCTGCAAACTTAGGAGATAGAGAGACTTCTCCAGCCCACAATGTGTAAAGTATCTGATACTCAAAATCTAGTTGTACTCCATAACTGAAATTTTCCATAGGGGTGTTTCGTAAGCCAAGGAAGTGTCACTTAAAATTTTGAGGTGTTCTTGCTAAAGATGTAGAATTTCCAACTGTTTTCTTCAACATCGTAAGATAGGAGTTTTACCATTTGCATTTTATCATGAAAAATAGGTAAATGAAAATAAAACTCCCCAGGCATGAGCAACTCAGGATGTTTCACCACTATGCAAACTGGACCCTTATCTGTGAGGTGGTGAGAAATCATGTATTCGGGTGAGAGAGGAGGGTAGAGACGTGGCAATGCCTCCATTTATAGCCGCAATGTTGCAGATTCACTGTCACTCAAATGGTTTTTATGTCGATCAATTTGAAAAAAAAACATCCAGATCAGCAATTATGGAACATTTCTGTTGATGACTCATGAAACACTGGTGATGAACACATGATTCTAAATGCTACCAGTTGGTTTTCATCAGTTTGCAATACTTAATGTAGCATGAGCCAGATCTGAGTAAGGCGACGTCATCATCGCATCATCACAGACAACAATCTGCTCAGTGGCGAGGACTTTAGAGCTCTTTCACATTTCTCTTGCTCCATCCTAGACTTTAACAGAAATTACCTTATTTCAGTGGCACAAATAATCTCCTCCCTGCATCTCAGTCTGACGTCAGACTTCATGACTTTCGTTTTGAAAAGGGAAACAAAGGTTGGTCCTTTTTGTTCATTCAGACAATATCTGGAGTCTCGACGGCACTTCTCACTCGCAGGAGGAGTAAAGAAAGACTCCTGCAGTGCTGGTGAAAAAGGGGCTAAGTGCTTACTGCTAAAGCTGGTCTGGGGTTACTCATAAGTCAGTGCATACTTGCACACCCACTAACAGATTGGGCATGATTGACAGCCATGACCTGAATGTGCACATGGCTCCTCAGCCTCAAGCTAAAAGTTAGAACACACACTCAAACACACACACACTCCTGCGTGTACGTGTTCACTGTCACGATAACTCTTCCATCTGTGTGTATGTGTGTGTACTGTACATTCATCTGCCTTAGTGTATGTCCTTGTGAGCTACTGCAACTGAACACTAGGACGTCTTACATGAGGCTTACTTTTAAAAGCATGTTGAAAGATAAGGTCGGAAATTTTCTTTTTATTGAAAAAAAAAGAAAAAAAATTCAATAAAAAGATTAAAAAGACAAAACCAACATTGTGTCCACATTTCAGTCTGCGACACTCAACCAATCACCCTTTAATTCATATTTATTCATAAAACGCAACGGAATATATTAATGTAATATAGATCTTGATTTTTTTTTTTTTTTGGGGAAAGCTCTTTAACTTTTTCAACTTTTTATTTTCTTTGGAATATTTTAAAATGAAGATGAAAACACATTTGACAGTTTATACTAGCAGAGCAGGACTGTGTCAATATTGATCCCAAAATTGCAGCAAATGTCAAAATGTTGATGTGTTTTGCAGAGCAATGGGGCACAATGACAAAAAAAAATATGATATTCTAATCAGACAATTCTGCAGTTATTAGAAAATCCGACTAGTCCTTTATTCATATTCATACATAAACGGCCAAACTGTGGGCACTGGGGCTTGCTGTGCAGTCGGAGCATTGTTTTTCTCTCGGATCTTCCCGAAAATGAGCCACGGGCGAGTTAAAGTGAGTGTTAACAAGAGGGAGAGCAGACGCTTCCAGCACCAAGCCCCCACTCGCCCGCTGGAGCCAAGTGGGTGAATATTCATCCCTGCACACAAAATCATTTTGACTTCGGCGCGGTGGATCCGAGGGGTTGTTCTTATGACCTGCAGGGATTTCGAGGAGCTACAGTAGCTTGTTTGGATCATGCGAGCTGGAGGGATGAAGAAAGTACGATTTTCTATCTTATTTATGTACGTGTTATTTCCAGTGGAGAGAATTTGTGTCCTCGATGACTTTATGGTTTAATTCGAGGAGGAAAATGCCACAATGTTGTTTTTTTTTTAAATGAACATTTTTATTGATAGATACAACTTTAGGGCATTGGATGGGGAACAGATGCAAACATTCACGCTGTGTGTGTTAGTTTAGGTAAAAACAGAGAAATTACTGCCTCATTATCCTGAAATCACTTTTTTAATTTGAATGAATTGACTTAGGCATAAAATTACAGACTGTTCCACGCACAGCAGTGATAAAGTGTAAGAAGGCAGACGTGCCCTATTTTAACTTTTAATAAGAGTTTGGTGCAGCTCTGCAAGCGCACAAACACACACACACACACACACACACACACACAGCCACGACACACAAACACACTCTGATAGCATAGGCGGAGCAGAAAGTGGCAAAGCAGAAAAAGCAAGAGGAGGGCTCACCATCTTCTCTGTTAAGCCTGGCTGACTAATTCTTGCTGCTAATTTGCGTTTGGTTAATTAACTAATTACTGAGGATGTCTGAGGGCGAGGCTGTCTGTCAGCCTGTATCAGTAATTATTTTCATCATTTTAATTAGACTCACACACTAATAGACTCGATTTCTCCCCACCTACCACACACACACACACACACACACACGCACACACGTTTGGTCACCTACATTCAAGCATTTTGTTAACAGGTGAGAACAATATGGAAACCCTGTCACGTCTTAAGACACAATATAAGTTGAAGATCATTTGCATTTATAGTGCAGTGTCATGGAGAAGATTGATGGGATATTATCATTATCTTGTGAACACACTGGAGGGGCGTCCCATTAGATCCAGTTTGGTTCTGTGCCACTGACAATGTCTCCCTGTGTGGTGTGCAGAGTTTAATCTAAGTTTAAAGGGACAGTTTGCCATTTGGGTGAATAACAGAATAAGAGGTCAAGGATGATTCGACGCTCATATCCATTCTTATATCTGGATCCGACTATCAGTTTAACGTCGCTTAACATGAAGTCTGGAATCAGCCAGCTTGTATAAAGTTAATAAACCCACAGTTCACCTCCAAAGGTGACTATTTAAGACACTTTATCACAATTCTCGCCTCTATCTGTCTTTCTGTCAGGGGGAAGTAGTTGCTAAAAAAATACTTATCAGGGCTTTTTTTTTTTTGATTTACTTAGATTGCAAATAGCGTTTGCTGAGTTGCGTGCGTTTGGTTTGCGGGTGAAATACTAAGAATAACTGTGTGATTGACAACAGTTGCAAAAATGGTGGAGGCGGTGCTGTTCTAAATGAGGGTTCTGCCTGTGTTCCTGTGTTCCGCCTTGGAGAGTTTGGACGGAGAATAGAGAGACTGCTAGTGCGAAATGGAGCTTAATGCCAATTGCTAATGTTGAGCAAAGAAATCTGAATATTACTAAAAAGAGCCGCGTTATGGGAGAGTATCTGCAGAACGTCAATGCTGTGGGTAAAACAAGAAGAAAAGCAGATGAAATGAAGAGAAGATGGCAAGATATAAGTAGAAAAACATTTAAAAAAAAGCTTATATTAGAACTTTGGTTAATAAAACAGAGGCTACTTTCTGCCATAACCCGATAGAGGAGCACATTAAAACAAACACCTTTTTTTCCCCTGGATATATTTCATTGATTAAGCATAGCCTCCGAATCAATCAAAATGAATATTCTTCATGTTTAACGGTTTGCTGAATGAAGTTGTCCTTACAATTTCATTTTCAGATAAAATAATTAAATATTTGTCTCTAATCCATGATTGGATAACTACAATCAGGGCTGTATAGTCGTATTCCCCCAGTGCAGTCCAAATAACAGAACTGGCTTTTCAGTTGGTCTGTGTCAATAAGCACCTTGACACAGCCCTCCCATTTATCCGGGCTTGGGACCAGCACTAGATGTGACCCGTAGCACAGAGGTAGGCTGGTAGCCCCAAGGACTTTGCCTAAGGGTCCACAATGGATGTCTGTCACTCACCAAAGTCAGTGGTTAGCCCACTGAGCTATCCAGCTGCCAGCACCTTCCTTTCAAACGTATTAAACACAGACACAATCACAAGCACAAAATCACACATTTATTATCGCATATTCATTACGGCAAATGTACTAAAGGGACAGCGCATGTTATTTTGCACATTTGACGGACACAATCCTCAGTGCGCACCGTTAATATATCAGCTGCTCATTCGTTTACAGGTGCTATCGAGTTTACACTCGTGTTTGCACACACACATTTAGTAGATCAGGCCCGTAGGACCACCAGTTTCCTCTCCGGAACCATGGGACAGACTTCTATTAACTAAACTTTAAATTATAATGATTTTGCAATGATTTTAGTCTATTTTAAAAGTTGATTACTTAATTATGTCAGGAAACTTTCCAAGTAAAGTAACTTCAACAACCTGCGAATGATCTGCTCAACCAGGAAATATTGAGGCAATCACTTTCCTTTTTCCAGCCAGCATTTACAATTTTCAGCGTATATAGTCACGTCATTGTTTATATTTTTGTTTCGATTGCACATTTGTGAAGGAACGATTTTCCGATGATTTTATTCAATAAGTCATTAATGATGGATATTTACAATAATGAGTTATTACTCATGATTCTACTCCATATTATCATCAAACTTGAGCTTTTAGTCATTGCGTTTACTCACATATGCAGATGTTAAATACCGTAGGAATATAAATTAGTATCAAGTAGCATTTCATCAGCCGTCTAAATAATTAAACACTAAAAAGACTCTACCAGGAATCCGTGCTTGCACTTATTTGACTTTCTAAATCCATTTTAAATGACTTTGCATTACCAGATATAACGGATCCCTTGAATCCTTTGAGACCTGTGTCAGTCTGAATGCAGACTGTGGAGGATTTTAGTTGGTTTAAATGATTTTAAATATATTCATTACAATGCAATGATGCCTCAACTGAAGTGCACAATGTCAGAAAGTCATCACAAGGAAGTTTTTTATTGCAGAACTCCTAAATGTGAGAAATCATCCTCTTAAAGATGAAGAGGACATGGTGATATCATGGATAATGCAATAAAGCTCATTTGATCAAGTTATTGGTGATTAATTCACCCATAAACAGAGTAGAATTTACAATCTGGTTATATCTCCAAAATAGTCCGGGGTATTATGGAATCGTCATCAACGCCGCCGTCCGCCTCCAATTTAGTCTGAATATGGCGAATATGAATCCAAGCGAGCGAATCGATCTTGTATACTATATTTTACTCTAATAGTTCATTTTTTTACGCATTAAGGGAGCTTTTAAATGGAAAAACACTGTTTTTCAGAGGTAATTTCAGTTTAATCTGAGAAGTTCCATTAGGGATTGCTTGTGCAACACAGGGGATTGGGGGCTTTTTCGGGATTCTAACCTGTTGGGGGACAGGTACAGGGACAATAGCGTAGACTGAGTTTCATGTTATTAGCATAGCTTAGAAAGAACACTTGCACACTGCTGACATTTCTCCCAGTCTGCGTAACGCCTCATCTAAGAGAAGTTAATGTTATGTTTACTTGAACTGGTTTCTGAGTTATTTTCAGGAGCCCATTATCAGCACGGATACAAACAATCCATAATGATCCCTATTGTTTGTTGAGAAGTTCAGAAAAGAAACCCCTAAGAGAATGAAAGAAAATTCTGGATACACATTGAGATCCGCGTGGAAAATCTAACCTTCCTACTAAAACCCTTCAGAATTCCATCAAAACCTGTCAATAACCCGTTAGGGCACTGTTATGGGTTTTCTCCTCGGCATTTTGACCAAGACAACCACGATCAGTCTCAGTGAGTTCACTTTGTTTGCAAACAGGCTCAACACAAGTGAGAGCCCTGAAGTGATTAGATACAGAATATTTATTTATACAAGTCGAATCACTCCCGAAGGAAGTACGTCGAGATTTACATCCTTTCCCCACAAAAACGTCTCAGAACCTGAACACACAGCAGTAGCCTCCTGGCCAGTAGCTAACAAGAGTGTCCTTCAGATAAGCTCAACAGTAGAGTGGAGTTTGCATTAAGTGGGCTGAGTAGCAGGCGTACTGACACATGTGCGCATCACACTTATCAGGATGGCCTTGAAGAGAATATCTAAGTAGTCTGAGTAAAGTACATCATCCTCAGATGAGCAATGCCAGTTTCTGAGTTTCTATTTCGTTTATGATAGAAAAACATGGCTGATCACGTAGGCCAGACTCTGCTTGCCAAGGTCACGAGAGAAAAAACAATGTCATGGATACAAGAGACCAAAGACAAACTGCAGTCTCCAGAGACCAACTCACGTCCCGTACGACCAACCGTCCATCCCTGTCTCCACCCGTAGACTGTCCCCTTATGTCAAAGTTACACTATATCAATCTTTTCTTCTAAATCTTCTCATAGTCCATATGAAAGCTTCTTATGGTGGCGGACAGAGGCAAACTACCTGCAACGTAGAAAACACATGCAAATTGACAAAACATCTTCATCAATTTGGCATTTGGAGAAGCCGCCGCAAAAGCCACAATACAACAGAAGATTTTCCAGAGGACACCTAATAGTGATGCACCCTGGGACACACTTTTGAACGCTTCGTATGAGAATAAGACAGTTTTATTTGTTGTTTTCCCGCTGTTGTTTTCATATTTTGGACTCTTTGGACTGGGTCATGTGACTTAGAATAAAATCTCCATCTGCATTGTGAATACAACAAATGAAATCTAACAATGACCCCAACATTGACTCCAGCTTACAGAGTACCCAAGGCTACAAGAAGCGACTATTTTCTCATGATAATGAGAAAACAAAAGATGGTTTTCTGTTATTTTCTACATATTCATCACAGATCAGTCGTCTCCTAGCTTTAGCAGCTTTTTCAAGATGAAAGCAGCCGATCAAGGAGTTTCCATTAATGATACATGCATCAGATACATTTGAACGTTAGATGACCCATCGGATAATCGAGGTAGCTTTACCCCTAATGACTCACATTAACGATGCGTGGTCAACTGTATTCTTGTGACTTAACTTCAATCTGTGCATCCAAACCTCACCTGAGGTTAAATACCTGAGTCCTCAGCAGTCAGTTAGAGCTGACGAAGTTTTTTGAGTGAGAAGCAACGTGTCTACAACTTTAAACCAAAGGTCCAGTTGCTCCAGATTCATCCCTCAAGTAACAGCCTGACCTGGATACCGGAGAATCTACCCAAACATGTATATAAGTACATTCCTGAGAGTTCATTCGTTGGATATTGTTTAAAAAAACACGTGCTATCCGCTAAAGGAAAAAAGAAAATTGTAAAGTCTCTCTTTACGTTGCTGCTGAAATTGAATTTGTACGGTTTCGAGTGTACAGTTTCTAATGCCTCATGCCTGGTATAAGTTGCCTCGTAATCTTTCTGCTGGGTCAGGTCTTGGCGTGGAGAGAGACTGTTGTAAATCATGAGCAGATCTCTGGCAGAGCGGCTGCACAGCAGATTTCAACCCAAGAAGCCAACTTTAGTACACAGGCAGAACTAATGAGGACACTGAACACACACACACACGGAGAGACAGGCAGACATCAACACACGCGCACACACAACTCAGTGTCTGAGCATTTGGAGGCCCCGAGGCCCCGGGGCCAGAGCAGCCCAGATACCTGATGGGAGCAGGGACATCAAAGCTGCAGGATTAGAGAGAGGAGAGAGGAGAGAGCGCCGCAGGGAGGAAATGCTAACTTATTATCCGCTTCCCAGCTAATCCTGTTATCTACAGAATATAGCTGTGTTTAACCCCCCCACCCACCCAACATACCCTCCTCTGACAACACACACACACATATGGTGTACACACACAGAATCCAGTGTTTGGGGGTTCAACAGTCTCCCAGAGCACCTACCAGTTCGACACTGAACAACCCCCCCCCCACAAAAAAGAAAAAGAGTCTGCTTGCTATTCTTACTTTTAGATAATGTAGATTTAGTTGACCCTTCAAGACCAAGTCCTGGATCGTTCTGTACTTGGGCTCGTGACTTGGTCCTGAAGTGGGCTTCAGGTGTTCCACACCGTCCTGCAGTCGTACTGCAGGTCTACATATCGGGGTTTTGCCCCGGGGGAGTTAGGCACCAAAGATGAACACGATTTATTTCCCCAAATCTGTTCTTATTTATGTGCATTCATTCACAAATACAGAATTCTCCTTTAAATGACCTATTAGGGAATTATTTTTGCTAGAATAACTTCAACAATCAGCAATACATCAAACAAGGGACAGACATCAGACAATATAATGAAGAAGACCTAAGTCGGGTACATCAATTGGGGGCGGGGGCATTGAAGGAAATATTCTCTGGGACAAGAGCAGTGGTAACAAGCTGACCTTAAAATCAATTTGGCCAAATATGTAAAATATATAAGAAAGAGCAACATAATGAAATTTGAAAACAATCTTCAAAAATGAAAAAAAAAAAAAAGCTTTGCTTTGCTTTTCTAGCCCTTTTGTGAAATGAAGAAATCCAGATAGTCCGTATTTCCATAATGTGCTACAATAAAGTTATCTTCATTAGCTTCATCGTTTCAGTCCAGGTGTAAAAAAAAACAAATAACTTATCGCACATTGAGTTTAGAGATAAAACTCAATAAGGAGGAGATTATTTTTTTTTCATATTTATAGTTACTACTACTTTCAACAATTTAAATGAATATGTATTTGTTAAGAAAAAGAACATTGCTTTCAGTTAATGCTAGTTTCTATAATACCAAAATGCCCCCGTCTCATAGCAGTTGCTGCACAAAACTCAATAAACATCAAATATCGACATACAGTATGTGTAATAGTGATGTCATTTATTATTCTTTTGAAGGATGGGCAACAGATTCATATTATATATATCTGACAGCATGTGGGCTGAACATAAACCACTAATTCCCCTTGACTTGGCAGCGATGTAATGTGGCGTGACAGATGATTAGCTAGCAAGTAAACAAACTTTAGACTATGGATCATTATTGACCTCGATGTAAATAATGATGTAAATAAAGATATTTTTAACTCCACAGCATAGCTGCGAGAAGAAAAGTATAACGATGAAAGGCACCGCACAGTAATTTACCAGAGTTTACTTCTAGCCATAATTAGCTCTTTGTCCTCTCGGACCATAATACCTGTAAAATAAAGAGAAGCGGGGAAAAAAGAGAAGAAGATAAAACTCCTCGCCGATAATGTTTATGTGAACAGAAGTACTAAAAGAATATGGTGTACTAATACATGTAGATGAAGTGAAATTGTTATTACGCTAATCAGCGCTAAACTAATTGGGAGTCATGGACCCTCCTATCTGCTAATTCTAACCCTAAAACCCAGCCCATATCTGCAAGCAAATGCAGGAAGAGAGCGAGGAGGAAAAAGTGGAGGGAAAGAAGCTGAACATGCGAGTGAGGTAAAGAGAGGAAGAGAGAGATGAAGCCTAATTAAGAGTGCTGGGATTTATGCAAATGAGACGGTGCTGATATGGTAATCAGAGCCTGCAGGGCTGTAACAGGCTGTGCACTTTGTGTGTGTGTGAGGGTGTGCATGTGTGTGTATGTGCATATGTAAGAGGCTGACAGCTGGCTGTGAGGAAGGTCAGAGCCAATCAGGCTCTTACTCTAATGCACACTGCCCTCTGGCCACTCTGCCGTCTCTCTCTCTGTCTCTCTCCATGTGCTCGCTCTCTCTCTCTTTCTTTCCTTCACTGTTATCCTAACCCTTTCCACTCACTCTGTCCTCTCTCTCTTTTCTTTACATGTCAGTGGTTGTCTGGCGCCATGCATCTTGACACTGCACAAAAACTGAAATCTATACATGGCAATCGCTTTCACACATTTACTGAGACCTGGACTTTCAAATCAAATACTCATTTCTCACCTCCATCCCGTCTTAAGTACGTTAAAAGTTAAAGTCGCTCCTCCTCCCGACGCGGCTTATGAAATGATTTTTGTGTCAATCATTTTTTCTATTAAAGAATTGAAAAAAAATGGAACAGATAAATCGGTTAGCATACCCAAAGATATTCAGGGCCGGTGAAAAATTTGATATTATATGAGAAACGGAATGGGATGTTTCAAAATAGCTCTGCAGCGCCCCCTAGAATAGTTTAAAGCACCTTCCTCCAATCCTTACAAGATTTGGTTTACAGATTTATATGGCAAGGCCTTTTAACATTTATTTACTATTGGGGTTATTCATTACTGGAAGGGTCTCTGACCAGAAGCAGCAGCATGTAATATCCCACCTCTGGAGTCTGGTTACTGGTGGTGGTGGCTGATGACTCTGCTGACGCTGATGAATGATGAGGCTAAGTTTGTGCGAAAGATTAGGATAATAGAGGGGAATGAGCAGAAAATGTGGCCCTAGTGTACCAAAGGATAGTCTTTCTGATTGAACTAATGCCAGATCTCTAGTTTTGACCCGTCAGAATATCTGCAACCGGAATTATGACTAGTCAAAATCACGTAGTATTTACAATTAGAGTTTTGACAAGGGGAAGTGACATTGGGGATATCTTGAATAAAAGTTTGGGCTAGTCATTATTTAACTACGATCAGTCAAAATGAGGTTGTGTATATCCATAATGTTCATTCTGAATAGTCAAGCTGAGAAAATTGATGTTAATATAGTGTACCACTGGTTTATGATCTCAAGAAGAGAAAATACCCCCGTGGGACAATGACCTATAACAAACAGGGAGTCAGCCGTTCTTACTTTCGAGGGCCTCAGGGGGCTGGAGCCTGAAATAGCTGACACTGGGCGAGAACAGAGTACAGCCCGGCCAGTTCATCAGGGTGACACATGGGAAATATTCAAGCATTTATTTACACATCCACACCTATTGGCAATGTGGAATCAAAAGTCTCTATAGTCATCTACATTAAAACGCCTTATGTCCTCACTAAAAAAGGATAATAATGGAAAGATTATTTCTTGGCAATTTTTATTTCTTTGGGTTATTTATTAAGGGAATATCTTAGACACTCTGAATTTACCATAAAAAGACAAAACCTTGGGTCAACCATGTTAAAAAAATTTTTTTAAAAGCTTAACATTAAAATAAAATTAAATAAAATGGTTTCATGATGACATTTTTTTATTTCATGGAAAATAGTCCGTTTTAATGACATTAGCTCAACCTTTGGAAAAAGCAATTTTGTAGAAAACTATTTGAGCCTTATTAGACTTTGAATGGTTGTATCAAGTTACATAATTCTGTTAAGTCATCATATGCTTAAATGTGCCCAAACATAATCCTTCTTGTCGAATACGACTTTCTCAATAGCCATGGCTAATGCCGCTTCTGCATGCGGAACCCTGCGGTGTCCCCCAGGGCTCCGTCCTTGGCTCCTTACTCTTTGGCATACACTGTGTGCTGCCACTGGATCATATTATTAACATGTTCAGACAAGTGACAAAATGTGCTCAACCAAACATTGGTGCAGAACATTGTAGGATTAATCTACATATAACGTACAACATTCCATCTCCACACACAAAAAAAAAACCCAGCTCTGAATTAGGACCATGTCCTAGAAGCGTATGTCGAGTATGAGTGAAGTTCAGTTCAAACTAATATAAGGCTTCATAAATCCCAGTTTGATTAATCCTAATCCAACATATTGGTCTTCTCAGTGCTTATTTATTTTGGAAAAAAAATCCAGGACACACCCTTAATTATTTACCCAAATGTATAGAATTAACGTTCCCTTGTGTATATTGTGTTGTTATGACAGGCTATTTTCAAAATTTTATTTTATTTATTCATTTAAATTTTAGGTTTCTTTTATGTTTTTGTTTTGTTTTTGTTTGTTTTGTTTTTTTTGGGGTGGGGGGGGCGCATGAAGATTGTTCTCTCAATCTTCATGAAAAAGAGACGGTGGTGAAGTATCCACATCCGCCTCAAAATCGAATCAACTATTCCTTCGGCCAAGATCCACCTATTTCATCAAGTGAGCTTTCATAACATCTTTCAAGGAAAAAAGTCAAACAAACTTACAAACGTGGGTGATCAGATAACCTCCAACCTTCATTGATGGAGGGAAATGTCAGCCAATCACAGCATTCCTCAACATACTACCCCTCAGATGTTGTGTTGTCATAATTATATCCCTAAAAAGTTGGAGATATTATGGAATCTTCATCTCATGTCCTTTGTGTAAGTGCGCTAAATTAAAAAACAAATCATTTTCAAATTTTAAGCCCACCTTTGTGCAAGGAAGAACTGGAGTAATTTTGGTGGTGGGGGGTGTATATTCCTGACGTTTGTTGCCATAATTCCTCAACTGTTGGTCCAATTTAGTCCAAATTTGGTGAATATGAATTGACTCGATGAGATCTATCTTTTATACAATGTATTTCCCTCTACTAGTTCTTGTTTTACCATCTAAGGGGAACTTTTTTCTTAACAGAAAAAACACAGTTTTCCGAAAATAACTTCACAACCGTTGGTCTGATTTAGTCCAAATTTAGTGGAATTCCAAATTTGGATGTACTCTTGCTGTTGGGGATGACAGCGTAGGTTTTATTTTGAGTTTAGAATCTGAGGCCTATGGTGGCAGTGGTGCTCCAAGACTCTAAAGGGCCCCAGGCAAAGAAGCTCATTGAGCAAACACACACACACACACACACACACACACACACACACACACACACACACACACACACACACACACACACACCGAGAGTATAAAAAAGGAGGTGCAACATGTAAATATGTCATTTCTATGTATGACAGTTCAGTTGTAGAGGTGTCCAAATTAAAGATATCCAGCTGTCAGACTGTAGCTGGAGGGGACCCCACTTTAGGAGGAGTTAGTGGAGCCTTCCTGGGAGGTGTAAGGGCGTTTATATTTGTCATTGCAAAATTGCTCTAATACGACTTACTTTCCAAATAGAGGGGGGCCCAAACAGTTGCTTGATTGGCTTCTCTTGAGGATGCACACCTGTGGGGTGGGTAAAAAATACACAATAGAGCAGCTTTTTAAATCTTTCAGTTCTGTCAATTTAAAGCCGCTTCCTTCTTCATCAGTCATCGTCAATCTGTGCGTCAATGAAGGCTTTCTGGACCGCACAAGTGGAAGAAATGCACTGCTGTGCACGACCATGAGAGCACACACACACACACACAAACACACTCACAGAACCCAAGGCCATGTGGTCATATCAACACATCTGAGTGTAATCCAGTTAACAGAGTATCCCAAATGACTAAATTAATCAGAGAAATAGTATCTGCCTCATCTCTCTGCTCGGCTTTGATGTGCGCTCACACACAAAGTGTATCGCTCGCGTACACACACACACACACGGATCCACATATAGAGGAGGCATTTATTGTGGAACATTGGTCTAACTGAGAAATTACCTGCTCGGATAATAAGGCCTCAAACCCACGGAGGGGCCCATGAGATACTATCATTATATCCGTATCCCTGAGGGCATGAAAGCACACACACACACACATGATCACACACCTCTGTTGTATACATGGGAGTGAGAGGGAGATCAAAAAGATGCATTGATTCAGGACTTCAGATAGAGAACACAATAGCACAAAAAAAAGATGATTACCGTGTTTCTGCTGCAGCAAAGAAGTGAAAGCCTTCACCGGTGACATTATTCTTAATTGAAGATGTTGCTTTGTAGACACAGGCGAGGTTATTGTACTGTAAACAGAGTTCTGACTTCCTTATCCCCCCCCCCCTTCCTCCAGATGCTACAGCTGCCAGCAGAACAAAGGGGACTCGACTCCGGGACTGCAACATGCTGCAGAACCTGACATTGGAGGCTTTAGATAATGGATAATAACGATAGGAAATACGTTTAAATTTAACCACCTGCTCCACGACAGAGTGGCAGAGAATAATTTCAGGGCTAAGGTTAAGGTTTTTTCACAGAATGACTTCCTTTTGCTCCGTATTACAGTGAAAAAAATAGTTGTGCTATCAAAATATCCTTTTAGACTCCGCCACAAACGGATGCTTTCGCTTTTAAACTGCGTCTGAGGAAGGATTGTGGTAAGGGGTTTCGTCACACATCTCTACAGATTGTCTCGTCTCGAATCATTGACATGCACACACCAAATTATTCAAAACTAATGGGGCATCACCAACAGTAGGATTACATTAAGGGAATTAACTAAAGTGGTTCTCTTCAGAAAGTACTGATGTATTCATTGTTTGGGGAGAACATTTATGAAGCACACAACTGAACACATATAACTAAATATACAGTATTTTACTTACAGTATGAGAGATATGGTACCACAGGAAAAGGAAACTCACTCTCTGGGGACTTCATACAGAAGTTACCCGATATATGAATTCTCAGGACATACTTTTGATTTGTTTTTTCCATTTTTAGTCACCCAACATCGCGTCACAGTTCAGGTTGAGATTATTGTTGTCTATCCATTGAACTCTGACTCAGCACCCACATGGTCAGTTACTATTGTAAACAAAGGGAAACTTTATTAGGAATAAAATTGTAATAAAAGCCTAATCAGAAAGAAAATGCTCTCTGTAAAAACCCCTTTCCCAATGAAATTTAAAAAAAATATATATTTTTAATTATGTTTTAACATGTTTTCACCTTGACAAATGTTTCTTTTGTGTGTGTGTGTGTGTGTGTGAAACACTTTGGGGCATATTCCTTTCATGAAAGGTGCTATACGAATAAAGTTATTATTGTAATTATTAAATGTCATTCCGTAGCAAGGAGGTAGAACAAGCCCTTTCCGAACGATGACTGGAAACATTGTCGGCATTGATGTCGGCATTTAATGATCTAGACCACAGCAGAGAGTTTGTTCCTAGTACAAACTTTCAAAGAATAAAGCGGGAAATCTGCAAACACGTCCAAGGAAGACGGTCGGGAACTGTGGTTGACCGAACTGGTAATGTGATTTGAGACGCCGATTATTACGAAAAACCCCACGACAAAAAATCCCACCCACCGATTAGGGAGCAATGAATGAAGTCATTGAAGAGGAGGAAGACCACTGTGAAAGTCCCTGACCATCAGTGGGTCCTAGTTTTCAGGGTTGAATAGCATGATGAGGATGAGGAGTTTGTGCTTTTAACATTCTCGTGACATTTGTGGAGAGTTTACCACATCCAAAACAGCCTTCATAGCTAACTTAACGTTAGGTATCGTAGTAATCATGTAACTTTAGTCAGAGTAAAACCTTTCTGAGGTACCGATAGGAATTTCTTGTTCTCGCCATTTCCATCTCTCCCTCCTCCCTCTCTCTCTCTCTCGAGCCTCCGGTTAGACTAATCCAGCGGTATTATCAAGCTGTTTCTTCATTAAAACCAAAAACTGCTCTGATCACATGATAGACGCCCATCGTCTGGGAAATCATGTCGTATATTTGTCGCTTTTGTGCTTGACGGCTGTTACCAGCTGTTCTGATTGAATGCGTCGGTGCTTTTAAAAAACAATTCCCGATTAGATCCGTGCTCTTGTAAGAAGTTAACCTGAATAAAGTGTCCATGTTAACCCAGCTAATGTCTCTTTATGTCAGCGGCTCTATGAGTTAGTCAGCGAACCGTTTGCTCCTGGTCAAGATAAAAACAGTCTAAAAACACAAAGGGGAATAAATTAACAATTTATTCTTCAGAATCAGCCGTATATGCGCTCCTGATAATTGCTGTTTAAGACTGGATCTGAAAAGGGCCTCTCACAACCAGATAATCTGGGCCAAAAATCTGTACCAAACAAGATTCCAGACCAGTTTTCTCCCCGTGTGTGTGTGAATGCCACTCAAGGGTTTATTCACACTAACATTCTCTTGGTTCAAATCAAAGCGGGAATTTCCCATATAGGCCAATATTCTGCAAAAATATATGTCAGAATTGAAAATTAAATTGTTTAGGACAAAAAAGAATCATTAAGGAAATGGTTAAACCTATTAATGTGTCAGAAAATCTGTCCTAATTAGAAAACTATTTACTCTAATAGTTCATATTTTACTCCCTAGGCGGAGCTTTTCTTTGAAAAACACAATTTATGGGACATAACTTTGTGTTCAATCAGGGGACGAACGATCAGGTCAGGGAATATGAACTAAAGCGATGAAATGTATCAAGTGTGTATTAATTGATCCTGTTTTATGGAGAGTTTAGCATGTTAGACGGAATAAGGCGTCCACAAGCGCTTTCTTTACCCGCGACTCGAAGGACAAGTAAGGTTACAGTTCATGCTAAAAGTAACCTGGCTTATGTTAGCTGAACAAGCGGAACATTTTCTCCTCTCACACTCTCTCTTTGTAGCCTGCCGAAACTTTGGACACTCGAGGCGCCAGATGAGATTTAAAGCAGATGATTGTCTGCTGACTTCTTCACTCAGTCCTGAACATGAAAACTTCTAACAACGACTCAGGAAAGGGCATCACTTATAAGATTTTCACTGATATTAAATGTTTTGTCATTGATATGATGTATATGTTTCAAATCTTCACACGGGGAAATTATGGCAGCTTGTCTGATTATGTCAAAATTCTCCAGAACTAGCGACCGAATATATGTTCTGGTAATATCTGACACAAGGAAAGGGTATCCTCAATTCTTTCTTTCTTTTTAACCCTTTAGATACTGTATTTTCATCTGTCGTAAAGGACAGAGTCGGTTCTTTTTTCTCAGGCGGCTCCGGTTGTTTGACGTAAGCACTGAAATGCTGCATGTGTTCTATCAGTCGGTTATGGCGAGCATCAGTGTTGCCAGACGTACGATAATTACTATCCTCTGAGCGATGTACGTCAATACTGCCAAAAAATCCCCAGATGTTTGACGGCTGCGTTTCCGGACTCTCTCACGAAGTCTTCCCAGCCAATCAAAAATACTGTGATGAAGAAGTGTCGCGTGACGTCGCACGTAACGCATCGCTCAACAATAACTCAGTAATGGCAACCATCAGTGTTGCTAACAATATAGGTGTCAGCCTAACGACTCAAAGAGGACGATGTCTGATTGACAGTTGTTCTTTAAGGCGGAGCTCCGTCTGCCCTCCACTCACAGTGCCAGACGCTTTACCGTCAGGGACAATACTCTCCAACTGTTATGAAAAAGTAAATCTGTGATATACAGTACGGTAGTAGGAGGAAGATGCAACAATTAATTGTAAAAGGAATCACGGGGCAAATTCTGCGCGTGCAAAAATTTTCCTCAAAATACGATCATTTCTGGCGTCTAGTACAATAACACCAGGAAATCCCATCTGGCAACGCTGGCGAGTCGCCTCCTCTATGCTGGGAGTCTGCTGGGGAGAGAGCATGACTGATAAGAACACCAGAAGACTAAACAAGCTGGACAAAAAGGCTGGAAGGAGACAGGACTCACTCAGGCTCTCACTGAGGTGCAGGACTGAGAAATATTTCTGATTTAGTTTTTTTCTCCTGCTCACTATCTCTCTCTCTATTTTTCTATCGTTCAAACTATCTCTCTCTATCTAACCATCTATTTATCTATCTATCTATCTGTCTGTCTGTCTCTCTGTCTGTCTGTCTATCTGTCTGTCTGTCTATCTGTCTGTCTGTCTGTGGACATTGTCTGTGTGGTCCTTCAAATTTGGCTCATGCAAATCTTAAGTAGCATTTATGTCACTAATCCAGGCTGTACATGAAACTAATTACACAAACTGCGTTCAAGGATCTTGGTTTCACACGTTTTCATCGTTCCTCACACGGGTTTCCGTCATGTCAGCAAAATCTCCCGGTGCACGGTGTGAATGTGTGGCGCTATTAGCATGTAGCCGCTATCCAGCATCTCTGGATGATTTTTGGGGGGGTTCCGCATTGATTAAAAAGGAGCATGTTAGCAGAACCAGGTCGCTTTGAGCTAAAGCAATGCTCACCAGCAGAACCCTCCATTAAAATAATGAAAGCAATAAAGAAAAACAACAACAACAACAATAATAAAACCGTTGGAAAACATTTCATAAACCATCAGCAGCCAATTAGAGCAGCCGGTACAGGCTGTGCTGTGCTTTGTATGTGTGTGTGGGTGTGAGGGAGTGTGTGTGTTTGTGTGTGTGTGTGTGTGTGTGTGTGTGTGTGTGTGTGTGTGTGTGTGTGTGTGTGTGTGTGTGTGTGTTGGGTATTAGAGCGTTACAGCGCCCAGCCCGGCTGTGCCCCGCAGGCCCGACCTTCTAATCATTATCTGTCTGTCTTATTACGCTCCAAACCGGGCCACTCTTAAATAAAATATGCAAAGGTTTCTTAAATGATGACCCGAGGCTGCGCGCGCCGCCGCTGCTCTACATGCTGTTAATCTGAGAAATGCAAATTCCCTTCATCTCACACTCGCCTTTATTAACTTTTTTGAATTTAAAATTCCACGAACAATGAGTTCTGTCAGCTTCTGAAATGATATTTTCTCTCCTCTTTTTATGTGCGCACGGAAGCGAGTTTAGAGCATGAAATTACCAGGGGAAATATGAGCGGTTTCATCTCTCCCGCACAATTTAATTGGCTGCTTTGCAATTATTAGTTTTTCCTGCGAAAGTTTTTTTTTTTTTTCAAGTGGCAGCTCACAACAGCGTTTTATTTTTTGCAGGTACACGTGAGCAGCCGGCCGCTCTGATTGGACGGATGATTTCAGGCAAATTTTCACGGGGATTTGGTATTGAGATTTCAAATTCAGGGATTTTGGGAGAAGATAAGGAAACTCTAAACAGATGAGAAACAGACTGATGTTAATGTGGAGAGATAATGTAGACGAATGAATAAAAAAGATTTACGTCATTTTCCTCTTCCTCAATTTAATTAAAACCCATTTTAGTGTCCATGACGTCCAGATTAGCACAAACCAGGACGTCCAATTCCCAACTTTTTTCTGTCTTGCACCTCTTTTCCCTCTTCTCCTCTGCTTCTATATCGTTTTCCTTCTCTTATACTTATTTACCCTGATTCCATCCTTCTGTCATTCACCTTTCCTCCTCCTCCTCTTCCTCTTTCGGTGTTTCTTCCTCTCACAGGATCAAACACAGCTCCATGTGAGTGCAAAAACCTCTGACTTCCTCTCTACAGTCTTTCAGAGCAAATGTCTTGATGTGTTCATTGCTGGATGTTTTTATATGAAGCTGAGGGAAAAACTGCTTGGGCGTGAACGACGTCAGCATCAGTTGATTTTAACACTTGAATAAAAAAAATTCCTTTTCCTCTGAGGATGAGTGTCTGTTGAGGTAAATGGACGGGTCAAAATATGAGCTGCTGGTTTCCCACCACGACTTTAGTAATTAACTTTCTTTTGTTAAACTAACAAAAACTTCTGCTCGCAAGATTTTTGGATTCTTTGTGTGAAATTTAGGATCTAATCATCTTATATTTGAAACAAACAAACCTCAGCCACGTTCCGTCGCCCCTACCTCGACTTATACGTCGCACTTGGGTTCTAAAGTTTGGCAAACGGGACATTTGTCAGCATGAGTGCCCCTACATCTCCCACCCTTGAGCACAGACCAGCGCAAACCTCTGTGAGGCAGCTGGATTACGGTAAACCACTGTCCATGTTTCTGATGCTCAGAAAACAGTTCTGAAACGGTTTGTGTGAAACTGGGTTTTAAAAATGCAAAATGGAAAAATAAAGGTACTAAGAAGAAACCATAGCAATAAATGAGGATTGCCTCCTGAATGTTGCATTATGGGTTTGAAGCAGCAACTTCCAAGGTCAGATGTTAACTGAGGCAGCAAATTTTAAACTATGGACCCACAACGGTTATGACTGGCTAACAAGGGACCGTCCTTTTATCCTGAGTCTCTCTGAATCTGGACGATTTGTTACTGGCAAAAGTTCAAACCTCTCTCCAAGTTTTACTGCAATCCGTAAAGTAGTTTATGTGCAGTTGTAAAAAATATGGCCAAAATAGCCAATTTTTATGCTGCTCAAAAAAAAGTGAAAAAAAACCTTGAATCCACCACTTTGTCCAGCCCTTCTACCAAAATCAGACAAAAAAATAATATCTTATTAAAACAACATATTTTATTCTATTTTAGCATAATAAGTAATAATATAATATAGTTGTTTTTTTTATTAGTGCTACTATTTATTAGCTTATAATTTTAAAGTGTTATGTCTTGCACTGAATTACTGATTGGTGGTTGTATGAAATACAGTTTTGTTTTTATGTGACGCATATAAATTACGAATAAAGGAATTTTGAATCTACATATGACAGACTGGAAAACACAAAAAATAAATAAAATAATTCTGTTAAGTAGTTTAAATGTAATTCACAGAAGAAAAAAAGAAGAAATGTTAAACAAAGTAAAAAGAAAAATCCGGCATCCATCCCTTCAAATGGTCGACTCCGGGATTGAATACTTCTTTTTGCTCATATTCCTAACGCTCCAATCAAGTTTCATGAAAATCCATCAAGTTGTTTTTATGTAACCCTGTTAGAAAGCAGGCAGACCTAAGAATAAAAGTCTGTGAGAGCATTACCTCCCCGGTAGAAGTAATTATGCCTCAAGAAAAATATGTATGAATGAAAGGAAGCTTTTCCACACATAGTAAATAAATATACAGTTTAAGTACAATTGTTTAAAGGGGGAAGTTTAATGTCATGTATTTTTAGACCAAAGTAACAAGATATGCATCTAACTATGTCCAAGAAACATTTAGTGATCACGCTGATTCATTCAACGTCTGCTTATTCATTAATAATAAAGCGGGTATAAACAATGTCAGTAATTTTGACTAAAATTTAGGACCAAATTAATATATAGTCCCCTCTAGCAATTCAATAGCGCTAATTTTTTCTGTCTGTTGTTTGGAGTTTTCACTTAGGGCAACTCACTAGCGTCGTTGAAACAGTTGTTCGTGCGCTTCGTCTCTATCTGTTGGTCCTTAAGCTAATTTTCTCAATAAAAGTCACAAAAACATTTTAGTTCTCTTCTCACTTTATAAAAAAAATAAATAATCCAAAGCAGAAACTCTGCAAATAAAAGCCTTTAGAATGAATTAAAACAGTATTAATGTAAAAAATAATGCCAACACAAAAAAAAACTCTCAAAGGGTAGCAGAGTTTTAACTTTCAGCAAACTGTAGGTTTCATTGTTTTTTTCCATTTTAACGCCAAACAGTGAGTTTTCAAACCATGAGAACCTGTGGAGAATGTCCCTAAGATGTGAACCACGTCTATGAACTGAACCCTTGCTGCATCAATCTCTATTTCTGTGCCGGTAAAACGTGTTTAATGAAACATGATTGTTTCATTGTGGTGCTGATTTTCGCCCCAGCACCTCCTCCTGGGTGCTGCTTGGCGGCAGAGAGTAATGGACGAGGTTATGAGTGTGTGGTCGCTCAAATTGTTTCCAGGGAATAATGAGTCTGAACTAATGTTGATTAGAAAGGAAGACGACGCAAACAAAACGAGGGTCCGCGCTTCATTCCCCTCAAACGCCCTCCTTATTTACCTTCCTTTCAGAGAGCTTCGTCTCCGCTCGGCTTCGAGGGAGGATGAAATCAAAAACACAAAAACCGAGGTAGATTATAAACTTTTTTTGTTTTTTTAGCGTAACTTTTGGTGAGGGATAGGTTTTTTTTCTTTTTTCTCTGCTTCATTTTAATCTTTTCATCTATTTTTTATTCTTTTCACAATATTTAATCACAATATTAAGAATATAGTTGAGTTTTTAATCATATTATTTATAGTAGTTACTCCAACAATTAGATTTATTATTTTCATACTTCAAACTAGACTACTTAAATTATTATTAACCGAGTCGGGGGTTATCCTGACTTTTCACAACTCTCTGACATAAAGTCGATCTAGCTGTCATCATGTCTATAAATAATCATATTTTTGTCCACCACATATCTGACAAACTATACAGATATAAATTATCCACACCAAACTTTATACGTATACGATGAGGAGTTTAATCTGGAGAGCAAGGAATAATGGAATTGCATTTCACATGTATGATAATTGTAAGTAGAATCAGATTTTTTACTTTTTCATGGTATATATTTTATTGTATTTACTGAATTTTATTTCTGTATTATACATAAATGCATGTAGTATATGCCTAAGTGTGTATATGTATGTATACCACATATATATTAGTATAGTTTTGTTCTTTGGTATTAACGTTTGTTTAACATTCAGGACAATAACACTTATTTTAATTGAGAATAAAGTAAAGATGCTGTTTATTATAACAGATTCAATGATAATCAGGTCTTGTCAGAGGTTTTTGGCGCTCAGGGAGATTATGGAGCCGAGAGGCGTCTGTTCTGAGTAGCAGCAAAACGAATGGTGGTGGTGGTGGCTGATGACTCTGTAGAAGCTGATCGGCTGACGAGGTTGATAAAATGGTGGAGATGGGAAACTAGAAAGACCGGCGGCGATGGAGAGATGGAGGGCTACGCGTAACGGCAGCTTGAACGTCCTGGAGGCAGAGAGAGGATCATATTCAAAGAGACAGAAGCCAGATGATTGGATAATCCTGTATGTGTGACCCTCCGCTATTGGATAGATGTGACCAGCTGATGTGAACAGCTGATATCTCCACTGAGTAGAAGGGCATACCATAATATATCACAGAATCCCATGCTATCCCGGTAGAAAACGTCGCTGGATGTGGGGCTACCCGGAGCTTAGGTCAAGTTTAAATGAAAATTGTACCACCGGTACTAATTAACACAATACCAATTAAATGAGAGTTTTTTTCTACGGACAACTGTATTTGTATCATGAGGTTTAAAAAAACAACAACATTTTCCAAATCACTAAGCTGGGGTGTTAAAACACGAAAAATATATCCCTGACAGCAGATGACTAAAAGAGGAAGATGAAAACAAACTACAGGTGAGTTCAGATGATGTACAGGTAAATCTGATCGGTCGTTTCCAAAGGACCACTTCTTATTTAATGTCACTCCACAACCACTGCATCATTTTCTCTGCACCCTCCACACACACATCAATGCATTTCTCTACGGTCATCAAACTCTGCATATTGTCCTCGGTACAAAACTGCTGTACTTCAAAGTACTTTTACCGCCATCACCCTCCTCCTTTGCCTCCTCCTCCTCCTCCTCCTCCTTCATCTCCGCCTGACTTCATTTTGTTTTTTGCTGCCAGTGTTCAGTAACTAAAAACTTTTAAGCTGCTTTCAGACATGTAGAAGATGCTGACGCTAAATCTCAGCAGCAACTCAAAGCAGCAACTTGTTTTTGTTTCCTATACAGTCTACGCAGAGAAGAGCGCAAATAGGGAAAATAACATGATCTAAGCACAGTAACACATCATTAAAAGGTTATAACATGTGCACTTTTGCCACCAAAAGAAAAGAAACAAATGAATAGAAACAAATGAATAGAAACAAATGAATAGAAACAAATGAATGTGTGTGTGTGTGTGCGTGTGTGTGTGTGTGTGTGTGTGTGTGTGTGTGTGTGTGTGTGTGTGTGTGTGTGTGTGTGCGTGCGTGTGTGTGTGTGTGTGTGTGTGTGTGTGTGTGTGTGTGTGTGTGTGTGTGTGTGTGTGTGCGTGTGTGTGCGTGTGTGTGTGTGTGTGTGTGTGTGTGTGTGTGTGTGTGTGTGTGTGTGTGTGTGTGTGTGTGTGTGTGTGTGTGTGTGGAGGATGTGTGTGTTTGTGATGGACTGATGGAATGCTAGGTGGAGGAGCGATCGATTAGGCCTTCTGGATCATTGCCAGAAGCAAAGTGCATCGTGGATGTTGGCGATGAGGTGTTTGGGTGCGAAGACGCACCTACACACATGTGCAAATACACACATACCTTCATTTACACACAAACACGCAGCTTTATCTATCCTGTGATATTGTTGGTGTTGAATAATTCAATGATTTTATCATCACCAACCACAACAAATGACTTAATTATGTTAATCTGAGACAGAAACTCAGAGAGAGCAGTGTGGGTGTGCACATGTGTGCGTGTGTGTGTGCACATGTGTGCGTGTGCGTGTGCACATGTGTGCGTGTGTGTGTGTGTGTGTGTGTGTGTGTGTGTGTGTGTGTATGTGTGTGTGCGTGCCTGTCAGCAGGATTGACAGGAGCCTACAGGCTTCAGCATCGAAACGCTGATCTGGAATTTCACATCCTTATCCTGAAAGCCTAAGGACACAGACACACACTGACAAAATGTTGTTCACACACACACAAACACACAAACACACACACAGACATCATATGTGTGTGTTGCATTTGTGTGTTTGTGTGCCCAAAGACTGAGCCACTGGGCAATTAGCACTACCCCACCTAGAGTCTTTTGATTTGCATACCAAGTCAGGCAGAATTCCTATCAGGGTGCAGCAAGTGTGACACTCACACACACAGACACCCACATAAAGAAGAGTATGCACAAGAAGGAAGGACCCCTACTCTCACACACAGGACGTGTGTAAAGCGAACATAGAGCAGTTGTTTGTACCTCACTGTGGTTATAATTCAGCGTGATGAACTGTCTGTGTTTGCGGTTTATCACCTTGGGCAGCAACATGCACACACACACACACACCGGGTCTCCACGGTGAGGTGTATATGAACACCAGCCCGATTCACATTGACACAAAACTGTAATTGCAGTTAATTATAATTACATTTTAGACTATGCAAAGCGGTGTAGGAGAGCTGAAGCCATTGTGAGACCGTTTGAAGTCAAATCTGATGCCACTTGCTGATTTCGGCGCCCTCAGATTTTCGGCTCCTCAAACCAGATCTCAGAAAGAAAAAAAAGCCTCAAAGACACTTAAAACACTGTAAGCGTTCACGGTGAATCATCTGCCCATTAAACAGCGGAGAATACCAGCACTCATGAACTGTATTTACTTCTGCAGAGAAGTGTTTGTCCTCGGTGTTGTGTAGCTGCTTGTGTCTCTCTTTGCTCGCAGCAAATCTTCACTGATTACAAAGAAATCTGGTGGAATGTTTGGCTGTTGGCCAAGCATCAAAAGAAAGGGAGACTTTTATCGTACAATACAATAAAATCCACCTCAGTGAAGAGACTCCTGCAGTAGGCTTGTCTCACAATCGTGGAAATTTTATCTGAAGGCTTACTGTCTGATTAATACGTTTATTTTCTTGTTTTATTATTTTATTCTATCAAGTCTGATCCTAGTTTAATAATAAAAATACACATCCTGAACAAGAAGTGCCATTTATTGGAATTCAGACATTTTGAATCTAGTTATTTCATGGTTTGATTTGTATTTTCACTTTATTGTGAAAGCCATGGTTTAATGTTTTGTGTTTTTACGAATTCCTATTTTATTTTGAAAGTGTGTTTCTATGTCACTCCATGTGAGCTCATACTTCCTGTTATTGGGATCCGCTGTCTGCTTTGAACACTCTGTATTTTGAATTCTGGACTTTATTAAATCACCCAACTGTGTTGTCTGAATTTGGGTCCAAACACTAGTTCTCCTAAAATCCATTTTTTCTTCTGATTTTTTATTTTTATTTCAAAGAACTTGCACATGTACACATACAGTATGTTCAAATAACACAAGACAATATAGAGCCACGGAAAATCTTGTGGCATAATGACAAGAGAAAAAAAACTAAATAAAACAAAAAAGGCGAAAGAAAAAATAATATATATATAATAATAGTATCCCATCCCAGGACCCTCAGGACTGTTCGTTTAGTATCACCAGATATACACGGATGATCACAGAGACCCTTCAATATTGCGGCTGCAGTGACCCATGCATTCGATAACATCGAGAAAAGTTAGAACTCACTGCCTAACACATGCGGTGAGTGGTGGTCTCCTAAAATCCTTCACATCGCGTTTCCATATAGACTCTAATCACAGCCAGATCACCTGAGCAGACCAGCAGCTGCAGCACTCCGTCCAGTTCCACTGAACCGGATCTGGTGCTGGATCCGTACAGGGTTAGATGTTTGGTATTACCAGCGTTGACCGCTACCTTGTTTCTGCAAATTTCCCAAATCAACTCCAACTCCAAGATATCGGATTCTCCCTCACTATCGGCGCTCGCAATCCAAATGTGCTCCCTGAGGCGTTTGGCTTTGTGGCCGAATGATTCGTGAAGTTCGGGTCAATAAATGCTGATTGAAAAGTTCAACTCAAGAGATGAGCAGTTGCATGCGGTGAAAGATGATTCTCCATTCATAGCAGATTGATAGGAACCAGATGACATCTTTAAAACTACCTGTCAATCATCAATAGATGGAAAAAATGATGTGGAAAGAGTGTCGGAAAGAATGACATTCATGCTTCATCCAGCTATTACTCTACAGCGACTCTGATGATTATGTAGAAATACTGCGATAAACTCGAATAATTGCAATCAGACTATTATTAATAAGGCCTCGTCGTAAGTCCTCAACTCTGTTCTATTATTGTAGCTCCGGTCATAAATATGAGACCAACATGTGGATTTTATCAAAGCTTAAAAAAAGTATCATTTATGAAATCATCATTGGTGATGGAAAGAAATTCCAGCTGAAAATAATATTATTGGAAATTACTATAATGATACATCAATTCTGACTTTTCACTATCAACTCATTGTCCTTTTGCTGCTGGAACCAAAAAAAAAAAAAACATCTGGATGTGTGTGAAGATATAAAATATGGGTAAAAACCAGATCTGACTTCTCACGTGTGTCAAATACGAAATGAGATTTTCCTCCTCGAATTCTAATATGTCTACTCGCGTTATTTGGCATTTATTGTATTTGAGTGCAGCAAAGGACGACATTGAGAATATTGTTGTTGTGTCAAAGATCCGGTGTTCCCCTAGTCCACTATGTGCTGTAACAGTCCTGCAGCACAGCTCAGACAGAATTTGATGCAGGCCATGAACAGTTTTATGGAAAACAGCTGTATTGAATCTGTTCCAGTTTCTTTTTTTCATTCCACCTCATGAATGAAATTTCCCATGCTGCACTGCTCCAGGCTTTTGGCACATCGAGGAGGTAGAGCGCTCTCTTTGTCTCCTTCTTTAATGCCTTCAAACACCTCATTGCCGTTCGTCAATTACTGACACACACTTTGGCAACAAACAGACCATTAATTGAAACATTTAATTAGCATTAAAACCAGCAGTAATTAACACCTTTTCTCCGGCGCTCCCTGAGCCAGGCTCAAATTCTATTAAGGCTGTAAGCGGCTCACCATTTCTCTACTCTGCTATGACTTTTTTGTAGCATCCAAAAATGTGTGTGTGTGTGTGGGTGTGTGTGTGTGTGTGTGTGTGTGTGTGTGTGTGTGTTAACTCAGGGCCCCAGGTAAGGAGCCTCCGTGAGGAGTCGAGCACCAAGGCCAGGCCTGCTGGGTGCCCAGGGGAGAAGAAGAAGAAAGGCAGTCGAGGAGGGAGGCGAATACGCGGGGAAAAAAATTGAGGGAGGAGGTCAAGATGGAAGCGCTCGAAAGAGGGACGAGGGAGAAATGAGGTGGGAGGGAAAGGGAGAAACATGAAGGAGGGAGGAGAGAAGGAGCGACAGACGGATTAGACGGCGGAGGACTGATGAGCGAATAAAGAAGAGGACGAAGAAGCGGGGGTCTTGTGAAAAGACAGCAAGACAGAAATAATGGTGCAGCAGACAAACTGAATACCAATCGTGGGGATTAACCGACACCCTCCTGTGTGTGTGTGTGTGTGTGTGTGTGGCAGTGTGCTTTACATACAGCACGTGTTTGCACATACGTCTGTGTGTGTTTATGTGTGTGAGGCCTACTTGGAGCCAAAGCAGGGGCCTGGATTAGTTGCATTTGCCAGGACTGCAGGGCAGGATTAGCAGGCCGGGATAGCGTCTGATGCCGCTCTGCCGCCACTAATGGCATTATTAATAGGCAGCTAAAAAATTCATTAAAAAATCTATTAAAAATAAATGTGTTTTACATAAGACTTTGCCCCAGGTAGAAAGGAGGCAGAAAGTAAGATGGGTGCAGGAGGGAGACAAAACGGGGAAATCCAGCATGGGTGATTCTTAACTTTGAGGTCAGCTGGGTATGACAGCTAAGATGGTGAAGGGAAAAGCGTAGAGTAGGTAAACAGACCAACGGACGTATGACCGGAAATATGTTGGATGTGAGATAATGAGGCTAAAAGCAACAAGACTGATGTCTCTGCTCGGAGAGGTGTCGACAGAGCTGACGCCAAATACCAACAAGCCTCAAAGTGTTTGTAAAACCCACGTCAGCGGCTGCTGCTGTCAGTCGCTGCTGCTGTCAGTCGCTGCTGCTGTCAGTCGCTCTGTCGAGCACTGAGGTGGCAGAGCACATAAAATGTAAGAGAATTCATTCGTTCCACTGTGAATATACAAAATAAGTCAGGTACAGATGACGCTGAAGACACTGTTTCCTTTTTCAGGTGATAATTTACACTGTTTTTGTTTAAATAAAAGGTATTAGTATTTTGTCAGGTGACATGAGGATTCAATCTTATGTTTCATTAAATATTTTTACAATATTCTGAGTACAGTATGGATAGTTTTGGCTGTGGGGTTTGATTAGATCAGCAGCAGGATAGAAATAGTGAGAGCGGTTCAGGGAATGGTGCCATGGAGAGAGAGTATGTTTTTTTTTTTATATTTTTTTTTTTCTTTCCCGCAACAAGAATAACAATACAAAGGAAATAAACAACAAGCAAAAACACGGAATAACGTATGAATAAAAAATGAATTATATGGTACAAAAACCAAAGACATGGTGAAATTCAAGTATATTCTCTAGTACAAAAAAAAAAGTTGGTACTTAATCCCAGTATTCAGGCGTCTTTATTCAGAAAACCTACGACAGAATGTTTTTATAGCGCAGATTTGAATGGGGGGAAAAACAAATCACTGAAACGATTCATTGAATAATAAAGAACCCGGGCTCCTAGATGAATGACATATCATTTTGTTAGTATAATTTGCAACAACTGATACTTTTTGAAAGTATTTGCTCTTTTATATTCAACCACAATCATTTAAATAGCAATACAACGAGGATAAAAATCCATGTGAAACAACTGCAGAAAAACGACATACTGTAAAAAAGACACACATGTTTGCACACACACCAAATTTTTAGTATTTCTGTAAAACCATACGAGATGATTCGCCTGTTCAAATGAGTGAAACGGGGAGGGATTTTGGGGACGGACTAAAGATGAATAGGTTGAAGCCACATTAGTGCGCGCCCCAGGGACGTTCAACCACCTCTCACACACACATACTGCAATGGTCAGCTGGCCACAGGATGAGATTGAAGCCAATGACAAGACGTGAAAATTCATCACAAGGCTTCCATCCAACCTCCAACACCTGAGACTCTCTGGTCAACAAAAAGAGGGAGGCTTAGTTAGCGGCAGAGCCACAGTCCAGGATGCTAAGAGAGATCTGCTAAGGGAGTGCCTCAGGCAGCAGATGACAGAGGGTGATAGTGATAGTGAAGAGGAAATATCATGGAAGACCAAGCCCCTGCTCAGGATGCAAGCGTCAGCAGATAGATAGAAGAAATCCTAGCAGAGGCTAGAAAAGGCTAGCCTGAAGGCCAACGCCAAGGCTCTGATCATGGATGCACAAGAACCGGCCCTCAGCAGCAGATCAGTTGAGATGTGGGTCAACCTCAGCAGATAGGTCCCAAGGTGTAGCTCTGAGACAGTCCATACTTCTGCTGCTATTATGTTTGGTTCTTCCATTATTCCCTTCATGCATAAATAATATACCCGCTGCTACTCCGAATTTTGATGTACATTGTTTTTGCAGATGACACTGTTGTGTACGCAACTGTCTCCTCTCTTAAACTGACCAGCAGATTTATTTTCTCCTTGTAACTTGGCAGAAGTCACTACAACAAATAATTAGGTTTCTTACAAATAGAATGAGTTTCAAAAACCAATTAAGTTAGATTTGCTTTTTACACTTGAACAATTTAAAAGGTTACAATTGGGTTTAATCACACTTGTAATTGTTCCCAATACGGTTTTCTCCTTATTTTCATTTAGCCATATTTCTATCAGCAAGTAACGTACGCAACAAGCTTCCTCACGGTGTCTGAGTCATCCAGTGGAGGTTTGATGAGTGGAAAGAGAGTGTGTGTGCGTGTGTGTGTGTGTATCTGTGTGTGTGTGTGTGTGTGTGTGTGTGGACCAATATATTAAGCTGCATCTGTCCTGACTGGATATGATACAGTAACCATGTAAAAAGTTGGATTTTTCAAATGAACAAATCACTGTTTTGCCTTTTGGTATCCTGTAGCTACCCGCACGTCAAAGCTGGTACTGTCGACAATGACGCCATCAACGGGAGCCTATTTATGACCTCAGCCTGAACGATGGCCAAATGGGGCTCTCTCCTTTTAAGTAAATTTGTAAATACGAACTATTAGAGTAATATACGATAAATACAAGCAAGAGCTTGGTATTTATCTAGAGCTCAAATTTGGACCAAATCAGACCCAACAGTTGCAGACCAACAGTTTTCCCCCCTGTGTTGGAAATATGCAACTGACTTTTCCCCAAATCAATCCAGTTCCTCACACTAAGGTCTACGTTGGTATAAATTTTGATAATAAACCATGAAAAAGTTTTTGGAGTTCCCCAATGGGGATATATTAAAGGAAAATATCTTTCATCACAATGATTCTACAATTTCTTCCCAACAAATATTTGGCGTATACGGCTTTGTTACATTCTGAATGGGTGAAAGATCTCTATGTTTGTTTTATTTTTATTTTTTTATATGAAGGAGTAACATAAACTCCTTATATCCCTTACCAAACAGTGGAGTGGAAACTAAACAGTATTTAAGTCTGATTATCAGGATAACTCATTTGTTGACGCTCTTCTGAAGTTGGATTATTCCTGATCTATGCTGAACTTAAAACATTTAGCTCCTTTGGAAAGCATTTAAACCCCTGCTCCCATATCAGCCATAAGGTGCGTGTTGGATAGGTGAATAAGAATGTGTCAGCGAAGGGAATCTGAATCAATGTGGGAGGGGTTGGGGGGGCGGGAGTAAAAATGTAACTTACCAAAATTTGTGCAAGGAAGGGCAAAAAGTTAAAGGCAGGAAGGAGCACCTCCCGCTGTGGCGAGAAAAAGACAGCAGAAAGTCAGCAACACTCACACTCAAAGCAAACATCAAACATCATCAAACACACAGAATGAGACACTTTGATCTCCCGGGCTCCACAGGAAACCAGCATCTTTAGAAAATCCTCCAAATGTAAATTAATTTACTACAGAAAGAGATCCCCAGGCAGTGGTGTGCAACCGAACAGCAGACATCAGAGGGTTAAACCCAAACTCTGCAGCTCAGCCCACAGAGACACTTCAGCTATGGTGAGTTTATCTCAACTCCGAGCGATGGATGCACTTCCTTCACCGACAGCCACAATAACACGCGTGACAGAACCTCACATTATTCTCCAGTCGATTAGCGAAGACCCGCGCAATCTGCTTCTGTTGAAATCTCACCTCGTGTTTACTGACTAAATAAAAATCTGTTTTCCTGCTAAGACGTTTTTGCAGCGGTGAATGTCGGATGAGGAAAAAAGATGCGTAAGCAGGAGGTTCTGTCTGTTGGCCTCAAGTCGACCGTCACAGACTGATTTGGGTTTGCATGCCTCTCGTAGTGTTAAAAGGGTTTTTTTAATGCTTGTGCAACAGAAACATACATTTTCGATGCCGTTCAAGGTTCAGAGCTTGAGACACAGAATTTACTCAGAGGCCAATAATACGAGGATGTTGTCCAGCTGCTCAATGCCACTCAGAACCACAACCCACTTTCTTTTATTCATATATGTCTCTGTATACTGAGCTCCTCCACTGTTGGTTTTATTCAACACACATTAGTTCCTTGCAAAGTTTACCTACAGAAAAATTGGTATCGTCTTTATTTGTATCCCAGAAAAGTCAGGGATTATTATGGAATCGCCGCCGCCGGAGATCCTTTGTGCTAACGTGACAACCCAAAAACTATTTAATGGATCATTTCCAATCATTATCGATCATTTTCACCTCAATGTGAGGAAGAGCGGGATTGATTTGGGGAAAGGTTGTTTGTTTATTTCCAACACTAGGGAGAGCTTTATCGGCAAAAGTTTTTTTGGCCATAATTTCTCAACGGTTGGTCCGATTTAGTCCAAACATCGTGTTTGACTTCAAAAGTTCATATTTTACTCTCTAGGGGGAGCTTTTTTTTTGGAAAACACTGACTTTCAGACTTAACTCAAAAACGATTTCATGGATTATTTTCAAATTGTATACCCACATAGATTTAAGTGCGAGGAAGAACTGCATTGATATTGGGAAAGGACAGTCATATGTTTCTGACACTAGGGGGAGCTTTATCTCCAAAAGATATTGGGACATAATTTCTCAAACAATTTACTCTCTCTCTCTTTTTTTTATACTAGAAATACTGAGGAAAATGTGCACATTTAATTTGAGGGGTTCACTCAGGGGGGTTTCTTGTATGCATAAAATACCCACCAGTGGTGACACTGCAAGCATCTGTTCCAAAATATAAATCTAGGCTCAGTGCAGCTTTTTGGATCAGGTAACCACAAGTGCATGGTGGGAATTGAAGCCATTTGCGGGGAGTTTATGAGTCTGTTAAAAAAGTTTGCGTTATTTAAAGTTGCCTGACAGAAATTTAACGGGGGCTCATCATTTTCAATTAAAGCAGAAGTCTTTTCAGAGGTCCATAGTAAACCCCCTGAGCTTTTTTGCTCTGTGTCACATTTAGTGCAGTGTGATCTGTTTAAATCACTGAGATCCCCCACTGTGTGTATGTTTAACTCATTGGACATACGTACATTGATCGGTCCCACCTGCCTGTGAGGTGGGCAAGGATATAAAATCAATCCATCAATGCAAAGACTTTTGACTTATTCTCATGGAAACATGTTACTTTTTCATTTACTTTACTTTTTTTACTTTGCTACATATTTGCATTACAGCCACTGATATCAACAAGTATAATTATTCCTTTATTTGGTGGAATTTTAGATTAATTTTACAAAAAAAATAACCTATGCACCCTTTTTTTTCATATTTTATTAAATTCATCAGATTATTTTCAATTAAATTTTTTTTTCTAAGGGGCGTATGCATTTAAGCGAACAGTTTAATGTAATATGGTCATTTATGCTAAAAAGTAAATAAAAATGAAAAATCCCGTTCTATATTTCTGAGCTCCGCTGAGGTCGGGCCTTTTAAGCTCAACCCACAGGAAGTAGAAGATTCCAAGACGGGGACTGAATAGGGGGGCGCTTGTTGGTTTTGTTTGGTTTCATTTTGATGTTTCGGAAGAGAATTTAAGATTTGTTATTGAAATGTTTGTTTTTCTTTAGACATCTTGTAGTTTACTCTTTGTATTGGTTTCAACATTAATATTTGAATGATAGTTATTCTGACTCAATGCATTATTTTGTCTTTTAACAGTCATATTAATTCTTTTATTTCCTGTTTTTTGTTTAGGTAGAGGCTTTATCTAAACCCACTGGACATCTTGCTTCTTCCTTCGCTACATACTGATATTATTTATCTTCTATGTATTTCAGTATGTGTAAATATCCTATAAAATAAACTAAAACCAACACCACTGAGTAACACAACACAACACGCGGACAAGCAACGCCGTCTGCCATTGCTCTTCTTGTTCCATCTATGCATGGCTATCTGGCAGAAACAGTCATAGCTAGACGTAGAGTAGGGCCGTGTCATCAGTTTCCACAAGAATTGCCTTTTGCCAGTTTAAACAGTTATGGTTGGTGATGGTGACATTTTCAAACGATCACTCCCTGGAACATTTGAAAGTTTCCCGATATTGTTGTCAGTTTCCCGATATTGTTGTCACCTCATTAAGTTGCCGTTTTATGCTAAATCTGCTGATGTGATGTGTAAATCTTGGGCTTTAGAACCTAAACACTGCACATTATCAAAATGTCAAATCCTTGACATTACTTCCTGTCCTACATCCTCGCCGACTCGCATGTTTGTACAAGCTGTTGATTTGTCAGCGTTGCTAACAACACTGCTGCTGGCTCACAGGCGGAACAACTATGGAAACTATGGCCTTTAACGCATTCGTAATGTTTACGCAGAGCGGTGAGGTAAGTCCTCGGACAGGTTGCGTAATAAGGACTAATGTCAGACAGGGGATGGAAGAAACGCAAGGAAAAAACTCGGAGGCACAGACCCTTGAAACATCGTGTCCATCACTGGTTTCCCAAAACACCCACACAATGATTTTCAAAATAAAAGCGAAATTGGTTGGAAGGAGAAGAAGGACAAGGTCAGCGCTCCAGACTGCTGCACGTCACATGAACTCCTCCAGGATTGCAGCCGAGGACTGCTCAGCATGCTGTCTAAACATCTAACCTTCAGGTTACCATCACGCACGAGCTTATCCTCCGCTGACTGACATGCTTGTCTTTGCCTTGTCAGTGTAGAATAGCTGGTAAATGTGAGAGCAGGACTCTGTCACTTTCCCTCCTGTTCCCCTCCTTCACTATGAGAGACACGCCGCGGCCCCTCGGTCCCTCCACCCTGCCTCAAGGTCCTATAATCTTTTTACAATGTGTTGAAACAGAGCAATAAATCTGTTAGCTTACAATCTAATTTCCCTGGCCTTTTCCAGAAATCCTCATAAACTTTTGGCGCCCCCATTAACGTCCCTATTGAATCAGACCGCTTAATCTGCTTCCAGGTGAGGGGTCAGAAAATGAATGCTTTGAGATCCATCACGCTGACGGGAGCAGAGAAAACTAGGCGAGGGAGAGCGCTGGGGAAAAGGGCAGCATCTCTTCCTCATAGGTCAATAGCAGCCAAAAGAGTCAGTCATTCACTTTTTCTCTCAGTGCCACTCTCATTTTCCATTTAATATGGACATCCAATTAATGTGAGCATGTCTGGAGCAGCCTGGATCCCAGTGAATTATGGCCCATCATCCCCCCAGTTATGGCTCGGCAAGAGTGAGGACAGAGGAGAGGAGACGAGGAAAGTTAAGGACGGAAAGGGAGGAAATGAGACTGAAGGGAACAAAAAGGGGAGAGGGGAAAGGGAAGGAGGAAATAAGGAGACATAGGAGGAAAGGAAATAGTAGGAAAGGAAAGGAAACAAGAGGAGAAATGATAATTAAATAGAGGATGAGGGGGGAAAAGAGTAAATGGGTTTGGAAAAGAAGGAAATCAAGAGAGGAGAAGCACGGACAGAAGAAGAGGAAATCTAGAAATAAGGATATAAAGAAAGGGAAACAAAGGGAGGAGCGTATAGGACAAGGGAAATGAAACGAAAGAAAAGGAAAGGAAAGGAAAGGAATAAAAGAAAAGGATAGGGAATTCAATTGAATTCCAAAAGAGAGGTGAGGAAATGAAAATCAAGGAATAGAAAAGTCAAGAATGGTAAAAAATTAATGAAAAGAGAGCGAACGAGGAAAGAAAATCAAAAATAAAGTAAGAGCAAGAGAGAAAGCCGGGGGAGGAGAGGAGATGAGAGGAGAGGAGATGAGAATAGAAGAGAGGAAAGGAGAGGAGAGGACAGAAGAGGCTTCCAGAATTAGAAATAATTGATTGGTCGTTGGGGCAGCGACGGCTGCCTCTGATTGGCTGCTGGGAGGAAGAAACACATTAGATTCCATATGAAGCGACATACACCTGAGCTGTGTGTGTGTGTGTGTGTGTGTGGGTGCGTGTGTGTTTGTGTGTGTCCAAACAGCATTACAGCCGGTACTGTGATATTAAACCTGGACATCAGCACCTTATTGTCGCAGCAACAGGGATTTGTCATTGTACCCAATTATCCAATTAACAGCATGTGGTTCCTGCGGCCAAATATACACACATACATTGTATTTGTTTGTGTGTGCATGTGTGTGTGTGTGCGCTTTAATATGGGGGTTTCAACAAAGTTAGAATAGTGAAATGTTAGAGGGAACTTTTAGCTCTGCTAGCAGCTGATGATGCATTAAATTCTCTCTGTTTTAAATTCATGACAAAAAGCACTGCTGATGATTAATAGGGACTGTTAATTATTTTTTAAATGGTTTGTTGTCAGTGGAATGTTTGTGTTCCGTTGGAAGACAAACAATCTTGAGAAAAGTGTGCTTATAAACGAATGAAGTCACAGAATTTAAAAAAAGTACAAGATCATAATCGGCTCTTTGTCTTCACAAAGACCAAACACACCCGCCTTCAAACGGAGGCTCCTGGGAGCCGGGACCCATGTGGTCTGCTTGAAAGGATCAACCAGAATCTCAGGTCCGAATTAAGGCCTACGCTGTCGGCCCCAGTGACAAAGATATATCCTCGAAAAGCCCCCAATTCCCTGCATTGTACAAGCAATCCCCATGTTTGAACGCCACAAATAAAAAATGATGTGAGGTCTATAAATAGATTTTTTTTTTTTCAAAAAAGTCAAATATGAAGTAATACAGTAAAATATGACATATACAAGATATATGTCCTCGGCTTGATTCATATTCACCAAATTTGGACGAAATGGTACCAGCTTTTAGGAAATTATGACTGAAAAACAGTGTTTTTTTTGTATAAAAACCTGCTCCCTAGTGGCAGAAATCTGGAACTGAGTTCCCAAAATCAATCCAGTTGTTCCACCCACTTAGGTCTATGTGGGTATAAAATTTGAATATAATAAATGAAACAGTTTTTGAGTTATGCGTTTGTGCGAAGGATCTGCGGACGCGGTAATAATGATTCTTTAATATCCCAGACTTTTCAGGGAAATAATTACCCAACATCCTGGACGTGTGCACATACTTATATGGAAATCAGGAACACGCTGGTTATTGCAGGTAGGTATCAGGGTCTGTTGCGTATTTCTAATTATTATTATTATTATTATTGTGATTATTAAGAGGCTATTGCTTTCTTTCGATGTTTGCTGCTGGTGTTAACTCTCACATTCAGTGACCTTAGGTCAAAAAAATAAAACTGTGCATTATGGCATTTGCCAGTTGCATTATTTCTATTTCTTGCTTTGACGACATCTATTAGGGCTTTGCGACGTTGCATCCTTACACAGTGTCATAATGACAATGTTTGCCCCCGTCACACTAGGTAAACATTCTCAGACATATGAGACCCGACATCTTTAGGGTTGATAATAGGCTGCCCATCAACTCCATCGAGCTCAGCTGCCGAGTAATGAAAGCAATTATGACAACTCAGCAGAATAAAGGTCAGGTCTACCATGAAACAACAGCAGCACAAGACAGCAGGTATTAAGTTTCTGCCCTTTTTTTTAATCACGTCTCTGGAAAATGTCCGTCTTAATTGAACATGGGCAGTAAATATGATGAAAAGAGACCGGGGAGAGGAAGGAGGGGTTTGGGCTTTACAGAAGATCAACAGCTGTAGTAAAAAGAATTAAGGACATTTTATGAGGCGGAAATGCTTCATATTATACATTTTATTGAAGTGCTTACTTTTAAGCATTATTTAGGATTAGCAATAGGTTCCAGCCCTGAACTAGATAAATGGTTATGGATAATAAGGAATAAAGGCTAATGCTGACTGCAATGAAGTTGAAATCCAATGTCTATCCTGTAAATGCAACCTTGTGATTTTATCACCAAAAGATATTATTTATTGTCAATAATGCTGCTGCTGTCAGTCGGCACTATCCTCCTCGTTTAAGTGACGCCTCAAAAGCTATTTCATGGATACATGTGAATCGGTTCACAAAGATCAATCTTGTATATATAATATTTGATGCTAGTATTTTTTATTTTACCCACTAGGGGGAGTTATTTTCAGAAGAAAAAACAAATATCAGACATAGCTCAAAAACTATTTTATAGATAATGTTTTTAAATTAATACCAACACAGACCTTAGTGGGAGGAATAACTGGATTGATTCTGGGAAAGGTTCAGTTAATATTTCCGACACTAGGGGGAGGTTTATTCTCTATTATCTATCTTGAATGTATCATATTTTACTCTAATAGTTCATACTTAACTTACTAGGGGGATATTTTGTATGGAAAACACCGTTTTTCAGACATAACTTCAAATTTAATTTGAGGAGTTCAGTCATTGGAGCAGCACGGTGTTTTCGGGGGATCCCAAAACCCATTGATGTCAGGACCGACAGCGTAGGCCTCGAGCTGAGAAACGGTCCTGAGTGCTACCACCTCCCTCAGCCACATCTACACCTAAATATACGGAAGGAGACGATTCACTGAGGCAACCCCTAAAAAAGGTCGAAAGAAGTTGCTTCTGCCAAAGTTGTAAGATATCTAATTGAAATGGAATTGCAGGAGGAGCTCAATATGTTCCAAAGATTGTTTCTACTTTATTGAGGGAGTCCAGCAAACACAGATTCTCTCAGTGAATGCAGACGGCCTGTCCCCACACTCGCTTGGCACGCAGAGCTCAAGCCGCTGGATTGAGAACAGAGAATGAATGAAAAGAAAACAAACGCATAAAGAGCATTTCAAAACATGGGTAATCCCGATATTCACCCAGATTTGGAAATGTTTCAAATTAAATAAAGAAAATGTGCATTTCATTAAATGCTAATATCTCAGCGGAGCTCTGCAGACTCTATCTGATTGTGTCCCTGCTCACAAACAGATCTCTCCCTGATTTTGGAGTAAAATACTGGAGTTATTGCAAGGATACATAAAGTATTCCAGAGCAGAGCCCTCTAAATCCCAATGTCACATGTGTTTTATTAAAAGTCTGAAAAAAGCAGTCTGCTCTTTGTGATCCGCACCGGCTGAGCGACTGAAGGGAAGAGAGCTGGAGTCGTTCATAAATCCAGATAAAACAGAAGCATCAGCTGATCATCTGACACTGAGAGATATGAACAATCATTAGGTGTCTATTATAGACAACTACACCTGTGCTATCGTCAACGATTTATCCCCAAAATGTCCCTAATCCCCTGCATTGCACAAGCAATCGCCCTGATTGAATTCTGTCCATAGCATTTTTAATAACTATGTTTATAGTTATTAAAAAAGTGCATAAGAGGACATACTATAACGTTTATGTGGTTATAGTAACAAACACAAGATGGCAGTGATGAGTCGAAAGTCGATAACAAATGAAATGCTAACAGTAGAAGAGAATGTGATCATGTGATCATCTAACAAGTAAAAAAGTGATAAAAATGGAGATATGGATATAGTCAGAGTTGGTTTGTGATGTCATGAAATGCATCTGGACATGGGATTGGATTCCATAGACATCTGTTGTGTATAGTTTGAATAAAGGCTACACGGCCCCCCCATTGATTTGCGGCGGTACTGCTCTGTTTCGCAACCATCCATAAACTGTCCTATTTCACGTTGAGGATATATGGGTCACATCAAGACCCATCCCCCATTCCTATAGGCGTCCTTCCTCTGGATCGGCTCCACATACCAATGAGCTCTGTCTTGACCGACGTCCCCCTCATACAAAGATTCATAAAGATCTGTCCAGATGGTTTTCAGCATAATCCTGCGGAAAAACAAACCAACTATAGCAGAAATGTGAGAAGGAAAGCTTCTCCGCGGCAGAGACGATACGTTTTCCCTCACATGAGGATTTTAAGTATTCTGATTTGGAAGAAACCGGATGGGACAAATATTTGAGATTCTCTGCATGTGTGTGTGTGTGTGTGTGTGTGTTGTCGGTGTGTGTCTGCACTAGTTCGTAGGAGCGTTTTTTTAAAGGCCTAATGTTTCCTGACATCTCACAGTTAAAGTATCATAGAAGCAGAACGATCGCCCCTGGCTAGCGGGAAAGAGACTGCCTGGGGCCTTTCGCTCTGGGCAAGAGTGTGTGTGTTTGTGTGTGTGTGTGTGTGTGTGTGTGTGTATGTCTAGTAAGTGAGTGTGTGTGGTGAAGCAGCCTTTCAACATGCAATATTCCCTGTGTCATCAGCTTAAACAGTTAAACAGGGTGTTCAAGGGAGAGAGGGAGAGGAGACGGCAACAGATGAAGACAACAAGATTCATTAAAGCTGGTCTCTGCGCTGGACCCGACGAAGGAGGAAATGAAGACGAGAGATGACGGAAGACAGAAGAAAGAGGAGGAAAATTCCTTGTGTAAATATAGTCAGCTGTTATTATGTCATTCTCTCTCTCTATTTTTTTGAGTGTGTTGCATGTATGCGTGTGTGTGTGTGTGTGTGTGTGTGTGTGTGTGTGTGTGTGTGTGTGTGTGTGTGTGTGTGTGCGTGTGTGTGTGTGTGTGTGTGTGTGTGTGTCTCCATTAGAGAGAGCGAGTTAAAACCTGCTTCTTCTTGCTGTCATTCCTTAAACAATCAAGGAGATTTATAATACCCTGTTCTAAATTATTTAAAAAATGTTAAGGCTTAGAAGTTTCTCCTTTTCTGTCCCCTTCGTCTTCACTTAAGTGAAGAAGTAGTAGCGATATGCACCGCCAGGCCTGAGACCTCCTCTCTCAGGTCTGATGTCCTCTTATGCACTTTATTCCTGTATTATAACTTACATGTGTATGTTTTATTTTGGATACATTTTGGATTGAGGGTATATGTATGTGTATATGTATATATATTTATATATGATGTATACCTAAACATGTCTATAAGATGTGTTATTATACAGTATGTCTTCATTTTTAGTCCCTTTTAGAAAACCTGTATGCTGGAGCTGCTGCTAGGACTAAATTTCCCCTGTTGGGGATTAACCCAAAGTTTTTACATTCTGTTCTACTCAATAAGCAATCTCCTTAAAGGCTAAGACTTTGAGCCCCTATAAACAGCCACGATGGAATTAGCGCTGCTAAAAACTGTTCTTCATGTCGATACAGGTAAGAGCAGACGCTGTGAGTAATAGAAATAAAAAGTAATGCCTCACAGGTGTATTATAACAGGTTCAGTCCTCCAGCAGGGTTTTTTGGCCTGCAGCTGCCGGCGTGCAGCAGAGAGTGTGAGAGGAAGGGAGGGTCAGGGTACAGTAGTGTATAATAGTGTCTAGTGTGAGTCTACACAACAGATGAAGTCATTTCACACTCGTCTGTGAATGAAATGAGAGACCCACGATAGCGTCTCCCCTTGCGACAGCTCTCTGCTAGCAGAGCTTTTGATCTTCCCGAGCGGCGCTTAAAATGAGCTTCTGTCCGATTTTTTATTTTTTTTTACAGCAAATCAGTGCCGGACAATTCTCTCCCTCTGTCCCCATTTTCTGTCTCGTTCTGAAAAGCCGCTGAGCCGGGTAGTTCAAAGCTGAAACCCAGATGAGATGAGCGCCACTCGTGAGGAATTACATTAGTGCTTGGACTGTCCCATGCGCCGACATGCAACACATCAGACAGAGAGGAGAACATGAGCATAGAGTGATGTAAAGGGGCGAGAGGGTGTTACCGCAACACCTAAAGTCCTGTGACATTAATTCTCGCCAGCTGGACGGTCAGGTCGGGTCGGGTTGGGTCGGGTCGGGTCGGGCAAAGACGAACCCTTAAACTACAGCAGAGACATATATTTCCCCACATTGACGTAAAACCTAAAGCTCCGTTTCCGCCGGACGTACAGCTGCCAAAGAAGCAGGGCAAAATCCAACAGACAACCAACCGGAGGTCTAATAGCTGCAGATCAGCCATAACATTACAACCCCTGACACATTTAACGTTAATTATCTGATGACAATTTCACCTGTCAGTGGGCGGGATGGACCGTAAATGGAAATGCGTAAAATGTTCGGGAAAATACTAGCAGTTGTATCAGTTACAGTAAATTACCATTTTAAAATGTCGACTTCTTTACCGATACATTGTTAACTACAATAACAATTAGAGTAAATTGCAACTTTTTTAACTCAAACTAATAAAATAGTCAGCAGAGAATACTGTTAAACAAAATAATATTAACAGTAAAAGACGGTACATTTTGAAACACTATCACTGTAGTACATTGGGCAAATTATTGTAAAAAATAAGTTTTCTTATTTCTAGTCACAAGTCCTGGAAAACACATTATTTAATGGAAGTTCTTGTGCTAGGCCGCCGCGGGGCTGTGACCCACACTTTGGAAATCCCTGCTATAGTATTTTTCCGCAGGTGAACCCATTCTGTACAGTTCTACTTGTGTTTGTAGAAGTTTTTTTTTAATTTACATAAGACTAAAAAAACATTTTACAACAAAAATGTGTTTAGTCTGAAGAGAACAGCAGAGAAGATTTCTGGATGAGTTCATCATATTATCATAAATCATTTACTATAGTCAATAGGCTCTAGATGTAACTTCTTTTTTTTTAAAAAAGATAAAGTAAAGGACCATGATATGTGCCCAAGTCAGAAAATAGTTGTACCATATCATACAAATCAATTTTTTTTTTCCAATCAGGAAGTGAGTTGCAGATTTATTGCACTGGACAATCATTTTTTTCTATAAGCTCAGACAGTTATCTTAAAATAAGACTTATTAATTTACCTGCTGACAGTTTTTATCTCTGGGTAGGGAGTTTGGTTGCCTTGTTTAAAACCCGTATGATCATCTTAGTAATTGTGTCTTAGCACCTGTTGGAGCAATATTGCCCCGTTTTCCGACCTGTGGTTGTGATAAACACCAGATCTACATTATTCAAAATTTAAAAAAAACATACATTTGTTATAAATCATTTGTGGATAATGTCATGACAGACATTCTAAAGTTATTTCAGGGAGGGAAAAGAAGGAAAATAGACACACACTCCCTGTCTTCATGTGGAGTTGGAGCTCCACGCGGGGGGGGGGGGGGGGGGGGGGGGGGGGGCGTTGGGGGGGGGGGGGGAGAGTTGAGCCATGAATCATGACTATTATCATTAAGTTAAGCACCAACCAACCCCAAAGGCAGAGAAAGCCTCTGCGCAGAAACAGCACTCTAAATGAGCCTGATTATTATTATTGTCCTCCAAATGAGAGTGATTAGTATTGATGTCTAAATGAGCGCTCAGGTTATTATTGCCCTTATTATTATTATTATTATTATTGTGGCGACGTTATGAGAAGCAGGCAGCCTCGCTCATCTTCGCTTCATTCACTTTTAATTCCACAGGCTGCCTCTTTTACGGAAAGCGCCGCTGCCACACGGCCACTGTGACACACACACACACACACACACACGCACACACACTGAATAGAAAGCTGCAGAGCAGCTACACACTCAAGTTCACATACTTTTTTTATGCAACCAAAGAATGGAGATAGATTCCCTGCACACGTGCACACACACTTAATGATCGTACACGTTCACATTCTCTGCACTAACCTGGAGGATCGCTGAATGCAGCGAAGCAGCAATGTCTGATGGAACAGATGGAGGCAATTCCCTGCTTTCCCTGAAACAGAATAAATAAATCATCATTACATCTGGACAGATAACACATCTATAGAGCTGAGAGCAACGGTGCATATGTTAATTCAGTTTGCGTGGTCGACGTGAGGGGCCCATCAATCCCACGATGTTGTGTTTGGAGTTAATCGTTGCTGCTAATCAGTGAGTAAACATGGTTGCTCTAGACGGTTTCCGTCCTGTGAAGCTGATATTCTAGATAGTTGATAAAAATGTTTGGAAAAATCTTCGAGTTGCATCTTTCTTTTCTGCCAAACGGTCGATTTTAACTTGTGAATTAAGAAGTAGACATGCGTATCCGTGTGTGTGTGTGTGTGTGTGTGTGTGTGTGTGTGTGTGCATATGATGTTGTGAGGACAACTGTCAGATCACCTCTCTGATTGGCTAATATGACAGGTATCAAAAAGTGCCGTGGGAGGAGAAAGAAGGAGGAGGGTTGCCCAGCTGTCAATCACTGCCAGTCACAAGTGCAGCTCAACCAACAACGCATCACCTGGGCCCGCACACACACACACAAACACACACGGAACGACAGCACATGTGTACAACCTTTCGGCACACATGTACCAACATAATCCATAAATCTCCATGCATTCATCCCGAAAGCATACAATTCTAGATTTCACATCAGAAAGACTTGATACTGCTCTGCACCCACGGTGTTATCATTCTCTCTCACACACAAATACTCACACACACACACAAACACACACACACACACGTATACAGTTATACAAGCGGTCGTCAGTCTTTCTACAGACAGCCATTCTGTTTGACAGAGTAATTATGACGTCCAACTCTGAAGGAGCCCTGGGCTGAAAGGTGAGAGTTATTGATCCCACACAGGAGGAAATTTATCAATGTCCAAACGCTCAGCGCTGACAGGAACCCAATCCACTTATAGCGCAGTGTTCACACTGCCCTGGTCCTGTTCTGAAAACACCCCTCTGCTCACTTCACAAGAGCAGCAGCCGGGATGAAGGCTGGGTGACGGTTGGAGGGGTCAGAGGGGAACTTCAGAGTCGCTTTTGGTCTTATTTTTTGGGCAATGAGTTGTACAAATTATGTGACAATAATTGGTTGGTTGGTTAGTTAGTTGGTCGGTGTGATGGTTGGTTGCTTTTTTGGTTGGTTGGCTTGTCCCCAAGGGGAAATTCTTTTTCACAGCACTGTACTAGTTGACAAAAAAATACAGCATACACAACAACACAACAACAGTAGATTGGTTGTTTGCTTTGTTGTGTTGATTGGTTGGTTGGTTAGTTGGTTGTGTGTTGGTTAGTTTGTTGGTTGCCTGGTTGGTTAGTTTGTTGGTTGCCTGGTTGGTTAGTTTGTTGGTCGGGTGGGTTGTTTGCTTGGTTGGGTGGGTCGGTCTGTGGAATAGGGCTTAGGGTGAGGGTCATGGTTAGGGTTAGGGTTAGGGTTGGTTGGTTGGATGGTCTGTTGGTTTGTTGGTTGGGTGGGTTGGTTGCTTGGATTTTTTTGCTTAGTCGATTGAATGGATTTCCTGACTTAATTCAGGAAGTGAGAAAAGATCCAAAGAAAGCATCAAAGGAACTGCAGGCCTCTGTCACTGCTGGTCGCTGGAATTTTCCACAACACACCTCGATGATGTCGGTTCTTTTTATAGAATAGTCTGTGGACTGATGAGTGGAGACTGAACTTTATTAAAATCAGGGATATTTTTCAAACAGCCTCTACATCTCTTTAACCAAACAGAACATTCAAAAAAAAAAGAACAGTGTAGCTTTGGTCAACTTTTGACAATGACAATGACAGCTTTTGTGATAATTTTTATTATTATAATAATGATGAACTGACCATTATGTGTTTCTTTTCCTCACTTTACACATGCAGATAAGATTTTTTATTTTTTTTTACACCCTCAGAAACCAACCAAAGTGAGAAAAATCTACCACAAAGCCGACGCTTCAAGAATGGAACCGGGGATGATGTCATGGACCACCTTCCTTCAACGTAAATCCAGAACAAGGACATGTATAGATGTGTTTTTGTGAATATATGTCAACATGAATGTATGTGCTTGGATTTAATCAATATATTTACTATTTAAAGTACCAAAGCCCTGGATTCTCGGTACGAATCATTTTATTTTCATTATTTTATATATTTAAATCAAGAATATTATACATAATATATATACAATACATATGTCTGACATGTACGTATTCATTCACCACATGAGCTCACCAAAAAAGAAAATGAATCAAAGTTGTCTATTCGTTTAAATAGAAGCACTTTTAGTCATTTTCTGGATCATAAAGAAATAGATGGTTTCCTCCTTCAGTAATAGTTTGGTCAATATTTCTGTCAGAGAACTTCTATCACAATGAGGCTGTCATGAGAAAAAAGGCCCGTCTACTGTGGCATCAGTAAAGGTGTGTGCGTGTGTGTGTTTGTGTGCGTGTGTGTGTGTGTGTGTTGTCTTCCCACCATCACACTAACTGAGCACCTGTGGACAACCACCGCCTACAGCCTCTGGCAAAGTCCACACCTTCATTTTTCTCAGACGATGAGTGGAACCATTCCTCCTCACGCGGGCCTCTCCATCATTATTGACACGGGATTATTGATCAGAACTTCGGCCAGTAAATTACAACCTCATAACACTTAGTCAAAGTCTTTAGGAGTCTGGAGAAGGTCTTAGGTCTCTGGCTGGTGTTATTCTGTTGGGATATCTATCAGGTGTTGAATGCAGATGAACACACACTCGAGCAGCACATTCCTCTAGATGCGGCTGCTGCCGAATCAACTGGACCTCCAAGAAGCTCCGGTTCCAGGTGAAATCCACAACACCGAAGTTCCAGAACATACCAGCTGCCTCACTTAATTTTTTCCTCTCCCCCTTTTTTTTTTCTTCCTTTTTTTTTTTGATGTTTCGCCCAAGGCCGATCCTACTAAAGAGAAGTAATTTGGCTTATCTTATCCCAGAGACCTAGCAGCTGCTTTTTATTCTTTTTTTGTGAGCTCTTTTTTCTCATTTAGTCCAACAAAGATTGTCCTCATAGATTGACCTTCTCTGTGCCTGCAGGCCGTTGCCCTCATGCCAGTAACTAGATAACACACTCTATCAGAGATTTGAGAAAATCATTGGGAAAGCAGTGGGGCTGATAGTGGCATCAATCCTAACCTGACACCAGGCTGGGTCAACCATTTATCTCTCCACACCGCCTCTGGTCACAACAGCGGCCATCTTGCTCTGCTACATCCTTCTTTAATAACCTTGGCCACGTCTCTTTGCAGACTAAGGGGATAAGATTCCACGGCACTCTCGCCGCCTCGCCTCATCGTGACTGTTTTTGATTGTCTGTGTTTTATCCATGAAAATCGCATTCAGATACATTCGAAGATCAACAAGATTCTCCTCAACAACCGCCATGGCGGACGCGAGACGACAAGACGTGTGTAGCGGAGGAAGGCCGGAGCTCACAAACTCGTTAGCGTAGGAGTTAATGGTGACTCTATACTGTCATTAATTCCCCACGGTGTTCCACTTAAATGCTTCTATATTGGTGGAGGGAGAGATTCCCAGAGGCCTCCTAGCGCCGAGATCATTGTTTTTCACTTACTAACAATGAACTTATGATCGGAGCGCTGCGAGGCTTTTAAAAAAAATGCCCCGCAGGATCATAACAGACCCCGTCTGTGTGTATGTGTGTGTGTGTGTGCGTGTCTGTGCGTGTGTGCGTGCGTGTACGTTGGATTCCAACGAGGCCGGCAGAACAGCAGTGTGTCCGAGGCTCATCTCGGTGCTCTGCGGCGCAGTCAGGATGAGAGTGGAGGTTAAATGGGGCGTCATCAATCTCAATGAAGTGCAATTATTTTCTCACTTATTAATCATTGCAGGCTAATAGCTAGTGGCAAAGCTGGGCCCGCCATTTGTCAAACTTAGCAGATTTCTGTAATTTTGTTTCCCCGTTTCCCTCTAATGTTTGTGTAGACTTTGGCAGATATCTATGGAGGGCTGCAATAAGTCCGTGCCTCCGAGTATCTGTCTCCTACCAGCGCGGCAGAACTAACTGAACTTCTCACTGTTTCTCCGTGTGAGTGATTCCCTCCATTTCAGAGCTGAGTGACTATTTCATGGTCTGTGGCGAAAGCAGAGTGGCGAGCTTTATTTGCAGGGTGCGGTACGGATGACCTATTGATTGTTAAATACACTCTAACCCTAACAAACTTAACCTGTTACTCCAGATTGTGGTCGCTTTTGAGGTGTCTGCGATAAGAGGTGCATTTGCTGTTTATGATTTGTTGTATTCAGGAACCGGAAAGCAGTTAGAGCGCCGCAAAAGCCTGACAGAACCCAATGTACGCATTACTGTGATCAGAATCCATTAGATTGTTGTATTTGGGATACTTTCTTATTACTGAATCCATCCGGATCATAAAATTCCCGATCGATTTAAATTGATATCCTTATGTACCATAGGTAGAGTGAGATTCATGATGCCTGTGGGAAATAACAAAACCTTTATACTTAGTTCTAAAGTTTTATTAAACCACTTTGTTTTATCCCTTTGGAATATGAAATCTACTGTAATTGGACTAACAGCACACTGTCTCTATTTCTTGTTGACAAATGTGACTGAACCTCTTTTATAATATGACCGGATGGCAGTGTGTATATGTTAAAGAGAAGGGGGCCAATGATGGAGCCCTGGGGGACGCCACAGGTCAAAGGGGCCCCCAAGAAGGAAGCATTAACCACCGCTACTCTTAATAGAGTTATGTCACTTGATAAAACCCAAAAAAAAAGTCTAAATAGCGTCAAATAGTTTTCTTAAAACATTCTTTACCAAAAGGGTTGAGTTGATCTAATAAAAGTTGATTCATTTCCTTGAAATACAAATGTCATTAGAAATATGCTTGACCAATAATTATCTAGTGTCATTTTATAACAAATTTAAAAAATATGCAAAGAAATATATTTTTCACATTTTCTTTCTTCACTTTTTTGAGGATATTAAAGGGTTAAATTTCCATTGTTGGTGATTTCTTTTATAAAAGGCCTTTATTGAAGGCCGTCCATGGCCATCCATGGCCTTAAATAAGCCATGGATGTAAGGATGTAACATCCTACATCTCCCCATAAAATATGAATCAGATTGGTTACCTATTGATTAAAAGATCCTATTTATGAAAAAACAAAATGACCTCATGACCTCACATCATGAGGTCATGAGGTGATGTCACCAAAATTGAATCATCTCTAGGGTATGGCCACAATTACCTCTGGGTAAAATGTCATTGTTTTGCTGTAATCCTGTTTAAAAAACAAACAAACAAATGAAGTTGAAAACACAGAATTTCTATTAGCACACTTTGTTTCATTTCCATCTCTTTCTCGTTTGAAGTCTGTTGTAATTGTGATGTCACAAAGCCCGGACTAAATCCTTATGTACACCTATAAGATTCATAGAATCCAACAAAACCAAAATCTTCCTCCTGGGAGCAACGATCTGGATTCCGGTGCAACTCAGCAGCTCGGCGGAGCATTTTAGTGTCCTTCAGCTCTTTGTTTCGGTTAACCCATGAGAACAAAGACCAGTTTCCCCATCAAGGAAAGTTATAGGAAACATAAATTTGACCCAATGAAATACATTTATAAAATTAATTGTTCAATTGCTGCCGCTTGTCAAAGATCTTTGAGGACACTTATTCCTTATTTTTGTTTTTTCTTGTTTGTTTGGTTTTTGGAGGGGGGGTTGGTTTTCAACAATATTTTTTAGCTTTTTTTTGTATCAATCAGTACCAATCGTCCAATATCAGGTCAAGATTGGTTAAATGTTATTTTGTATCCCATTGTTACCTGGACTTTTTTGAGATTCCTATTTAATTTAATTTAATTTAATTTAATTTAATTTAATTTAATTTAATTTAATTTAATTTAATTTAATTTAATTTAATTTAATTTAATTTAATTTAATTTAATTTAATTCAATTTAATTTAATTTTAATTCAACAAATTATTTTGATGTATTATTTTTAATGCTTTTATTTATTTTTATTAATTCTTTTTATTTGTTTTTATTTATTTATTTATTTATTTATACATTTGTTTTACTTTTATCTCCTACCTATTATTTTCTTGTACTCCTTTTTTTTTTTTTTACAAATTTTGTGTTTTGGATTTCATGGTCCTTTGGGACTTGCTCACTGTGATCAGTGTTTATTTTGTTTCTTTTAAAAAGAAAGTTGGATGTTGCTGTAGTATCTATGTATTTCGAAAAAACAATAAAGAAATAATCAGATTGGTTAAATATAAAGCAGAACATGTTACTCAAGCATAAGAAGTGTAAAATGGATTGAATACTTCCGTAGAATTTCAAAAGCTTTTGACACTTCTGTCCATGTGTTTTTTTTATGGCCTAAAAAGACTAATTATCACCTACCAAAATCTCTGATTGGAGTTAGTAGAGACTAAAGCCGTGATTGAACCAGAGTGAACAATCTTCCCGCTGCATGTGAACATTCATTATTGTTTAAGAAGAAATTCTCCACGGTTTTATGAGACGATAATATATCCACAGTGTATTTACAGCTGGTTCCAATGCCCCCAACTGGCAGTGAAATCAATCAATACAGTTAATAAAACAATTACATTTTTTTCATTAATTGGAAACAAGGGTTAATGAACCAAAAATACTCATTATTATGTTGAAATGTAACTCAAATATTCACTAAACCCTTCCAAAACCCAGGAGTCACACAGACCCAATGAGGCCGTCACAGAACGAACATCTCTCAGCAGCTGAGGAGCTTGAATTTCTTGGACTAATAGGATAAACACACAAAATACCATTTTTATTAAAAATTCTGGCTCCATTTTTGGTACCGACTCTTCCACCTCCTCAACAAGAGTTCAAACAATGTGACACCCACTCCGATCATTACTTCTACTACAACTTTTACTCGATCAACCAATTACTTCTCCGTCTACCACACAGCTTTTACTGCAAAGATTTTAAATACGTCTAATCTTCAACTACACAGCTTTGCAGGGGTGAAAACAGGAAGAGCTGCTGAAGTCCTCCACAGCTTTTGAAATAAATTTGAGTTTGTTACTATACAGATGATCCAGTAAAACCATCTAAATGCTCATCTCATGCTGCCCTCAGATTCTTTTTTTTTTCAATAAATACTGTTTTGTCACCCATCAAGAATAACAAAGTGAAGCTAGTTTCCTGCATGGACCCAGTCTTATCCATTAAAGGTCTACAAAACCTGTGTTTCCTTCACCTTCTTACCGTAACAGGTGATATTAGATAATCCCTCGCACCGGTCAGAATGAGGATCATGTTTTAGGTGCTTTTTTTTCTCTGTACTTGTTTCCATTTGATTCTTTTCTATGAACAATATCCTCTGTGTTGGTGAACATAGAATCACAGAAAGTCTCTCATTTAGAGTCACCGCCATGTTTTTAGACTGTGGGAGGACGCTGGAGCAGCTACAGGGCACCCAGGCACACACAGGAAGAACATGCCAGCTCCACAAAGACCGGCCTCAGGTCTGGAAATCAAACATTCTTCTTCAGCTCTGCTCACAGTTTCAGGAGAAACTCCTACCTGCCTTCAGCCAGGTACTTTCTGAGGCTCAACTGTAGGATTTTTGGGTCTGTGCAGCAGCTCCGAGTGTCCAATGTGTCGAGCTGAGGAAAGACGATGCTTAAAGTTTTATAGCGGTCATGTTCAGTAGTAACGCAGTAAACCACTCATGTATGTTTGGATTAAAACGGCTGAATAAAATATTGATTTTTGCATAAAAATGTACTCAGTAATGTGTAATTTGACTCCTAACAGTGTAACAGCACTTGATTTGAGTGTCGGTGTGAGCCACAGTGGTACATACACTATTTGTGTGTGATTATGGGTAATTAGCCCTCAGCAGATGTTAATAAAACAGGCAGATGTTGTTATAAGTGAAAAAATATCACAGCCCTGTGGAGATGTTTCACTTTGCAGTTTTTACCAACAGGGAGCTGTTGGTAAAAACTGGATGTGTGGTCAAAGCGGGACATCTAGTGGCCAGAAGAGAGAAGACACCCTGAAGAAAAAATATTTCTACATCCTTTTTTTTCAATATGCTCTTAATAATATTTTGCCCTTATTGTAGCATCTAGCTCTTTTGCTGCTGTAACTCTGAAACGGTACTGCTCTGGGGAATATAAAGGATTATCTTATAAAATCAAATGTTATCTATAAAAAATTCCTCCATAAGCGGGCACAGAGTGATGGAAAAAAAATCCTGACGTTTAATGGGCAGAAACCTGGAGCTGATCCCGACTCAGGGTGGACGGGCTTCTGCCACGACCTGTTGGATTTAAAGAAAGAGGGGGGGGCGGACAGAGAAAGGGGCGAGAGGGAGTGGGGGAGGGGGTGAGGGAGTGCGAGGGAGAGCGCAGCGGAGTGTGAGTGTGAGTGAAATGGGGGCGAGGGGGGAGGGGACACAGATATGAAAAGCAACAACAATGAAATCAGCTGTGATATATAGTAATAGTGATAATAATTATTATAAGGATAGTAATAGTAATAATAACAGTGATAATAAAATACTAGTAATAACATCAATAATAATAATAATAATAATAATATTACTATTGTGCTTGGAATTATATTTTTCTTCTTTTGAAGGAACCCTCCCTCTCGCCCAATATCAGCTGGGATAGGCTCCAACACTGAACAGGGTAAACGGTAACGGATAATGACTGACTGACTGAATGAATGAATGAAAGAATGAATGAATGAATGAATGAATGAATGAATGAATGAATGAATGAATTAATTAATTAATTAATTAATGATTGAGAGAAAAAGTTAGATTATTCTAAACAGCAAAATTAACAGCAGAGTTAATTCAACACCTATAGGCTAATTTCAACACTTTTAAAAAGCCGGTATATCGTTCACACTACCTTCAGTTAAAACTTCACTTTTGTTTGTGTTAAATATTTTACAATATGACGGGAATGAAGTAAGTTAACAGTGAAGTGTTTCCAAAACTAACAGTTAGGTTTAGAGAGCAGAGGTGGGTGTCAGAGGTTAATAACATCAGTAAAATGTTAGCACTTAACATAGTTTGTGCTGTATTAATACTATCTAAGATGTAAGCTTTAATTGATATTTAACTTATTCTGTGTTTTCGCTGTTTAAAACCTTGTAGTCGAAGAGAGAAACGGCTGAAGTGCTTATGACGTATCTAAAAGGAATTAAAACAAGAAAAAGTGGAGATACGTGAAATTATGGCCAAAAATTGGCATTAAAAATCCAAATCCAAAGGTAAACGGTGTTTAATTCACAGAGCGACAGGAACAGAACCAACATTTATCAGCTCACGCCTTCATCTGGTCACTCCAGCCCACTGATTTAAAAACCTTTTACTTATTTTTGTTTGGACCAGGATATCTATAAGTCTCCTTAATTGTAGGGAATCTGTTCAAAAGCCTACATCTGACAGCAACAATGTTTTGGAAAATATTCTCAGTATTGTTAATACCAGTTCTGAACAATAAGCCTGTCGTTCGATATGGACAAATTGCTTTGCTCCAGAAAATATGAACCCTGTGAAGAACATTTAGACTTTTTGGCTCCACCATCATCTGTGATTTTATGAACCTTTCTATGTTACTGAATTCAATCTTATTTATCTTACACTGTTATGATACTGACCACTGAATTTAAATTTACCTTCGAAAACTATGGAGAGGACCGAGCCTTCCAATATTCAGCGATGTAGTTTATGCTACATTGTCAATAGATATCCTTCTTATATTTCAACTTTCAACTTGATGTTGTGCAAATGAACTAGCAATGCCCAAATTAGTGCAAACTAGTTTATAGGAACTTCAGAGATACATACATTGCCTCTGTGTAATCTAATATCCATACATAAGAATATGTATAGATATTAGCTAAAATAAAGCTAAGATACAAACAAATGTATTCAAAACAGTTGACGTAACAATGTTCTTCCTGCATCCAAGAAAAATTTCTTGTCAAATTCAGGAATCTCAGCTTATACAGTATAATTAAAATACTTGCACACTCACAAAAACTGTTTTAAATTAGAGTTAAGAAGATTGAAATGTGAGAACATGCAAAAATAATTATTCCCATATATAGTTCGAGGACTACATTTTCCAGGCTTGTTTGAGAAAAACCACTGTCTTTACTTTTTATCATCTGCTGTTTGTTTTAGTAGAAAATAAAACTAATTTTATTCGATGACGTGTAGTAACACATTCTCACCACAAGATGTCCTCGTAGTGACAGAAAAGACACGCAGCAGCAGGTTATGTCAGGTGAAAAACACTCCATATGGAGGAATACAGCTCCTCGATTGTCTTATTAATTTAAATATGTTCTTAACAAAACTGGGTATTTTGAAGTCTAAAATCTTTGGAGCACACAAGAGTTAAAAGTCTAATTTAAAAAAAATATGTTCGCGACATTATGAAATTCCGCCATTGGAGACATTTTGTCATTTTATTTAATAATTAGAATAATATTTGGCCGATCGGGTATTCGTCACTTTATAGTGAAAGATGTGTTGTTTTCTTTTTCCTGGAGTGGGTCAACACACTCTCACATATGGTCCTCGTGCACCGCCCAGCTCCACCCACAAGACTCCCCCTCTGGTCTCTCCGCCCAGCGCGTGCGTCTTCCAGTCTGGAGTTCACACAAGCGTGGAAAGTAGGCAGGGTTTACCTGCACATCGGAGCAGACCAGACTGCGTGCGCAGAAGGATCTCTGTTTTGATAGTTGACTATCCACTGAGCAGATCCGATGCGTTAACTCTGCCGAACTTCTACTACTCCTTGACATTCCTGGTTCCTGGGCGTTTCCACGCTGACACCGGCGGCGCTGCTCAACTTTGGGAAGTCTGTGGATTTGTTGTGAGAGCTGAGGAGGAATGCGCGAATTTGTAGGATTTTACTCCGGTGTTTTTTTACTTCTTGGACTATACGGCCAACCTGCAGGCTCCAAACGCGTCACCGGGTGTTTGTCGAAGCGTGACATCGACAGTAAACATGCAGCATGATGTTTAGTCGCACCCCGGCCTCAAGTGGACTGCAAACCTGCGTGGAACGAGAAAACGGTGCGTGTCTTTGCCCGTGCAAATGCTCCATGGGTGACCGCCGTGCGTAACGCTGGCTCTCCATGGAGGACTGCTGGAGAAGCCTGTCATCACAACACGCGCTGCAAGAGTGAGTGACACTTGAAACAGAAGATGAGTAAAGAGCAGGACGGGATATCCTTGCCGGTGCCTTCATTCGGTGCGATTCTCGGCGGTGAAGGCAAGAGCAGCGGCCGCGGAGGAGGAGGATGTGGAGGAGCCTCCGGTATCCCAGCAGCTGGGACTTTCTGGCAGGACTCTGTGGTCGGTTCGGGGCTCAGCCCCACAGTTGTGGACGATCCGATGGAAGGCGGAGGATTGCTCTCAACCGGGAAGCATTGCAAAAGCAGGCCCGTTACGGTGGCCTATGTGGTAAACGGGGAGGCAAACGTGCAGAATAACGTAGAAAACATGGCCCTCCAGTGTCTGAAGGACGCCTGCGTGACGGTGGGCAGCAAGCTGGAGACGGTGCACTTTGGTAAACTGGACTTTGGGGAGACCACAGTGCTGGACAGCTTCTATAACGCAGGTAGGTGAAGTAACAGGAACCTCTAAAGTCCTGCCAGATCCAGTATTCAGAACAGCTGACATGTTAAAGTCACTCTAGATGTGATCAGTCTTAATTTTAAAGTCATCTCAATCTTCATCTCAATGTTAAAAGCCGCCTGTTGGCACCGATCGTCCAAATGCATTAAGATGGATTTAACGCCATCTTTGCTCTCCGTTATAATGATGCAACTATGATCAATAGTCCTCAGGGCACGTCAGTCACTTTTGCTTCATCACGGCATGGCACAGGAATGCTTACCACTTGCAGAGTGTCAGGGATCAAAGGTCAACTTGCTGTATGCCTCTCTGCTGGGAACTACCTGCAGGACAGGTTGCTCTGAGCTGCTATTGCAACAAGCTGCTCTGCATGTCAGGGCTTGACACTGGAGCCTCCATGGCCCAGTTATTACCTCTGCCAGCTGGAGTCAGAGGAGGCTTCTAGAAGATCTCTTGATATCAATGGATTTGGATGGAATTTGTAAAGGAGTGGATCTCGAGTTGATAAAATAAGACATTTAAAGGTAGATCTGGGTCTGGAATGTATTTTCTAGATCACTATTTCACTTTCTAAACATTTTTGCAAATAATACGAACACCAATAAGGCATTCAAAGGTAAAATATCCTGGCATAGGGAACTCATGCTGCTTCACCAGATCCAGATCCAATCCAGATCTATATGAGATCAAAATATCTTTTTGTCCATCCATCTTTTTTTTATCCATTCAGATGGATTGTATGTACCTGTGAAGAGAGATAGACCTGGACCTGTTGGTAGACCATTAACTACTGATGATGACAGGATGGGTTTGGCATGAGGAAAATCCGAGTTAAGTGACATCATCATGGTGAAATCGTAGCATATACTTTGCTTAGGGTGCAATTGGGTGAATGTACTTTAACTTTCCTCACTGATCTGAACATGAGACTATTATTGGGGTTGTTTCATATGTTCCACAAACAAATGGGCGATGTTGTACCCCCTCACCCTCTACATAGTTTCCCCTCGCCATCGCACGCCTCCTGTATTGTACCATATTGTCATGGGTTGAGCCATGACGCTCGACTTTCCACTGGAATCTACGAGCAGAGAAACAAACTTGGACCCGTCTTGAATGAAGTTGGCACCAAGTCCTACTGGAAATGTTCAGCTGTATGTTAAAAAGTGAAAAAACTCTTGGAAGGCGGAACGTTCAGGGGGTGTGGTCAAATAAAAAGCAGCTGTAGTGTACGGCGCTGCGGAGGTGCCAGGAACGGCGGCCAGTGTTTGCATTTCACTCAGAGTTTTGGTATCAGGACTTGTTGAGTGGATATTCCAAGAATGTGTGCGACGGCTTCTAGCAACGGAAAAAATAACTGGCTTTTTAGGAACATTTTAGGAAACAGCCTGATTAGAGACGTCCAGGATATCTCTTGGTTTCATCAAACTCTCATGAAGTAGCAGCTCCAGAAGCTCAAGGCGGTAAATTGAATGTGAGAGGACTTTTGTATGAAGGACAAAGACAAACAAATCAGTTTCATATGTTGTCTGAACAAGTGTGAATGTAAAGGAGTTTACAGTAACAGATAATGAAGACTGAACAGATGCACAGAACATCAGAAGTATCGTAGATGGGGACGGAATTTTCCAGGAAGTCTGTCTTTGTGTGATTTGGAGGTCATCTGACAAACAGGCTGGCGTCTAGCAACCTTTCTACGTTTGCTAAAAACGCAAAAAAAAGGGCAAATTTGGCTAACTCTCAGACCTATGTACATGTTGAAGCAGTTGTTGTTATCTATAAATGTCTCATCAATCAAGATAACTAATGAAATAAGCATCGGCTGATTTAGTTGGAACCTTTGGGGTTTTGAGGTTTTGAACAGTTTCTCTGGTAGTTGAACTCATTTTTAATAACAGGTCAAATGTGCGATCATAAATTTAAGTAACTACCAATAAACGGGAGTAATGGCTTCAGACTGTAGCTGTAAACGTTGACTCTGTTTATTCTTCTGTGAAGGGGTCTTACGATCGTGCAAGTTGGTCCAGACTCCCTGCAGGTTCTGGAAAAGCACTGTGTTTAAGACGTCATGATCAACAGACCCCGGCGGCTCAGAGGCGTTTTCGGCCTCTAACCTACAACAGACGTTAGATTTGAGCTCAAAATGAAAATGATGCTGACGTGAAAATCCAACTTTGGCCCCACATCAGTCAACCAGGGTTGCCCAGTGTCTGCTGGGACATCGGACAATCACTTGACAAGTGGTGACAGATGTCAGATGTTGAAGTTCGACCAAAATTCCGTGTCTGTCGGCGGTCGACGTTGAGCCAGCGTTGGGCTTTGACGTCGACACGCTCTTTTATTTCCATCTAGAATCTAAAGTCTGTTAGTGGTTTGAGTCGTTCTGACGTTACATTGATTGTGATGCCGGTGGACAATGCCCGTAGGCCAACATCTGGCAGAAATGAATCTTATTTTGAGTGACTGAGCACATGTTGAGCCACTACATTATAACCACCTGCCGTTTATTGTGTTTAGCCACCACATTTCTGAACCACATTTGTTGTTTGGTAGGGTGTGTTATCCTCCAAAAAGAGGCCGCTCTCATTGGGGAATAATGTTCCCATGAAGGTAATGGACTGTGGTCAGGCAATCTGACTGGTTTGATGGTGTGCAGCCCCACAAGAAGGAAGCTCCTATGCACTGTGTGTTCTGACACCTTTATACCTGAACCCGTCTTAACTTTTTCAAAAGTTTGAGCTACAGTAGATATCCGAGAACATGGGCTAACTTTCATTGTCAACACGCATCATTGAACCTTTTGGCTTCCGTAACCGTGTCGCCAGTTCACCGAGTGTCCTTCCTTAGACCACTTTAGGTAGGCACTAACCACTATAGAGCAGAGACACCCCCACTAATCTTACAGTTCTGGAGATGCTTTAACCAGTCATCCAAATTTGGCCCAGGGCTGGGCAACTCTGGCTGAAATGAGAACTGATCATTTATTTGTGCTTGAATATTAGATCACAGTCCTCTGCACGATCAGTTTATGTCATATTGCATTAGGGACATGAGAAAAAGTTTAAAAAAACGCCATAACGCTGTCTGTGAATGACCCAGAAAGATTTATGTGGACCATTAAGTGTTAACTTTTGACCCACTGTACTGCGCTTCATGCAGCTACGAGAGAGAAAAGAGTTGTTAGGCGTTTAACTACATCTCCCACATTCCCCCACCTCACAGATACATTATTCCCACAAGGCCATCCTCTTAAAGAACCAGAGACAACGGGTTGGAACCCAACTCGTGTTGCTGCACCTCATGTTTGAATAAAAATGTTTCAGTATCGTTGTACTTCAGAAATGAGATTGTATTTATGTATGAATGGAGATCGCAATCTTTTCACACTTAAACGCACAGCCTTCACTCGGCCGCCGTCAAAGTCACTCGGATCCTCGTGCTTGCCTGATTTTCCCGCTTCCAAGAATTCAACTTCAAGAACTAAACCTTCAGTTGTTACCTAATGTGTCTTAGTTTTTGACATTCATCCACCTTAATTGATTGTTAAAATAGTCCTAATAATAATATATAACCTTACTAATAATAATATATAACCTAGATCATTATATGACTCTTTGCTAGAATGTAAAATCCGTGATTTTTAAATTGATTCAGGGAGGGAAGCACAGCTCCTACACAGAACCGATACATATGACACAATTTAAAAAGAGGGGGTTCTTAAATTGAGAAGTTAGTTGAAAGCAATCATGATAAAATTAAAAAAGTCTTAAATCATAATGAATTCATGTTAAAATAAGCTGGTTGATACTCGACTCAAATGCAGTTTCATATTTGTCAGGCAGAGGTTTTATTTTATGTTCATCACACTCTTTCATTGTTATAGTGTATACTTTATTTATCACACTGTTTCACACGTACAACATTATGAAATGTATTTGCTGCATCTGACCGATCCCTGAGTGGGAAGGTACCAGTGAAACCAGACATTTGTATATTTTCTGTCCAACAGAAACAACAAAGGCTTGTTGCTTGAAATAACTTCCCTTTCTTAGATTGTACAAAGACATTAAGTTTCTCTTTTTTCATCTTATTGTCTTCTCTCCACTTCTGTGGAATTTCATTGAAATGAGAGGGCGGGGGCAGTTTCCCAGAAACACTCTGCTGTGTCGGTATCTGCTCAAACGCACCGATTTATCATCTTCCTGCACGTGTGAGCCCCACAGATGCAGGCCAGACAACGAAATCCTTTAAACAATGAGTTCATAGACCAAACTGAACGCTTGTGACTCCCTTCCATTTTGAAATACAATTTTCCACATTCCAATACAGCCATAACGTGTCCCAACAGTCCTGAGACGTCTTCCTCACATGATATTTTGGACAAAGACGTCTTTTGGCTGAGATATGAAAAACTCCCACCAACAATAATAATGGGTGACCATATCGATATTTAATTCCTCACAGCTCTGCTACGGGTTCTGTGCCTGCTGTCAGACTGCAGCCGTCTGATCCGTACCCGATCACACGCGGATGTGGTTTCAATTTTTGTTCAATCGATGATCAATGAGTTGTAACATTTATACTACTGACAGGTGAATGAAAGGACATTGATGCGAGCTGGAAATGTTAAGGTTGGATCAGAAATGTGCCTGAACACACGGTCTTCCAGCGTATGGAGCCGCGTATCTGAAGACCACCGGTTAACCCATGCTCAGCTGTTTACCACGAAAATGCATCGTATGGGCCAAACAGCATCAGAACTGGACCACGGAGAAATGGAAGCTTTGGTCCAATGAATCACGATATCTTTTACACGATGTTGACGGCCTGTTCCTTTTTTCCTCACTGATGCACTCTTAATAATAATAATAATAATACATTTAATTTATAACGCACTTTACATTTGGATCAATTCTCACAGTGCTACAAGGTAAAAGCAGATAAGAGCCGACTCTCTGTGGGATCGACGCCGGACGTGGAGGCAGTGTAATGTTCTGATGATACCTAATTGTTGTCTACATTGTTGCCGACCAGGTTCACCTCTCCATGGAAACATTATTCCCTAATGGCAGCGGCTTCTTTCAGGAGGTTAACGCGATCTACCGTACTACAAAAGGAGTTAAGAAATGGTTTGAATTAAACAACAAAGAGGTCGATGACTGGGGCGCCACATTTTCTCCACATCAGTTCAGTGGAGCCGGAGAAACAAGTCCAATCTATTGAAGGCCCTTACTTCACAATTTACAGAACTTAAGGGATCTGCTGCTGGTGTTCTGCCACCAGGTAGCAGAACTTAGAGAAAAATGGTGACCTACACAATATCAGGTAGGTGATCATACCTTTATTCCAGACCATAATATGTAGTCACAGTTGTTGTCCACGTAAATCTAAGCTGAAACCACGGCCCCTCTGTTTACCCAATGAAGGACTGAGCAGTCATGTGGGCATTTAAAGGGTATATTAATTCTAAGGGGATGATAATTCTAAAGCTGGCTGCCCCACTAATTGGACTCAACCTCTTCTGAATACAAAGCAGCCGCTCAGAAGTTAATGTCCGACTCAATAAAAGACTGATAAAAAAGTGAAACTCAATAAAAGAGCGATAGCAAAATTCCTACTGATGCATAATGACATTCTGATGCCGAGCCGCTTGCGGTGTTTGCACATTTCCACACTTTGAAAGCAGTTTGAGTGTTTGTTTTGCTCTTGATCTGTGCTGGGCGCTCGTCTCCACCTCTCACCGTACTGCCAGTGTTGCTGATTGGTTCCAGCCTTTCCACTTGTGTTTTTCCTCGCTGGTCTGTACAGGAGTTTATCGGAGTTTGCATGTGAATCGATGGAGGGGATTTTCTCTTTTACGAATCGTTTTTTACTCTGAAAGTTCATATTTTACTAAATGAAGGGGGATTTTTTAAACAAAACACACGCAACTCAACCGGCCGTCCGATTGCGTCCAAATTTGCTGCATAGGAATTGAATCGGTAAATCTTCTTATATATACGTATCATATTTTACACACTAGGGTTTTTTTTTAGGTTTGTTTTACGAAAACATTTTAATGGCAATGATTTTATTAGAGACTTTTATTTATTTGCTATTTGTACGGGGGGGGGGGGGGGGGGGGGGGGGGGGGTTCTTCTTTTCTGCATGCCTTGCTTTTTCTCATATGAAAAATATGAATATTTTTTTAGGACCCTAATGATATGATTGGAATGTACAAATTGGTATGACTTGGTGTTTTTTTTTACTCGTTCATTGTCAGCTTAATATCTTATCCTAGCTCTAAACCAAGTAGTTCTGATGCCTGAACTTAAAACAGAATGCAAAAAATGCCAAAACTCGAAAGTCATGCGGGACTTGGCAACGCAGGTGCAATTTGTGCATGAATGAACAAGTTCCGTTCTTGATGTGTTCTCAAGAATCAGACCTGCGTGATGACCGCAGCTGTGACTCTGCCAAAACATTCCGTATGAAAACACATTCTAATATTTCTGTTTCGCGCGGAAAATGAATATATTAAACTGGTGATGTATGCGAACCAAACCGAAGCATTCAGGATGAATACTTAACATTAATACTGCAGAAACGACGGTGTGCTGATGAATTATGGGTGACGTCCGTGACATTCTTTTTTTTTTAAATGTGCCTTTATACCTTATTATGAATTAAATGCAAAGAATTCTTATGCTTCAATTAAAATGTATTTATCCCCCACAAGAAAGTGTGTGGAAGACAGTGGCATGAGTTCCATCTGTCCGTCTGTGAGGGTGAGTGCATGCGTCACACTTAACACACAAAAGTTATGTGTTGTTGTTTTTTTTAATGTTTTTTTAATATTTAAAGATAAGTGAATGAAATTTGGTGAGGAGCTTTCACTTGCACTTTAGTAGATTGGTGTGTGTGTGTCTGTCTGTTTGTTGTGTGTGTGTGTGTGTGTGTGTTTGTATTGTAAACTGGTTGTGAAAGGTTTTCTATGTAATTTTGTAGAAATGTGGACGTTGGCAAGAGGAAGAAGCAACATGATTTTTTTGGCTTATTCAGAAGTTGGTACGGGTCCAGATCAATCACTACGGTGACGCAATACCAATTTATCCTTGCTTTAGTATGATGACGACATTTCTCTAGAAGTTTCTCACTGAAAACACTTTTACTTAGACGAGATGACTATCTCGTGACTTGGCACTTGAGTTCCTCATAGTTTATTTTGACTACAGATTTTTTTTTATTATTGCGGTTGTGTCAGTAATATTTTTGATTGACGCTTCCCGGATAAAGTCCTACAAAAGAATAAACATACTTACATTTAAATGTAACAGCTTTCTATCAGTTTGTACATTTGACCTTTTGTGTTGTTTGACGTTCTATTATTGCTCATTTACAGCGAGTCTTTACTTCAAAATACTATGAAGTTAAAAACATACAGTTGGAGAAGCAGATCCGAATACGGCACGGCTGTATCGTCTTTCCATATTCGGTGCCAACACCCCCGGTTGTCACCTGACAGCCTCTTGTTGAACGTCCCGGGATTCACCTGCATGAGCCTCTGCACTCAGTTGATCTGAAATCCCCTCAGCGGGCCTTCTGCTAAGTTGTTTATCCCCCCTCCTGTTTACTCTGCCTGCTTGACGGCTCGTTAGAGGTGAGAGAGCACAAGGTCAGAAGGAATTAGCCCACCGTTTGCTCACTGGCGTCTGACGAAAGGGACTTTACATTAGCGGGAGAAGTATACTGTAAACAGAAGCTCACAGGAATCTGCGGGGGGAACTTTCTTTTTCAGTGCTGTGGTTCACAAGTCAGACGGTGGCAGGTAAATATCAAACGACAGAATTTTTTTTCCTTTCTTTTTGCATAACTGTTCTGAAAAGTCGCGACAGTAATCCTACATTAAGAAAGCCGGGTCGACGTTAAACATGGAACAGGTTGTAGTCGCGTGAACCCCGGGGTAAATTTCTAAGAGCTCCACAGGAGAATGACGCGGGGATGGAGGTGAAGTGTATGAAAGCTCTCTTTCATAGCCTATCAGGGGTTCATCCGAGGTAAACACACAACAGGAGCAGGAAACCAGTGTAAAAAAGTTTGAGAGTGACTGTAACCGTTAGAATGAGGCAGCAGTAGTCAGATGCTCTACAGACCCCAACAGATCAGTAACGTTACTCTGTTTTATGTTATGTTCTTCTTTCCGAATTAAACCTTTCCGAATCGCCTCTTTACATGACTTGTGATTTATTTTTTTTATTTTTTTTTAGGTTTATTTGGCAGGGACATTGTACATTAATAAACACTTCTGTATATGTGCTAGAAAGCCAAAAGGCTATTTTTCATCCGCAGTCCCTGGACAGAGAGAAGAAAAAGAAAAACAGCAAGATAAAAAAAAATCTGATATATATATAAACGACAAGGAAGATAAAAGTATAAATAAGAGACAAATACAGTGAGCAGACACAAAATTAAATACGATATAGTACCGACAATAAGTTTCAAATCTTCAAACATATAAAAACATATATCCGACCCGGTGTTTACATGCGTCGACTCACCGAATCGGAAACGCTTTCACACATCCGCAGACGTGCGTTCATAAGAGTTTATACTGATACAGACGAAACAGACTAGATGTGGACATCTTTGGTCGCAGTGAAGACATCGTTCCAGCATGACGAGACAAATTACTACAGACACAAGAGGAATAAATAAACCAGATGGTGCAAGGCTATTACTCCATCCAATCATGTGAAGTAATTCTTATTAAGTTCAGACATTGTTTGCTTGGCATGGGTTGCAAGTATCCCTTGTACCAGAGAATTCTGTTTCTTCAGAAAGGAAATCAGGAAGTAAGCAAGTCTGGGCAACATGTACGATTCCACGGTTTCCTCCCAGTGTAGTTGTCAGCTGTGGATGAATTCACATTCTGTTCTTAGCTCTTTTTTCTCCCTTGGGCCCATGGCGCCGCAGTTTTTAAAATCTCTCAGTCTGTGAAAAAGCCAGCTAAAAGTGTTGGGCAGTCTGCAAAGGGAATGGTGCAACTGGCAAGTTGGCCTCATTTCCTGTGCGTTTCTTTCAAGCACAGTTGTGTCTAAAAATAAGAGACCAAAAACTTCTCTTTATCTCAACTTCAGATTAACCATTGTATAGTATTTCCCGCATGCTCCCCTTGAAGTAGAGTTGTATTAATAGACGGAGAGGTTCTGTTGAAAGGTTTGTATAGAGATTTTCTCCCATTCCCAGGGTTGTATTTTTGTGGCGATTGCCGCCGCTGGCTGTTTAAGTCTTAAAAAAATCTCTCAACAACTGCTATTTTGCCAATATAAATATGAATGTTATTTCTGTCATATTTCAAGTCAACCTTCAAAATGGTTATTTTTGTGATTAAAGTCCAACACCCTTCTCAAACAGGGTTCAAACAATAGCACAACAACAGAAATCCTCTTTTATACACGGCCTTTGTTTGTTCATGTAACGCTACACCTTTTTTAAAAACTTTTTTTTTTTTTATGTATAACAGAGCATCATAAGCATCAAGCATGATGTTTCAAAACCAGCGCTTCGCGAAAACGATTATTTATCCTCCCTGTTACATGCCGTTTGTTCTGATTCTCTGTTTGCAGGGTAACAAGCCTCAGGAGGTCACACTGTCTCCCAGATATTTTCTGATTATTTTCCTCCACTTTGAAATAGCTGCTAATTGTTAATTTTCACAATAAAGTCGATAGGGTACATTTAAAAATCTGTCTTTATTGTGTCTCAGGTTTGTCTGTTTTTGTGAGTGTCGCTTTGACCTGACAGAAGTGAAGCATCATGTGTGGCACGACTACAAGAGGTAATCGTCTCACGACAGCCACAAACCACAGGCTTACATGTGGACGTTATTCTCCTCAATATTCCCTTATTAAGGCTAGGAAAAAAGAATTCCTGAGTGTGGGAAAGTATTTGTAGGGGAGCTGAGGGCAGACAGTTGTTCCACTGCATCTTTCCGTCCTCATTGTGGGAAACCTCCTGCTGCTTGACTAACAAGAGCATCATTCCCTCTCTACCCCGCTAGCAACAAGGACTAAACCTCAACAGCAGCACAGGGGGACTTTCTTGAGTCTCCATGGTTACTGAATCCTATGTGAGGCTTTTATGTGATTGATTTTACAGAAAGCCTGTATTTATGTACTTTACCTGACCTGTTCCTACATACTCAGCGTGAAACAATATAAAACTGAAGGCCTTTTCAGCTCGCAATGCATGCCAGGCTAAGAATGAGATTGCGTTTGCCTTTAGCCCTGTATCACAATGATATTTCCATAACTACGAACTATTGGTGCACCGATCGATCGTTTAATTTTAATGTACGCAGCAATTGCCCGAGTAGCATCACTCGTCCAATTTGGTGCCGGTTACACGGATGCGCACACCAAGCATGAGCAGCTATCGCTACAAACATCACGCAAGTTAACAAGAAACCGCAAAGTTCGCAATTTGTAACAGCCGTTGGGACAAAATAAGTGGTGGAGGAAAAAACTCGACAAATGTTCGGCACAAGAAACTTAATCACACACTTCAAATTTGATCACAATGAGGAACATAGCAAGTTTCAAGAAGCTTGAATGTTTAGCCGCTGAGCCAACCAACATCCGTGAGCTCTGAAGTCTCTGAACAAAGCCAACATATAACATATGACGGACTGAACTAGGCTTACAAAGTTTTATTTTCTTTAAAAGCACACCACGAGGAGAACAGAACGTACATTCATTTCAACAAGTCAGAACATATACACAATGCCGACCGGCCTATAATGTAATCCTTCAAAATAAGAGCACTTCAAATACATTACTCATTATGGTATTAAAACTTGAACAAAATCCGTATCGGCCGGTCAGCCTTCATAAAAATCGATGATCGGCCAGGAAGGAGCCACGTTTACTACAAACTGGTGAAATAGAATACAAGCATTTTGAGTTATCACATTAACATGAGGGAGCTGCGGTGGTATACAGTTACCACCTGTATAAAGAATAGTTTCCTCAGACTAATGATCCTTCTCTTGCTTTTCTCAGGGTAAGATTAGACCATATTCCATTGTCCTCTGTAGCTCCCTGGTTGGATATCGGAGCCTTTGTAGAACCTGTTCTAGGTTTTTAAGAGATTTTATTTGCTTTTTTTCATCTGCTCCATGGACTTAAGATTAATCAAATAATTAGAAAGATGTGATAAATATGTTATTTGATTTGCCAAGCTCACAGTTTGGAGTCATTTCTTGTCAGGAGTTTTCAACTTGCAGCTTTCAGCAGTGAGCGGAACCTTCTCAGGTGACAAGGACAAACATCAGTGGAAGCTGAAAGAGGCTGTGTCATAAGGTCAAACGCTCTTAGGTCCATGAGTTTAGAATATTAAGTAACGGATATGTTGCCATTGTCAACAAAACAACAAAATAGATGTTGGTAGCATTTCTATACAGTGTGTCTAGCTTCAGGGTGTACCGCGTGAATAATGCAGATGATCATGGTTCTGTGTTTTTAGCTGAAGGCTTTTCCTAGTGAGTATTTACATTTCTCAACAGCCCACACTAATTAAAATATATTTCTTGGTGTTGAATTGTGTGCTCTGCACTTGGCTCTGAGCACAGGAGAGAGGAGAAAAGACACTCTGAGTTTCTGAAATAATCCATATCCACTCGAATGGGCTCCGTCACCTTTTAATCTACCCACCCTCCCCCTCCCAAAAGAGCATGTGCAACTGGTGGAGGGCTCATGGGAGGCCTGAGGAGGATCTATACCAGAGAGACAAGAACATTTCCCAGGGAATTCATGCAGTTCTCCGCTCTCTGAGCAGGTCATCATGCCTCTCCCCCACAGAGGCACTGCTGGGTTAGTGGAATCTGCATCGGCGGGCCAAACTCTGTTGAAAATTAAATAGCAAGTGGGATGGCACCGGCGTCTTTCTTTATCTGCTTGGAACAGTAGGCATGAATCAGTTAGCTTTTGTCCAAAAGTACAAAGTCCGGCTGTACGAGGATTATCACTGTGCATGCGTTACGTCTCTCTCTGCTGTGGACAAACTTGGTCGCACTATTGATTTAAGAAGATGGCACCGGCTGAGCGCATATAATCAAGTGACAATCCCTGTTTAGAGAGGTTGAAGGGTTGGCTCTGAAGCCTTCTGTCAACACTAAGTTGGTCGTTCTGATATCACAACGGCATGCCCTGTGCGTTTGGTTAAAGATTTTTCAAACGCTCTGCTGTTAAACGGTTCAAACCACAGTAACTGTGTGGGTGACACATTCAATTTCTATGCCGCTTTTAGCCATGAACAGAATAAGATTGACATTTTTCCTGCAGGGTATTCACAATAGAGCTGTCCCGTTTAAGTAAAAGTTGACAATTAATTGTCAAACACACGATTCATTTAATTGTTTCATTATGTAAATATAAACATATAAGAAGAAAAGAGCAATCTGCTGGCTTTTTATATTTAGACTCTTATCTGTAAGCTGTAACATTCAAATGTTCAATCACCCAGATGGACCAGCGACGGCAGTCAGTCTGTCGGAGTCCAGAGATTTTGGTGGATCTGCGGAGTTTGTAAGATCTGCAGTATTAAACGTTTCACAAACCACTTCCCCCAAGATATTGGACTTGCATCTGCTGTTCGGATTGTAATCAAAATGTGGCCACAGCATTGTGGTATTTGGCTTTGTGACTAAATGAATCGTGATGCTCACGTCTGTAAAAACAGCACCTCGAGGTGCAAAAAGAATTACTTATTTCTTCCCTCATAGCCGAATCGGTGTGGTCACATGACATCATTAACAGGTGTGTGTCAAACATCAAACAGTGGAAATAGTGATGGAATGTGATCTTTCTTTTTCGTCCAGCTCTATTCTTGTGGATCAATAAGCTGATTCTCACTGTTATACAAAATAATTGCGTTTAGCACAAGTATTTGCATCCAGGTGATTATGTAATAATTGTGACGGGCTTAACTCACGATGTCTCCACTGTCCTTTGAAGTAAAATAGAGTAAAAGCCACTGAAATGGAGTAGGTCGAAGTAAAAACTTTTCCTACTTTTCCTGCATCCCTACGCCATTCTCACTTCTCTCTTAACTCATTTGATTTGCAAACTTCCAAATCTATTTAAAACACAGAGGTGGGGAGCGTACGGCGCATGAAAAAAAAATCCATTCATCTCGATCATGATTTTCATTCAAAGATGTTTTAAACAATTCTTCACAATTGTGTGAGGAGGTTTCAAATATTCAAATATTCAAATATTTTCGCTTCTAATTTAACGCGTTTTGCCGACAATTCTTGAAGTGATATCACAAAAAGTTTAGACCTAGCTTGACATCTAGCACACATCCAAGTCTGACCCGTATCTTCCAGAAATGGTGACCCGGAATGATTAAATTCATAGGGCTCACTTAAATCCACTGCCTTCAGATATTATAGAATTTTACAGTCCTGCAACTATGATCCACCCGATGGCTTTGTTTGGCCCCTTCGTGGAGGAATTCAGGGTTGGTTTCACCCATCGTTGGCTGAGTTCGACACCTTCACGGCGGGGTCCGACACTTTTGTGATTGGGTGCGACCTCTTTTTGGAGGGATACAACACTTTCGCGGTTGGGTTCGATCCCTTCGCTGTTGGGTGTGACCCCTCCAGGACTGGGTTCGACCCCTTTGCAGCGGGGTTGCTTCTACAAAACAAATGCTAAGTACAAATCTGTGTTAGGTAAAAATGAAAAATACTGGCGAGGAAATGATTCATAAAAACGCTTTTGTATAGATGCTATTATATTTAGCTTCCGATTCAAGTCTGATGCAAAAGTCTCATACGAAATTCCTGTGTAGAACATCGTTTGATACACCGATAAGTGTACATTTAGACTGAAATATGTACGACACATTGGGGAAATGGTCAAATGTTGTCATCTCTCAGAGGTTTCATGGTAGGTACAAAGCACTTATAATGACTGACTCTTCCTCTTGACTCTTCTGACAGTCTAAGAATCGCTTTTGTCTTTTTTCAGATGTTCACTAAGTCACTCGGTATTCATCACCTACACCGGCCTTGCCCTGACAGCAAACATTTGTCCCACCTCAAATGTATACGCCATGAAGCAGGAGACATTTCCAAGCAGAAATGGAATAATGGCCCATTACCAAGTCATCCCTGCATTTTCAAAGCACAACTGTGGCCTTAGTTTTTGTCTCAAATGGCCTGTTTGCATTAGAGTCTTGCTTAGATGTAATATTGATGGCGTCGCCTGCCAGCAGAGAAACGAGACAAGCTTATCTTTTATTCATGAGCCAACCTGCGCTGTCTGAATATTGACAGTCAGTGGCACATTATGTACAAAGAGTACGAGCTCTGAAGGAACTGAACATCCTGTCGTTCTGAGTAAACTCAGAATTGTTTAAGCCCACAATAAGGCAATGTGTTACAGTCACATTTCCCTACTTATGTCTCCTAAACTGCACAAATGAGCGTTTTAAATTGGCTTATTTGGGAACTCTGAGAGGCATGAGAAGTCAAAGAGTTACTGCTGTGTTGGATTGTGGAGATCATTGATGGAACTGCGTCACAGATATGGAGGCAACAAGTGGTTTTTGAAGAGCAGGCCACTGCATTTGGATTAAGTCCTTCACTGCATCATACGTCCGACAGTGAAACAAAACTTCATTCACAGAGGATGCTTCCTGATGTGACGGTGCTGGCTGCTCATTCGGAAAACAAAGCCCTCTTGATGTTCTGCAGCAGAGTCCAAGAGCTAAAAATCCCTGATATCCTGAACCCTGCCTACTTGCCTATAATGAAAATGTGAGGCGGTTTCTTTTTTTTTCAAGGATTGTACGGAGGAAAAGTTTGATGATGAGATTATCTGAGGCCAGAAACGAGTGCCTGCTTCTCGGTTGAATTTGCATGAGCTGATGATGAGTGATGTGGGCGAGTAGCTGCAAGACCTCTCATCACCGAGAGAAGCTCTCCAAATCTACAACCAGCCAGCGGGAGGAAGAGGAGCATCTCTCTGCAGAAATTTGTTGGCATGCCGCTTTAGAGCCATTAAATAAAGGAGATAGAATGATACTGTGTGTCCGCACTCACATGTTGTTTTATCAAACTTTTGGCGTTAGAATCTTTGATTCTATCAGTTATAAATCTTATTATGTTCTAGATGCTCTAGCGGATGATTTGCTATCAAAGATGTTATTTAATCTGCGATAATTCATTGTACAACCAAAACGTCGGGGACATTGCTAAATCGTCTTCGCGCCGCCGCAGATTCTTCCAGTTAACCCAATAACTCAGAAATGATTTCATGGATCATCTTAAAATGTTATACTTCCGTAGACATTAGTGCGAGGAAGAACTGGCTGGATTTTGGAAAAAGGTCGGTTGTATATTTCCAACATGAGGGTGAGCTTTATCTCCAAAGGTTTTCAGACTATAATTTCTCAACCGTTGATCTGTTTTAGTCAAAATTTGGTGTATTTGAATCAAATATATTGCATTTTACTATAATAGTTCTTATTTTACTTAATAAGGAGAGCTATTTTTTTTTACAACTGGTGAAACTGTTTGGGAAGAGATGTTAGGACGCCATTATAAGTAGGTAGTAGGTGGTGGCTGGTGGAGCTGCCTGTTTAGGAATAATATGCTGCAGAAGTATTCCATTACTCCTATCTGTGCCCTCTCCACCATTGACGTTTCACACCAGTATCCTGGTTCTTATCAGGTTTCTGAAGTATACCGTCTCTCTGTTTGCGTATGTAAGCACATGGTAGTCCTGTTAACGAAACTGACAGCTCTGGACATAACGGAAGCTAAGTGATGTTCCCTAAAACAGCTCATTTCATACAATACAAAAGTAACTCTCACTTGTAATGGAGCTGGTGCTCCAACAGTTGCTTCCTCTGGTCTCATGACCGCTGTGTCACACATCCAGCTAAAGGGCGCCCTATTCATAGGTAAATTTTTCTCCCCTCACTGCATGAATAACTTCACCATGACGACCCTCTTCTACCGGTCACGGCTACATGTCTTCATCTGGCACTCCCCGGTCCTGTGCTGTTTGACAGACTGAGCGCTGTCAAAGTGGAGGACACGTTTAATATCGCCTGTTGCTCTTCTCCCCTCTTGGTGGAAATAAGGTGAATAGGCCATATCCACAATGCCATGTTGTCATTTAATAGCGACAAGTCTGATATAAACCAAATTGGCATAGTTTTTTATAGCCACGATAAATTTAATTAAACAGGATACTACGTAGCAGCGGGGACATGAATAACCAGCTTTCCCTTTTTCCATGTAAACGCTTTATTGTAAAACATGGGTGAGCTCCATAGCATGGATGCTGGTATGCATGTTAATACATTCATCACCTTCAAAAGACAAAGGGTAAGTATGCATTATAGGAAAAAAGTGACATATGTATGATTTTTCTCAGATTTCCAAATAGATTTGAGTCAGTTTCCTCTGTGGACTAATAGCAGATACATTCCTGATTTGTGGTCCTGTATGAATAACATTCAAGATTTCGTGTGACTTTCTGCAAACATGGATATTCCGAGCACCGTTTCCATCAGTTGTCTCCCAAATAATATGAAAAAAAAGGATTGTTGCTTACGCGAATAACTAATGCTAATGTCTATGAATTAGTTTTCCTTTTCTTTTTTTTTTTCTTATTTTGTTATTATGAATGTCAACTGTCAAGACAAACGAATCTGACCCGAGCAAACAAATCTGAACCGAGCAATGAGGCTTGTAATGCAAACATAGCCCTTTGTTTTATAGTGCTCTCCTCCAGTTATGGTATAATGTGCGCTCGCCTGCCACAACCCATTAGGCATGTTTCTTCTCTTTTGCTCTACGTAACTCTGTAATGTGTGTTTACACACACAGAGGTAGGCCGTTGAAAATACATGAGAAAACCAGGGTGCGGCATTATCTCTGTGACTCTGCGACTGGAACACGGCCATTGGGCGGATTTTCTTTTGTTCTTATCAGTGTGGCGTGGGGGGTCTTCAAGGAGAACGTCATCTGTGGTCTCCATAACTGTCATGCTACCGCATATCCACCAATGTCTTCCAACAGTTGGGGTATTTTACGCTGCTGGCAGGGTTATTTGGTATTTGTACGTTATGGTTCAGTTCAACACCTATGAATGAGATTTGGTCACACAGTCGTTATTTTGTGCGAGTCAAAGCACAGGACTCCTCTTTCAAAGCAGGGAACTCTCTGCTTCCTACAGCAGAAGCTGTGGTTCCTCTCAGGTGGTGGAAGGACTTTTCTGTATTCACTCCTATTGATTGAGATCCCATAATATTGGATGTTTTTTTATTGACAAGGGTTGAAAGGGTGGGTGACGTCACCTCATACCACAGAGAGGTTCTGTTTTTTCTAGAGCGTGATCCTGAATTAACTGCTCTTGTCATTCTGACACCAGAATCTATAGCTGACAACAGACTCATCATAGATATGCTGCAGGGACGTCTCCTGTGAATACCCCCTACCACAAACACACACACACACACACACACACACACACACACGACTTTCATATCGGTCCATTAACCTTTGGCCCCTAAAGCATTGTTTCTGTCCCAGAACAATAAAGCCCATTCCATTTAATGAAAACCAGACATCAACAGTCACAATAGTGATGTTGATGAATGGTTTCAAATTATTTGTACAATTACAACATAATAACAGCAAATGCATCTTAACTAGCTCACAGAGCCTGAAGTGTTTTCTTCAAATCACTTGTTTGGCTCTTTTTCTTTTTTTTAAAATAATTTTCTCTATTAACTGTAGGTAACTTCATGTTTGGAATCATCAAAACAATAACTGAAAATCTATTTTGTGGAGGATGAGAGGAGGAAATGTATTGATTTGTGAAAGGTTGTAATATTTTTCAACCTTGATCTACAAAAGTTTTCGGGTCATTATTTCCCAACCATTGGTCCAATTTAGTCCAAATTTGATGCATATATATTGACTCGAGAAGCTTTGTATGTATCGTACTATGCTGTAATAGTTTATCTTATGATCATATTATAATATTATTTTCTATAACGTCCCATCTATAAATTTAGACACGGTTTAAGAGACTCTGTCCATGTGTTTTGGTCTTAGATGGTTTTGAAAGGTCCCTTCACTTCAACTGGTGAGAAACATTCAACTCAACAAAGACGTCCTTTATACAGTGTTTGGTATGAAAACTGATCGGCCTCCTTGGTTATTCCACATATTTATGTTACACCGTATTTATATTATATTGCCACGGCTGGTCATTAAAAGAGTAATATTTTAAAGGTTTACACACTTTATGAATATATATGCAGTTATTACAGAAAAAAATCCTTTATGAATAATTTAGAAGCATAAGGTAAGTGCATCTGCAAAGTGTCAATGCTACTCAGAGGGATACGCTGACACATCTGTATAACATCTGCACCTTTCACCTTCAGACATTGCTGTTGTGGAGATGACAGATGCTTTCCGCCAGCCTTCACTCTTCTACCACCTGGGAGTCAGAGAGAGCTTCAGCTTGGCCAACAACATCATCCTGTACTGTGACACTAACTCCAACTCTCTGCAATCCCTGCAGGTAAGCTGAATACACAGCAGCACACTCCTGCCCTCATCACATTATCACGTAAACTGTGCTGGTGATTAAGGACTATTTTTAGGAATGGCGACAGGAGATTGACAGAAATGTAATTTGATGTCAGTGACACAGAAAATGCGTCAAAGGGATGATGGAGGAAAAACAATTTGTGAAACTGTAAGCGATGGGAAGTCAACAGTGGTTTCATTTAATGGTGCGTCAGAGTGGTGAAAATAGTTTTTATTATTCTATTATAGAAGATGATTCTCCCAATGATGTGCGTAATGCTAGTTCTAAGTTCTAATTCTTATTATGTATTGTTATTATTTGCTGATTAAATGTCTGAAACAGTTGATACATTTTAATACCACTTTGGATTTTCGGGTTACTTAATTCTAGGCCATTTTTAACCAATAAATCTATTTCGATCACAAAAGACAGAGAAAGAAAAAAAAGATGAATATGTGATAATAAGTCAATTAGAAATTCCTCGGCGCTCAGACTCTTCTGGGAGATTGTAATCGAAGGGTCTCTACCCTGAGCAGCAGCATGGGATATCCCTCCTTTGGAGCCTGGAAACGGGTGTTGGCGGCGGATGACTCTGCTGTGATTTATGAATAATGAGGCTGAAGGATCTGCGAGTGTCATATTTAAAGACAGCAGGTGATGGTAAAGGCTAAGCATGTAGGCGTGACACTGTGACTAAATGGATAAGGCTACATAAACGATTGCAGCTGATACCATTTGATGCCCAAGAACGTGAAGTAGGTCATTGAGACCGAGCATGTGGGAAAGGTGAGGATAATATGGTGGTATGAGCAGTGTGCAGGAGGTTAGTGTTTCTGATTGAACCTTTGATAGATCTTCATTACATACAGTGATTGAGGCTTGCTGTGTTTCGATATGTGAAAAATAAGTATTGGATCCACTCCTGGTTTCATCTGTTTTTATACTAAACTGTGTCAGATCTTCAAACAAGCAAAATTATAAGCAGAAGATTAAGTCCGCCTCTGAATAGCTCAGAGCGATTAGAACTAAGGTTTTGGAGTGGTTTACTGTTACTTAATTGAAGTAAACTCAAGGGCACAGATTACCATGAGATGGACACAAATATAGAAGAAGTCTGAGCGGGGGGCTCCAGTCGTTCACAGCGCTCTAGTTCTTGTGCATTCATTCATGTCCGTCAGTCCGAGTCTGTCCTACTGGCTAAATAGCTTCCAGATAGCAATTGTTCTCACCAATTAAGAATAACCAGGGACTAAATGCTCAATTTTTGCAGCGCTGTAGCAACAGGATAATAACAGACCTGTGTTCATGGTTCAAGTACAATTGTCTCATAGAGACTTTATTTGAATGGTATCCAAAAATCATGCCAAATTTTGGCCGTGTCAGCACTTGAAATGGCTCTAAATCCCGAAGCTATTGCAGAACAGATGTAGCTCACACAGTATGAGGCCCAACTGCAACAGTCGGCTTGCAGCAGAGGAACACTGGAGCCTTTATTGTTTGTTGTTTGTGTAGTATGAGGATTTTTAGAGCTACGGAAATCTTCAGTGAATGGCTCCACTGTAGTCTGCATGTATTACAATCAAGCCTTTCGCCGGAGTCTTCTTCTCCAGAGTGGAGGTAAATTGAAATAAACAGCTAATTATTATTTTAAACTCATAGTTTTGCCTTTTAAGTTATAAAAACATCTTGCAATTGCCACTCGGTCCCACCCTAAACTTAGCTGGAGTTTTCCCCTTCCTGTGGTCTGTCCTGGTGCCCGCCTGCCTGACTCTCCCGGTGGCTAACTGTACCCCTTTAGGTCTGAAAAGACCACATATCTCCGGGGGTTTCTCCTGATCTCCATCTGGCTGTTAATGCTTCTTAAAAGGTTTTGTTTTTCCTCAAATACCGAAGCTCATTTCAAAGATACTCCAAGGAAGTCAAAGATGCCCTTGTGTTCGTAGTGAACAAATACTTTACACTGAACATTTTTCACTAATAAATTCAGGCTCCACAGTGAGTCTTCATCCTTTCATAACTTTTGAAACACTCCTTTGGATACACTCCCGAGAAATCTTCACTTGAACTGGCTTTTAAACGCAACCAGGGCCCCCCTTAAGGTGGTTTTGCGTACAGTGGGCAACCCAGCATTATTTTGGGTGGGTAAGGTCTTTGAGGTGTTTTTATTACCTACTAGATCATCATGTGAGAAGTTAGCAGGACTCAAATGGTTGTTGAAATTCCTAGAATGTCATACAGACCCCTGGTAGTCCAGCTCTCAGCTTACTGACCCCTGGGGACCCGTCTTTTGTCATACATACCGCTGTTAAAATTTCAAATGTAGCATTTAAGTGTTTGTCAGCATTAAGACTGTTGTTTAATAAATCGGACACTGCTGGCTGATGATCATGGGGGACATATATCATTGAGAACTGTTTGACAGCTGTACAAAGGTGTTGTTATGTAGACATTCATCATATATTGGGGAAAGCAGACAAACAGTTCAGTAAGTAGGGTTTCGGTAACACGGGGTCCAAAGGTTGCCCTCTGGAGGAAAATCTTCTTGTCACATCTCTAAATGCCTTTCTCTTCTCATCTTTCAGGAGATAATTTGCCAGAAGAACACTGTAAGTACACAAAGCAAACTGTCCTCCACTCACCTTTGCCTGCCACACATCACTCGCCCACTGCTCAAACATTACACGTATAATGTGATGCAAAGTTGTGCAGGGAACGCAGTGTCTAACACCTTATGTTTCTCTTCTTGGTGTTATAAAAGTTTTCTCCTTTGTAGCACACTTTTGTTCTGAAGTTTCACTCTTATTTCTCGGGCCCACTCTGAAAAAAAGGTGCACACATTCTGAAACTGTGACAAGCAAAAAGTGCAGCATTCAAATGAGGTGCCGCCCCAAAACCAAGGAAATCCTGCTCTGACTCACGCTGTACTGCAAATCTAGTTTACGCACACTCAAACATCTTACTGTATGTGTTAAAAAGTATTTTCACAACAATATGTGCTACAGAGGACAACGCTTCTTTATTATAAACCATCTGTAAAGCAAGTGTAAGTACTGAACAACATAGTGGGCGAGTTTTTATTTTTTGTTAAATGTATTTGGGCAGGATTTAAAAAAAAAAAAAGAAAAAAGATTCCAAGAGCTCAGAGTAATATTTTTAAATGGCGTAATTTGTCAAATTAACAGTTAAAATCTGAGAAGACTTGGATGTAAAGTCATATAAAAGAGACAAAATCAGAAATAAGAAGGATAAGGTGATTTTAAGATTGTATGATTGCCGTGATTTTCGGGCAAATTTCAGTAATTGTATTTATTTGATATCCTGTTTCTTCTGTTTCCAAACTTCATGTCACTTCAGTGATGGGGAGATCCATACTATCAAAACAAACCCGTAACATTATGTCACCCACTTGATGGCTATTCTGATTGTGGATCAAATTCAATACACAACACTATTTTGGGCAACATGCTGGGATGTCGGTTGCTCCTTCGTTGGATATGTACCTGCAGAGTTTGCATGCTCTCCCTGTGTGTGCGTGGGTTTCCTTCGGGTGCTCCAGCTTCCCTCCACTAAAGCATGTGATATAGAACATAAGACCATATATGGATCCCTGTGGGTGTCAGGGCTTGTTCGCTGCTCTGCTGGTTTTAGAACAGCACATAGATCTGTTGTTATGGAGGGTTGTTGACATTCAGATCCTCCTGCTAGAGATAACATAAGCATGGTTGTTTATTATTTATCTGTTGTGAAAATTGAGTTGCACATTTTGGATTAATCTAGATGCTTCAACTCCCCATTGGAGAATTGGTGACTCTAAATTTCCTCTATTAGTGACTCTAAAGGTTGTTTGTCTCTGCGGTGGTCCTCTGATGGACCGCCAACATATCCATGGTGTACCCCACCATCTGGTCAATGGCAGCTTGGCTTCTCTCCTGTGAGGTTCAGCTGTTACAGTAAAGGAAAGGATGGACAAAGCTCATCCTTGGGTGACCGATTGTAAATAATGCAGTATGACTTAATGGGTCATGGTGGATGAAGAGTTTGTGCTAAAAAAGATCTTTGGTAAAAAATATTTTTTTGGACAGATCACACACACCCTTGGCATTTTTTCTCCACCAATATCATACAATCAATCATTTATCGGAATTGATTCTCTTATCGGACCGAGTCAGGACTAGAAGAAAGCCGTATTAAGGCAGAATCTCGGGAGCAGGAGCCTTCCTGTCAGGAGTTAGATGAAAGGCTTAGCTCTCTTAAGTGGCTTTTCATCTTGGAAGGAAATGACGCTGTGCTGCATGAACATCACTGATCTCTGACTCCGACCGAACCTGTGCGAGGAGAGCTGATTAACACTCATGATATGACATTATGAACTCACCATTTGTCCTTTTGTGATTCCGCCCTCCTTGTTCCCTCTCATTCTTGCTTTTATGCGGCCACTTAAATGCTCTCTGACCCGGCGTAGGCGCTCTTAACTCATCCTCGTCGGTAGAAGAGCCCTGCAGCCTTTTATGTTAGTTGTTGATCTTTTTTTATATGGTCTTTCCATTTGAAGGCACTGTAGCTGTTTTGAGATGATAATTGAGTCATTATCTACCCACCTCCATGCTTAAAGTTGGATCAGCTAAACAGAGTTGCTCAACTCTAAAGTCTAAAAAACATAAATGGCTCCATGCAGCTTGTACAGATGGCAAACTGATTTGAAAAAAAAACAAAAAAAAGCATAAATGTTAGTTTTAATTGTGCCCCTAATCTAAGGTATACGAGCTCAAACATGTGTATATGTGCAGGAGAAAACTTTGTCTATAATTCCAATCATACGAACATTTTTTAAGACGAACTGGCCACGGCTGATAGATTTTCTTGTACCAGGCGGAAACACAAAGTCGACGAACCACGATCAAGCTTTGAAGCGTGACATAAACAGCGATGTGTTGTCTGGGACGCTCCTCAACAACAGTCGGAAAGGCAGATTTTTTCTAACCAGTGGATTAACCCGGTCCGTTACACAATAGGTTAGCTCGCCATCTGATCGGAGGGTAAGGAGCCACTGGAGCTCCTGCCTTCCCAATCTGAAGACATTTCCAGTCCATTTCTTATTCTTCACTACCTGTTTTTCTGTCTTCCAGTTGTAGGAAGGACACAGAATAGGTCCCCAAAATGTCCCATTGCCATCCTGCCTTTCGGCCCCTTGTTATCACAATTGTCTAAATCACCGCTATTAATACCTATGATGCCGTCTTTGAAGCAAAACAGAACCCCATTATGCCTCCTTTGCATTTATACATAGCAGTGGGGTGTATTTAAGGTGGACCAGTCCCACCTTGTAAAGTTGGTGTACATAAATAGTGCATGTTGTTAAGGACTGTGATTGGTACCCAACAGTCAATAAGTTGACCTTTTGGTGCTGCTTATCTGCATTTCTATCAAGGTAAGTAAGAGGAACACTGCTTCATTTCCATACTGCTATCACTGCAAACGGACATACACCAGTCATCCATAAGATTATAACAACTGGCTACTGGTTACAACGGCCATTGTAGGATCCGAGCGACTTTAACAAGGACCAAACTGTGATGGCTCGACGACTGGGTTAGAGGTCTTGATGGGAGTTCTTCAGTGGTTAGAGGAACAACTTGTGAACCTGCAACAAGGTCATTCTACAAAAGGTTAATTAATGCACATGGGGAGCAAAGGCGAGATTTTGTAATCTGATCCTACGTGAGAGCTACCATAGCACACATTGCTGAAGGAGCTAATGCCGGTTCTGGTAGATAGGTGTCCAAACATGCAGAGCATGACAGAGCTATTTTTTTGGACCTACATAAAATCTGGCATGTTGTTTTTATAATATGGTTAATCGGTGTATAGTCCAGGGTGGTCACTCACTGAATAAATGAGTCTCAGTCACATTCCCCAGATTCCCCGTGAGCCAACGCTGTCATGTGTTTCAACTTTACCTGTTAAGGGTTTTGCTGAATGAGTTGCAACCGCTCTGTGACATATGCTGTCCAAAACTAACCGTGTTATGGGCTGTGACATTATGAAACAGACAAACCCAGAGGACCTAAATATAGTGTCAGGTTTTGCAACCTGTCTGGCTGCACTTTACAATTAGGGGTCAGATGTTTATTCTCAAAATGCATTCACCGCCGCTGCAGTCAACCATTTATGTCATGAACCATTGTTGCATAGGAGGAAGTCTATCTGTGGATAGCTTTCATTGTTTCCACACCACACCTTCATTTCACTTCCCATTTCTCTCACGGCGGCGAGAGCAGCCGCGGCGCTATGTTTTTCTAAAAAAGCTGAAAGCATGATAGAATATTGATGCCGTCAGGATGCAGCTGGGTAATAGTCCAACCGCCATCAGACGCTCTCATGACGCCTTTCTTCACACATCTGGCGTTCTGGGAATAACTCTCCTTGAGAAGAACTAGGCTGTTTTCACGAAGATGCAAATAGTGGATTTCAGGCTTCTCTTTTCCTTCGTGTGCTTTCTGTAAACAACACACACAGGCTTTTACCTTTATTTATTCAGACACTGCAATCAGAATGGGAATTGATGAGCCTTTAAAGACACCAGTGCTTTTATTGTTTCTGCTTATCAGTCAGATTATCAGCTATTTATTGGTGGATGATCTCTTCTGAGGAAGAAGAGAAATGTGGGAACAAACAGGTCTTCACTTAAATGTCTTATTATCTTTGAGTGTTAACAGCGGGTAGAAACAGTAAATAAAAATGCATGTGTGTGCACACGGACATGGTGTTGCTGGAATTAAAACCCATTATACATACGGAAATGTTAAACATTGCTGGCATTTCCTTCTTCTCTTAACTTTCTCTATTCATGCTTTGGATCATTTCTTCTTCCCCTTCACGACTCATTCCACTTCACAACCACTACTGGATGATCGTAATAATAATGATAACTAGCCCTATTATGTCGCCCCCGACAACAAGGGTATATCCCCGCAAAAAAAAAGCCCTGAATCCACCTCAATTCCTCTGATTTAAGCCCAAAAATTAAATGTGAAGTTATGTCCGAAAGAAAAAGTGATCCCCCTATTGTGTAAAACTTGATTTATGTACCATAGTCTAGCTTTATGTACCATATCTACGAGATAGATATCCTTGAGTCGATTCATGTGCACCAAATTTGGACTCAATCGGTCCGATTAGGAAGTTAAGACCGGTATAAAATACTGGTTATATTAGTATAAAATGGAACTATTAGTAAAAAATATGATATATACAAGATAGATTTTGAGAATGTTTTAGAGATTATGGCCCTAAAACACATGGAGATAAATCTCCACCTAGTGGGAAAAATACACAACTGACCTTTCCCATAATCAGTCCAGTTATTCCTCGCACTAATGTCTACGTGGGTATAAAAACTGAAGAAGACCCATGGCTTAGTTGTTGAGACGCTGCAGTGACGATTCCATAATATCCCTAACTTTTCAGGGAAATAATGAAAATTAATTATTATTATCAGTAGTAGTAGGAGTAGTAGTGGTATGTTTTATTATATTTACAATTATTATGATTGCATTCATTAATATATATTAACAATGAAATAACAAAAATGATGATTGATAGTGAGATGAAGAACAAAACACAGAGATATAATTCCACACAAACCACATTTGTCAAAGCAAAGACAGAAAGAGAGACCAGTAGTGCAGCTAACACTAAAACCAACATGAAATGAAATGACTCCCGAATGCCACAGCTGCAGCAAATAACCCGGCAGAGCTGAGCACAGTGTGAGAAGTCTGCTCCAGGCTCGTGTTTCTGCTGCATTCTCATGCCTGCCACGCCACACCAACAAGTGGCATTTGCAAGTGCGTAGTAGTAGCTGTGGGTGTCTGAGAGAGCGGTTCCAGTGGGACCGTCACCGCCGGTGCCTTTCTCTCTCCGTGGCTGCTGCCTGTTTGGACTGGTTCGGTGAAGGCAACACCACATATAACCGCAATTGGCTGTGTTTTGACAGATCATAGTCTAAACCTCATGTCATTACCTCAAATTGTCTCAAAGAGGGGAAACAGCTCAGACTTCCTCCAGGCAATCTACTTCCTCCTCATACAATGTGACGTTTTTACTACCTAGTTGACACTGGGTAACATATTTTATAGACATAAAAGAAGTTTGCTAATTTAGATAAAGTACGACCGGCTCTAAAAAACACTGTACTTTCAGGACCTTTTTTTTTTTTAAAGCCGTTTATGAATGTTACTCTCATTTATATAACACCTCACAATCACCACTGTTGGCAAAAGTGCAACCCTCAGTAGAGTCTGAATAACTTAATAAAGAGTTTTATAAGTCTTGGGCCATTGGATCGTCTTGCCTCTTAACTGGATCCCAACACGTTTATGCTTTTTATTACCATGAAGTCCGGTCTGCTGCCTCGTCAGCCAGACGATTCCATCCCTGAGAGATTTTTAAAAGTCATTCTCCATTAGGATTGTGGAGATCCAGCAGACTTTTAACACTGAGCCCATAGAGCATCATTTAGATCACTGCCCACCAATAGTGTTGACTGACTTATGTCAATGTAGACTTTCACTTTCACTTCTCCTTCAGCCTGCATTCCCCTTGTTTTTGAAAAGCTGTATTCCAGATATTTGATCCATTTATTAATCGTTCCCCATCCATTGGTGTTAAATTACCCTGTATTTTAATAACATTTTTCTTAACATGCTAGATTACTCTGTTTCAAAGAATTTCGGTCCAATCTCTAAGCTTTTTTTCAAAGATTGTAGAAAAAGATGCTACACGCAAAGTATTTCTTTTATGAATAAGAGTTACATCTCTGAAATAAAAAAGCAGCAGACGTATATATAGATAAACAGTGACCTCAGCTCAGCCCCTGATACAGTCCACCCATCTTTTCGATCTTAATCATCCACCTGTTGGTGTCAGTGATGTGGCTCTTAAATGGGTTCTTGCATTTGTGGGGTTCCCCAAGGCTCTGTTTTGGATCCTCTTGTATACAATATGCATCCTCTTGGGTAAATAACGCATCATGTCCAAACATTCAATGCAGTTAAATGACTCCAAACCGGAGGTGATTATAAATACTCCCTATATTATTCATCTCTTTGCCATTTTTTTGATGGCTTATCCAACGATGTTCAGAAAGAGGTTCACAACCTTCTGAGTTATTTCTGTCCACCAATTGTCCTTTGGCACTCATGTGACTAAAGTAGTCCAGTCCCTGCTTTGCAGTCCTTCGTCTCCCCTCTGCATTTATATTAGGTCCTCCATGCTTTCATTTATTCCAGGCTACATTGTTGAAAAGCACTTTATTCTGCGCACTTAATTCTTCTATTAGCTGGCAAAACATCCGGTGACCACAGCTGATTTGAAAAGCTGCTGCCAGGCTTTTAACAGGCACTAAGAGAAGTGTCCACACCTCACTGACCCTCCACCGGCTGCCTGTCAGTTTTGGACTTTAATTTAAGATTTGTCAATTGTTTTTAAAACCTGGAATGGCCGCGCTCCCACTTGGTCTTTGCCGTCCGAACTACTGAGCTTCCTGTTGAGGATCTCAAGCATATACCCATAAAAATAATGGATATATTGGAATTATTATATTAGTTATTTTTATCTCATGATTAGGAAAGGAACAGGTTAAAAAAAAAAAACGTGTGGAAGGGAAATATAGAACAGGACTCCTTCAGAATTTCTCATGTTATTTAAAATATTTAGTCTTATGAGGGATGCTTTCTTATTATTATTCGGCTGCATATTAGTATATTTCACAAACAAACCTATTATTCAATGGGGTTGAAATTATAGCTATTATATCTACTATTATAACTATTATATTTATTATTATATCTAACTTAGTAGTTAGATATTTTTAATCAGCACGATTGTGTTATTGCTTTAATCTGACCAGTACTATTGGCAGATGAAGTGTTAAATGGAAAAGTAACTTTTGGTGTTGAATGGTATTTTTCTGACATTACGGAACCAAGAAAAAAATTGCAACAGGAAATAAATTTAGAAAAGTTCCCACAAGAGTCCGAGAGCAAAATGCTGATACTGTATGGTTCTTTCCCTCCTGATGAGTAAGGAGTGAGTAAAAACGACCATATAAGTAAAGTCCATGCACCATTCAAATATTAGTACCGCGCTCTTTCATTCCAAACAGCGTCACGGAAAAATAATCCCCTGATGTTTAAATCTGTCGATAACATATCATGTGTTGACAGACATGCTCGGCAAACTACACCTTCATTCCATACATGGTGACGCCCCACAACAAGGTGTACTGCTGCGAGAGCAGCCTGATGAAGGGTCTGACCGAGCTGATGCAGCCCAGCTTCGAGATGCTGCTGGGACCCCTCTGCATGCCACTACTGGACCGGTTCATCCAGCTGCTCAAAGTCTCACAGGCCAACTCCCAGTAAGTATACTGAAGCACTGACTTTAGACTCCACCAATGAAAAGATTTATTTCATCTACTATATGTTTAGATACCTAGGCGGTCTTCCAGGGACTTCCTAACTACATAAATAGAAAATGAATATCTTGGGAGCGATGTTGATATTGTAGCGGGTCGCCATAAATATGAGTTTATGAGAAGGAAAAAACTAAATTTGAAGCTATTCCTGCTGCCAGAAATCGTCCTCTGGAGACCATAAAACCAGCCCAAAAAGGCTTCAAGAGCAGAATTTATGAGGGAAAAATGTTCATCTGGATGTTTTATTATCTGAATAAAAAAAAAATGAGGCTGGTGAAGTAAGAACATGTCAGATGAGGAGGAATATAGTGGGAAAATGTAACCTCAAAACGTAGCAAACAGGTGTTTGTGTTTGAGCAGCTTCGTTTTGATATCCTGCTCTTTTTTTCTTTTCTTTTTTTTAACTTAATTTAATCTTTAATGTCGTGCATTCCTCTACCTTGACTTGAACCACATTTAAAAATTAAATAAACAAAGCAACAGCAAAACCGCACTGCCTCAATTGGTGCACTTAAATTTTAGGCTTTACTGCCAATAGGCAAAACAGAAGCCAGTTATTCTTGGTCGGCTCCAGGAAGAGTGAGTCAGGTTTTACCGGTAGATAAGTCAAATAAATCTTTGATTACGGTTCTGTTAAAGCAGAAAGGCCTCAGCGTAGACATCACTGGCACTTTCTGCTGACTCTGCAAAATGTGTGTAAAGAGGTGATTGTTAGGTTATTATCAATATCTATATATATATATATATATATAATAAATATCAATTATATATGAATATGTTTTAAACTTCATGGCACTTATACAAGCGGTATGAAGTGACACTGTTAATTGAGTTAATTCTCCAGAAAAAAATATTGTTTCAAATTAGAATCAATGATTAAAGGATTAGTACAAAAAACAAAAAAAAATCACAAATTTCTCTTTTTCTAGTTTTTAAGTGCTTTGGAATGCGGCCGTTTTAAAGAGGAAGCATTGATTTTAAAGTTACGGCAAATGTCCGGTCCTTGTTAGTATTGGGTAAGACAGTAGATTCCAAGAGAAGAGGGCCTCCGCAGTTAAACAGAAAAGTTCATTAAGTGTGATAAAAGCCAATGACAAATGCCGCTATACATTCCTAACCGGCTGTAACCTTTTCAATTTTATGGCATTTTAAATTGTTTCTATGTTCTGATTGTATTTATGTTCAAAAAAATAAAAAGGGCGCCTCAGAGATTAGAACAATTCAGTTTTGTGTTTCAAGTCATTGTCTTCCAACAACTTCCAATCAACATTGAACAAATATTTCCTTAAAACCCTTTTCAATCAGAGAAGACAAAGAATGAGGAGAAGATGAAGATGAATGATTAATTAAAACAGATGATACATGATAGTTTGTGCATTAGAAAGTCTCTGAGATCAAAGGGCCTCTGCCCTGAGCAGCAGCATGGAATATCAATCCGTTGGGAGTTTGGGCACCGGTGGTGGTGGCTAATGAATCTGTCTGAACCAGCAGCATGAAAACGTAGTATTATTTAAAGACAGCAGCTGATGGTGATGGCCTCAGTGAAGACACAGTGATGGATGGATGAGGCTACCTGAATGAGTGCAGCTGATAACAATTGATGTCCAAAACCGTGGAGAAGGTAATTGAGCATGTGTGGAATTCGGTGATAACTGTGGCCCGAGTGGGCAAGAGGATAGTCCTTCTGACTGAACTTTTGATAGATATCCGTTTAAGGCAAATAAAAGGCAGCATGTCTCGCTTGAGAATCACAAATTGGACATTTAATGAAACTCCTGTCTCGCCAGAGCCGTCGCACAAGGAGAAAATGAACTGCAGAAAACAATTGGACTATCACAAAGTAAATTGGGTTTTGGTCTGGAAGTTAAAAAAGTATAAAAACTCTAGCAGGGAACATCGTCTTCTCCAGTTTTGAATAGGTTTGGAGTCAGGCGGAGTCTTATAACGACATGCTTACAAAGTGCAAATAGTGTAACCGGCGGTTAATTACTGTATTTGTACTGCATCATCATAAAAACAACACCTTTAAGCCGAACTTTCCTCTCTTCTGTATCTTCTTGCCTCACAGCCAGTATTTCCGTGAGACGATTCTGAATGAGATCCGTAAGGCTCGGGAGCTGTACACTGGCCTGGAGCTGGCTGCCGAGCTGAACCGCATCCAGCAGCGCCTGGACAACGTGGAGTGCCTTTCAGTTGACATTGTCATAAACCTGCTGCTGACATACAGGGACATCCAGGTACACAAAGTCTGCTCACCTTCTACAAAACCCCCACAGGCTTCATCTACAGTTATATTAGACAGAACCAGTTTTATGTGTCTGAAAATCCACTATGATTGTTCCAGTTCTTTTTTTAAAGATTGCACACGTTGAATGTGGATTTTAGCGTGTGCGTTTTCTAGAATAATGTCAGTTTTATTCATTTTACTCTGCAGGAAAAGCTCCCTCTTGTCGAAATCTTTATTCCAATGCTTTTTTTTTGTTTGTTTTTGTTAAAGGAAGGCAATGAGTCAGCTGTGCTGAAAAAGAAAGAGAACCTCTATTGTGTTTAATGAATCTCACACACATATCGACCAAGCAGGTGTAATTTGTCCAATGGGGGTAGCCTCAGGTACTATAGGGTACTTCAAAGGTCTAAAAGGACCTCCGAAGTTCATTTTAGACCCAAGAACTTCAGGGTCTAAACGGAACTTACTAAATTGTCTTTTCCCACTTTTTTTGTTTTCTAACGTTTTTTCCGAATGTCCGTTTGAAGAATATCAGTCATGTTATTCCTAACATAAGTTCACCTCAAGAGATTTAATTAAAATGCTTTAACTATAATTCAAATTAAACAAATTTTATGCTTTTTATATGAATTACTTTCATTTAAGATGTCTGGAAGAGGATTAGGGCCCCGTGAATTCTTCTTTTTCTAAATGGTGACTTAAGTCAGAATTTTGTGATTGAAGTAAGAACCTTGACTTGAAACTCAGCATTTATCTCCAAATTCTGGCTCTAAAGTCTAAATTTCTGAAAAAGTTATAGAAAACTCTTCAAGTTTTAACTTTTTTCTTTAACTATAGGTTTGGAAGAGAATCTATTTTTTTTTTTAATTCTGAAAAAGTGTCTTCTATTTCCAACTTTTTATTTTTTCTTCGATGAAAAAAAAGTTTGAGAATCTCTGATCTAAAGCTGATCCCAATTTCGGGTCTTCATTTCAGACACATTGCAGATGATCCGTTGGTGCTGCTTGTGTCCCTGACATTGACAGAGGCCAACGTTTTACAAAGCTCCTGTAAACGTGAGAGAGAGTTCACTTCCTCGGCTACTATCATTTACAAACGGCGTTTTTCAAACAGAGGCCAGTAGCAAACCGCCTGTAGAGACCTTGAGGCGAAGCTTTTGGTCTGTTCGTCTTGAATCTCCCACTCTCTCCGCTGTACAGTCTCTGCGTGGCCATGGCACTCGCCATCCGGATTCTTCTACTCACCACAGGCACCACTTACACTCATGAATGATTCATTCCAACAGCAAGCTTTGAGGGCGTGCTGAATTATTCAGCCTGCTGTAGGTATAGCGACTCTGTAGGCAAGTTATTAGTTATTGAACTGCTTTTGGTGTTTGAGCAGAAAGCTGAGTGTCAGCCAGAGTGAATAAAAGGGGATGAGAAAACCTCGCTATGTGTGTTTGGAGGACACTGATGCAAAGATTCATGGGTAAAAAGTCCCACAATGTTTAGCAATGTCCGAGGTGGTTTTACAACAGGAGCTAATCCGCCTCTTCAACACGTCTCGTCTAGGATTACGAGTCCATCGTGAAGCTTGTGGAGACTCTGGAGAAGCTTCCGACCTTTGACCCCATGGCTCATCCGCACGTGAAGTTCCACTACGCCTTTGCACTGAATCGGTAAGATGCAGATGTCGTTGCACAAATTAAAGAAATGCATATATGTGTGTTATGACCAGAATTTCAAATATGATTTAAAGCAAATAAACTTTATTATATGCTATTTTTTTGGTTGTAGTGATGGTGTCCGTTGAAAATGTACGGGAAATCATGATTTTAACTAGTTTACTGGACAATACACATAAATTAGCCAGTTTTGTTACTTTCAGTCATGGGTACGCCCCGCGGCTCATTGATGCATGTGAGGAGCGCCGGCTCACGCGTGTTCTCCAGCCCCACAAAACAGCTACTGTTAATCCTGGTTCTGATAGATTGGGTGTCAGAACACACACTGCACCACTTCTTTCTGCGTATGGGGATGCAAAGCCGCAGACAAATACTAATGAATGGATTGCGCCAGGATGCATTATGGGAAGAAGGCAGTCTTAATGCTCGTGCGGACGTCTTCGTGCCAGATACCACAGCACACCTTCGTAGGTCTGGTCGAGTTCCTACCTTGCCAAATGAGCTGTTTTGGCCACCGCGATGTTAGACAGACTTATAATGTTAAGGATTACCTTGACTCATTACTGCCTTTGTAGAAAAGCAGCATGTGACCCTCCACTGAGACCTGAATCGATCATCAGCATGATCAAACACTCCACTGGTTTGTCTGAGGTACGATCATTGCCTTGAATGGAACTGGAGATTGAAGTGTTTGTTCATCAATTGGCTTCAGCCTCTTGTCTGCAGCGGGGCAGCGCCTGGAATGTGAACACTGCCCTTCGCACAGGACTCATTGCTGCGAGCCTGACAGGAGCGAGGGAAGAATCTCTTGCACCCAAATACCAATCAGAGGGAAGGTTTGTTTCCCAGAGAGCTAGTCCCTCTGGACAGTCTCCATGGTAATAACTTCCAGCTCGTATGTTTTATTCACACTCTGAAGGAGAGGATATGTTCATCGCGCCCGTGTTAGACTTTGCACCGACGCTTTCTTTCTTTAAGTTTTAGTCTGAGACACAGCTCTTCCTAATCCGTAGAATAAAAAGTTATAATTGAGATTTCTCACCTCTCATTTCCTTTATTTTAATATCAAATCTTATTTCAAGAAATCTCACCAAGCAAATCTTCTCTCGCTTTATAGGCAAAAGAGATGACAACACACCCTGTTGTCATCCCTTCTTTACTTCTTTACTTATTTTGAAGGGGATTCTTGTAGTGCAGAGCTGTTTTGATACAAAAAGCGGACTTACACAATATCAGGCAGATGGCTTTAATTTTAGGGGCTGAGTTTATATCACGGCAGCCGAGTGGCCATACAACAAAGTGACCCCTGATCTGTTGGGGTAGGCAGAGCTACTGACCGGCTACTCATCATCGTAGGTACAGAGTCACTCCCTTTCACCCTGCACCCATTTTTAAGGACACTGGTGTCCTGCCCCTGTTTTCAGTTCCCCTCAGATGAAGCCCCTTACACAATATTATGCAGGTGGTTATAATGTTATGGCTCATAGAGTCATCGGCATAGAAAATAAATCTGTATAATCCGTCTATATCTTTACATTTGAGCGTATCTGAATTAAATTCTTCCCAAAGCACCTAAAAGTGACTAACGGTGGCCACGAACCTGGTTTAATAATAAAAGTCTTCAGACAAAAACAACATTTTTTTCCTTGATTTTGTGGAAAACAGTTGTTGCTGGTTCTGATGGGATAGTGTCAGAACACACAGCAGAAGGTGCACAAATATAGTGTGAAGCCTGTGGTTTTAATGTAATGGCTGATCAGTGCGTTTGATAACTATAATGAATAATACTAATAATGTGGAGTGAGCTGAGCACTAAATGTAATTTGTCTCTGCGCAGACATTCATATGGTTCCATTAACAAACGCGTGAAGTGTTTGCAGCTCTCCTCCTCTCTGGGTTCTTTTTTTCGAGTGTTGTTCCCATGATCGCGTGGAGCCTCCATTATGTGGTTTAACAGAACCACAGAACCTTCGGTGCCTGCGTGAGGCACGGCTCTACAGCTGAAAGCTTACAGCACTTAATCAAAGGCTTGAAATCAACCCAGCAACATCAGTGATTTAAGCGGAGCTCCTAATGGCCTCTGCAGTCACCAGCCTACAACGATGGCTCACACCCGAACATAGATATAATTACACACACGTGTGTATATATATATATATATATATATATATATATATCAAAATACCATATACAGCGTGTATACCACCCGTTATTAGTTTTATGTACCCAAAGAATCCATTATCCATTTAATGGAAATACTATTAACTGTATAACTCTTTTTTTTTTTTTTTTCTGATGTTTTTGTTGCTTTATGAATTAAGTGAGCAATAAAGGTCACTTAATGGAGAGGCACATTGATTTTACCCATCAGCTTTCAGGTGTAAAGGTGTTGGGAAGTGAAAAAAAGACGTTTGTGTCTCCAGAGTGAACGGCGTGAATTCTGATGGTCTGGTTCCGGTGGCTCTGAAGGCTACGAGTTTGAAAATGCTCTGTTTCTTTGTTTTTCTTTTATGTGGCTGGTGAATGTCACACTAAAAAAACAGTGATCTGAATGTTAATTGACCTTTCATCTGACCTTTAGTGCCATGTCTCTGACTGCAGGAGGAACCAACCAGGCGACAGACAGAAGGCTCTGGACATAATCCTGCCTCTGGTGGAGAGCGAGGAGCAGGTAGCCTCAGACATCTACTGCCTGGTGGGAAGGATTTATAAAGACACCTTCCTGGAGTCTCACTTCATGAACACGGAGACCAGAGACAGCGGCATACACTGGTGTGTGTGTGTGTGTGCGTGTGTGTGTGCGTGTGTGTGTGCCTAAAGACTTCACCGTCACATAAATATTGTTAGATTGTTAGAAGGAAAAAAAGGGAAAGATGCCGTTGAGGCGACTCTGTTACCTGTGACGTCATGAATATCCTGATGGTAGAACCTCATTATTATTATTATTATTATTATTATTATTATCAAACAGGCAGCCATCAAGTCTGCAGAAGACGGTTCATTAAAGTGCAAAAGGAGATCTCAGATGGCTGAGACTCATCACACCAGAAGATGCGGCGCAAAAGCTTAATTACTTCCATTGAAGCACTTTATTTAAATATGTTCTTCATACTTGACTCCGTCTCAGAGGAGAATATACTCTGGCTTTATTCTTCCACAGCATTTGTCTAACAGCTTTAGTGACAGGTTGTTTCTGAGTCTAGGGTTTTCACAAAGCTGAGTAAAAGTTATTTTCTGAGCTCCTAATCTTTTTTAGAAATACATGTTTCTTACTGGCCAGCCATGCAGCAAAGGTGAGGACCCTAGATAATATGATGCATTCCTGAGGATTAATGTACCAACAGTCCAGGACCCTCCGGAGTTGCGGGTACCATTTAAGCAAAAGAGCAAAATGAGGTGCAATAAAATTCTCTATACCCTTGATATTTAATTCATATTAATCACAAAAATATTACCTTTAACTCAAGTAATGAAATTGACACCCAATATTGACACCCTTAGGAAACACTGTGATTAAAAGGTAACTGAAGAACGTTTCCAGCCCTATTTTTGTATGTTCCGCGGCTGGAGTAGGAACTCTGAAGTGCGGAACAATGACTTCCTGTTTTTCTGGAGTATAAACATGAGGTGACACAGGACTATTTCTCGTTGACCTTCTTCCCTAGTTTTGGAACTATAAAACTGACCAATCCCTAAATCAACCAAGTTCTTCCTCTTGCTTAAGTCTCTATGGGTATAAAACCTGAAAGTTACCCTTGAAATCCTTTTTCAGTAATCGCGTTAACACGAAGGATCTGTGGCGGTGGCAAAAACACGGCGGCTGACGTAGCGACGATGATTTCATAATATCCACGATATAAGAATCCAGGTTCCAACTAACCCAGAAAAAAAATCAAATAAACACAAAGATGTTGGCAGATAATGATCATTAAAGGTTCATAAGCTGGTGGAGGCAAAAGGACGTGCAATATTTCTTACATTTGTCAAGGGAACCAAAAAGCACCTGAGGTTCTGTAATTTAAAAATGCGTCCTCGCCTCTCTGGACCTCAACATGAGAGCATATTGTTGTGGGCTCTCTGACTTAACTAAAATGACATAACTTGCTTTTCTAGCTGTTTTGCATAGGTTGTAGCCAGTCAGGGGACATTTCTAGAAGAATCTCATAAAACTATAACTACATATTTAATCCAAACGAGAATTAAGAAGAGTCTCGATGTGGAGTTTTCCTTTTTTCATTCGGGCCTGTCATTTTTCATTCCGAAACCACTAACAGGATAATGTGTCATGTCTCAGAATATCCCAGAATTCAATCTGTGCTTCTTCCAGATCGTAAACTTGTGAAGACCTTTGGATGTCGAAGCTGCAGCATCAGCTTGACGCTAATGAGTCGTCGCAGAGTCAGATCCTCGTGGAGTTTTTCCAGCGTCGTTTTGAATCCGTGCAGGAATTGACCCTGTTTGAAGCTGGACTTATTTCTAGTTTTACATTTCCTTATGAGCATGTTTCTGTAACCATATAGAGGAAACCCATAAGTTGTTTTTGGATCAATAATAATAATAATAAGAAGAAGAATATTGGGCTGTTGATTGTCTTCATCTGAAATTGTCAACTGAATATGCTTCTTCCTTCTGGCTATTATTTTCAGTCCCATCTCACAACTTGGCGGAGGCTTCTAATAACCCCCCCTCTCCCTCAGCGCCACAGATTGCTCATTAGATAAATGAAATTTCCTGTTTTGCGATAGGACTAACAGTTGTGGTTTGTTGTGCTGCGGTCCCCGTTCAATCAGCTCTACGTTTTTGGGCTTTTTTTCCTTGCACGAAGTGTCTCAGGAAGCCAGGGAGCTCGTTGATGCCTTCCATTATCTCAGAGAGGATCGGGATTTGAAACGATACATTTCCCAGAATAAAGTGTTTCTTTGTCTTCTTCTGCCAGGTTCAAAAAGGGCTTTGAGTCCGAGCCAACGCTTCACTCTGGTATCAACTACGCTGTGCTGCTCCTGGCAGCTGGTCACCAGTTTGACACATCGTTTGAGCTTCGGAAAGTGGGTGAGTTATTTATATTACTCAAGGAGAGGTTTGCATTTTAGTGGGGGTGATCAAATATAGGTGCTAAAAGATTAGCAACAAGATGGTAGGCTAACCAGGAAGGTGTGTGACTAGGATTGGATGGATGTGACCGGCTGATGAGCACAGCTGATATCAAACTGGAACTATGCCTCCCCCCAGCAGCAGGGGTATATCCCCGAAAATTACCCAATTCCCTGCGTTGTGTTAAATGTGAACTTATGTCCGAAACAGTTGTTGTCCTAAAGAAAGCTGCCCTCGTGTATAAAATATGTGAACTTTTAGAGTAAAGTATGACAAAGAATATAAATCTCCTTGAGTCCGTTCATACGTTCCAAATTTGGAATAAATGCGACAAACGGTTGAGAAATCACTCCAGACCAATCATCAGCTCCGTGGCGACCATCGAATCGTCAGATGGTTTTCTGACACGTCAGAAATTTTGATAGGCTAATGAAATTTTTCGCGGAGCTGATGCAGAGCCACGACTCGATCGGCTGACATCAGCAATTTCTTTTCTCACTGCGTCTTTGTGAAGTGGTTACTATGCGTCTCAGTAACCATGGCGACACAGTGCGTCATGTTTAGAATAAAAACACAAGTAGTCATAGAATGTCTATGTACTTAGCATTTAGCACTTTGAAATTTTATCCAAATGTAAAATGCGTTATAAATTAAATGTATTATTATTATTATTATTAATAATAAAATAGAAAGTGCAGTTTTTTTGCTGGTAGCAACTGAACAGTAAGGAAGAAAAAGAAAAGCTCTTAGCTGTCAGAGCGGTGTAAGCTAACAATTTCATACTCTATGCTGTAAAACGTAGCTAGCTAAACTCCATTTTTTTCCACGTCGTCCTAGCCTCCTACGAGTCCAGATACGCCAGCAGCTGCTTTTTAACGGTTATGGCAGAGACAATGACAAAAATGATCAAGACAGCTGTTTTTCCTATCTCGTTAGCATGTTGCTAGCAATCAAACTTCTTCCTGTCTTGGAGCTGTAAAAAAAAAACTGTATGTAAAATTGGCATAAACAACGGCACGCTGCAGGTTCTGACAGGCCTTATAGCGTCAGCACTCCAATCATGGTCTTCGGAAAGCAATTTATTCGTATAGTTTGAGTTGATATCAAACAGCCACAACTCTAAAATCATCCATCGTAAGTCCAGCTTCAGTAAACCTTGTTCACAAGTCGTCTCGCTGACGTTGTTTGGTTCGGCTAACGATGCTACTGAATTGATTTTAAAAGTTAAAAATGGACACTTGCTAAAACCATAAGCGACACTATAGGAGAAGAACGAGTTCAGGTGAGCTAAACTAAGCGTTAAAACTGAGGGGAACAGCTGAGCTATGAGAAGATTTATCGTTTCAAGGGACCCCTGTCATATTCCACCTCATCAGTTGTGGTAAAAATATATTTCTGCTTGAAACGCACATTATATATAGTAACATTCCCTTCTGTTTCGCAAGAAATGCTGCAGTGACGCCCTTGTTCCAGATCTGTTTTTACCCCGACAGCCCAGGCTCTGAGAAGGTCAGGAATGTGGGGGAAAAGGGAAAGCAGTGCTGAGAATTGGCCTACAGCTCCCTACCCTCTTTTACTATCCCGACCCCCACCTGCTTCTTCAAATAGCTGGTTACTTCAGCGAGACATATCCGCTTCCGCCTCCCTCAGTGAAAGCTACGAACGTTAATAACCTTGCTGTAAAACCTTCGCAAATGTTTAAAAGCTAGAGTTTCACGCTGAAAGTTGGGACATATCCAAGTAGAGAGGGATCATTTTTTTAGGACTTAACGCCACAGTTTTCTCCTCGGGCAGACAAGACAGGTGGAGGGAGAAACTTGACCTCTTTTGATGTTTTCCAGGAGTGAAGCTGAGCAGCCTGTTGGGTAAAAAAGGCAGTCTGGACAAGCTGCAGAGCTACTGGGACGTGGGCTTCTTCCTGGGTGCCAGTATCCTGGCCAGCGACAACACGAGGGTCATCAATGCCTCTGAGAAGCTCTTCAAACTCAAAGCCCCCATCTGGTGAGGACAGGGAGAAGCCACTCACTCTCAGATTAGCAACTCTGAAAACACCTTTAAGGCCACATCTCGTTGCGACCTGTGCTCCACTGTCCCCTGGAACCGCACCAGCCATCTGTGGCACTCGTGCAAACATCTGGTGGATTTTCTAATTGGAGCACAGACAATTATCACCAGAAACTGTTCATTTGATAAACTCCTCTGCCTCAACACGGATTTGATTATTACACCAGCTGGTTGTCATGACGTTAATTATGCAGCTCATATATACGCTATAACAATGTAGAAATACACCTGTTCCAGGTCAGAAGATATTGAAAGCTGCAAGACCGGTTGGGTTCTCCTTTTCTGAAGTAGTACACAAAAGACTGACACAATATAACAGGTGTGGTTTTATTGTTATGGTTGATCGGTGTCTTCTCTTCTCCTTTCATTGAAGAACAAACTCTTAACCATCTCTAGTTCATTATTTCAGACTCTATACCCTCTATATTCCTCTAGTGCCAGATGTAGCCCATATTTTGCTATTATATTATATTTTAGATGTATTTGTTTTTGTTTTTTCCCCCTTGATTTTACTTTTTGTATGTTTTTTTTTTTGTGAAGCACCTTATTTTATATAAGCAGTATTTTTGTGAAATTATTTCTGTGAAAATTGCTATACTAAATATTATAAATTGCCTCTGTGAAGATATTGGGCCATTTATATTCAACCAAACGTGGGACCACAGCGATGTTTGTTTCATGACTAAATGATCCATCAATACGTTCTCATACTAAAGTTACTCTCTGCCACATATTAGCATTTATAACCTTAATTACCCGTACGCACCTCGGAGGCACTAAACTCTAAGTTAAATCTCCACTCGAAGCAGAATAAGCACAAACGGATGACATCATGAACCCTCGCCAACATGAAACAGTGGACATGGATTTTTGAAATATTGAAGAAATATGACATGTCTTGTGGCGATTATGACGTATAATTGGCATTAATCCAGATAATTGTGTTCAGACGATTAAGAAATAATTCTGACTGACCTAGCAGTTGTTTCTTTGTGTTATTAATTGTAAAATCTCCAATTTCCATCAATTTAACCAAGGAATATTTGTCCCAGCCCGGAGACACGGTGACACAATCATTTTTGATCTATCCTAATGGGATTGAAAAACATCCAAATGATTTTCGAGTAAGGTGTTGACTGTGATCCTGATATTCTTCAGCGGATGTTCCTTATTTTACTCTTACATTGGTTGCAGGTACCTGCGCTCGCTGGTGGAGACCATCTTGATCTACCAACACTTTCATAAACCCAATGTGGAGCAGCCGGCCCCCAAGCAGGAGCTGGTGGATTTCTGGATGGACTTCATGGTGGAGGCCACGAAGAAAGACGTATCCTCAGTCCGATTTCCTGTGAGTGACTCCAGCCAAGGGATCACCGAACCCCAACTGATGCATTTCAGGCTCAAATTTTGCTCGCTCAGCAAATCCAACACTTTGATCTTGTCTCCAGGTGTTGATATTAGAGCCCACTAAAGTGTACCTGCCGTCATATTTGTCCATAAATAAGGATGTGGAGGACAACACCGTGTCTATCTGGCACGTCGCTCCTGACGATAAGGTGGGTCAGCATCATTCATCATCATCGTAAAAATCAGTTAACAGCTTGGATTCTTTTTCCTACCGTTTGCTCAGTCCCTCCAACGTATTCGGCCGAGGTCTTGTTTTTTCCGTTATCTGTTTGTCTTTTTATGTGCAAGACATCCCGAAAATTGTGAACGAATATCAGTTAAATTATGCGGAGAGATGTGCGGAAAGAGCGGAGGAAGTGTTTATTAGATTTTGATGGAGATGCAAGATGCTCCAGATGTGGATCCAAGATTTCTTTCTATGTTCTATTTGCATTTCTAGAAAGGTTATATGTTGGCATTGACATAAATCCGGCATTATATAATTAGCTTTTAGTGTCAATGAAAAAAAAAAAAATTAAAAGGCTAATATTTATTATTAAATGAAAATATCTAGTTATTGCTTGAATGTATATGCGCTCAGAACTTTAGCTTAATTTGAGAATGTTATGCTAATGAGAATGTTTTGCTAAGCTCATTTTGAGACACTACTTCATTACTTCATGACAAATTTGTGCCTCTTGCCTGAACCTATTTATAATAGAACCTAGTGGTAACATGTATACGCTAAAGAGTAAGGGACCAAGGGGGCAGCCATGGGGGACACCCCATGTTATAGAAGCCCCAGAGGAAGAGGCATTAATCATGGCTGTTGAGAAAGTTCTATTCGATACGTTGGATTTTCTTTGGCATATTAAAGCATGTGAATACTTACTAAACAGAATTATGTAACTTCATACAACCGATGAAAAAAAAAGGGTTGAATAATTTTTCGAAAAACATTATTTATCAAAAGTTTAAGCTATTTAACATGAAATATAAAATTCCATCATTAAATAATTTTATCAGACTGATTTTGACCTAACGATTTGTCATTTTAGGGTATATTTAGAGTTTCCAAGATATTAAATTATTAATTGCCCAAAGAAATAAAATGTTAAAAGAATTATTTTTTTTCACGGTGAGAACAAATAATATATATTAACCGCCTGTCTGGTTGTGAATAATTGATGCATTTGATATTAATAGCAATATGATATTTAAAGAAAGTCACATTTTCTGGTGGTTTTTGAACACTAAGAGTGAAGAAGCCCCTAGACTCTTACTGTAAATAAATATTATGTGATAAATGATAAATGATGATAAGTGATGTCATAAAGTGTAAAATGTTTTTTTTCTCTCTCACAATCATGTTAGCACACATCATTTTATGCTAGCGTTAAGGTGAGAGATGATCTGAAATCAATTTAGTCGGGTGCTATACACACATCAAATGACGACGCGTAAACACGAACTGAAGGTGCAGCTGGCTCAACTGTGCATGTTATAAATAAATAAAATAATTGCGTGCATTTGTTAAAGAGATTGCTCATTAGGGTTTGAGCAATCTGCAACATCATGTGCCGCATCCTCCGTAATCGAAACCACTCTCGCCTTTTTATTACTATAAGATCAATTTGCATTTAAAAAAAAACCTGAGGCTACCACTCTCAGTCTGCTAGAGTCCATCCGTTCGGTGTTCTACCAAAACCTCTAACGATATTTTTATCCGTCCCTCAGCAGAAGGGGATTCATGAATGGAACTTCAGCGCCACATCAGTACGAGGTGTCAGGTCAGTTTCTCTGTCTTTACTTGTCCTGCTCTTATTACAGCAGAGTGATGGACAGTGACCTCACACCTGGATCCAGAGGGGTGTTGGTTAAGAGTTTATCGTTAGATGGGGCTGGACTTTTATAGTTTTAGAATGCAGGTGAGCTTAAGGGGAATGAACGTTTTTCATGTATTTGGTTATTTTTCAAGAATTTTGGTCTTAAACGGAATAAATTGCAAAAAAGTCATATTTAATCCTGATGGTAACACAGGATCGGAATCTTCTAGATCAGACGGCATCACCAGAATTATTACAATTATTCTTTAGGGAACCATGGATATGTATTAAAAGTCATTACAATCCAGCAAATGGTTGTTTTAATATTTTAACCATCCCGTCATTAGCATGGCTACAAACCTTCGCTCTCTTCAAGCCTCTTCCTCTGCCTCTAAGTCATTTTCTATAATTGATGCCATTTCTATAAACTTTGTCAATGTGCTCATACTTTTAGGGTGATATTCTTCTGCACTGGTCCTGTTAGAAGTTGACATCTTGACTGTTTCAATAGCAAATGGACAAGAAAGTCTGCAAAGACATTCATATAAATATTTATCAGTAACATTAGCTACAAATGAAAAAACAAACTCAAAATAAATATAAATTATGGCAACTGTTATTCAAATCATAAAGTAAAAGCAACACTCATTGTGGGCCCAATATGAGAAAACGTTTTTCTCTATTTAAATCAAAATGTAGGGCAGGTCTTGTGATTTCTCCACGTATGAGGTTTGGTCATACTTAAGTGATATTTCTGGGAAGTTTTGATTGTACGTAAACATTATTTTTAGAGACATATACCCAATATCTTTCGCCAACCTATCCCAATTTATCTCTCCCGTGTTCAACTATAGACGCCAAGTTTGATGCAATCAGCAATCAGCTGAGTGACGCTGTTCGGCCCATTGCCGATTGATTGACTTGGTACCGGTTGCAAGCATGTGCCTTACACGCAGTCTAATAAGAATCTGCCAAAATCGATCAGCCTCTATAAAACAGCAAAGAAAATTGCAATCGGTGCCCCTTTAGTCCATTTGCATAACACAAATGGACGGTTCTGACCAGATATGAGCACCGACCTGAACTCCATTGACACCTGTGGGGTTGGCTAACCGATTTCAACAGCATAAACATCCTCCACTGACTTATCTTTAAAAGTTAAAAAGGAAAAAAATAAGGATATTTATTTTCATCCAATACAAAATACCCAAATAAACGCAGTGGTGCGTTTTTCAATCCCTTACGTGTCTGTGAGGGACAGACTCTACGGCCTAACACCAGACATTTACAGGGGAATATTTCACAAAAGCATTTCAAAACTAACTCCGTTCAATACCACAATGTGCAACATCAACACAAAACCAAATACTGGTTTTGAAAATGTATTTGACAATCACTTCAACTCTCCCTGCCCTCCACAAATCCCTCAATCCTCCATCGATACCACGGACGCTCTACCGCAGACGGATTTCATGTAGTCTTCTCTGCGCCTACTTTTCCAATGTCCACACAGGAATTCAGTGTCAGATCAGGGAGAAGTCGAGGGCTGTGCTCACATGTTGCTAGGGAACGCCTCGCTCTCCGTGCCCACTCAGCCTTCAGACAGATAGCAGGACACAATAGCAGCAATGCGAGCAACAATAAGGCCACAGATACAGCCGCTCTGTGTCTGGGCAAGAAGCTCTGCTCTTGCCACACAGGCTAAGTATTTTTAAAGTGTTCATCCCACCTAATGTTATGCTGTCAAGCCGAAGCTTTATCCTCCTTCTGTTCAAGGGTTCATCTTTTATTTTGAAAATATGCAGAACATTCTGTTTCACACAGCAGATTCAGGATCATCTGTAAAGACTTCATGACCGGCGCTGCAGCTCAGACTCTCATTACATACTTCTTGACACACGTTTAAGTCAGCCCTGGCTTTCTTCATTCATTTTCTAAATAACGTCTGCTCACATGGGATTACTGTCCTGATAACTGCACACCATCTCTCCTCCTCAGCATCTCCAAGTTTGATGAGCGCAGTGCTTTCCTCTACGTCCTCAGCAATGCAGAGGACTTCCAGATCTATTTCTGCACAGAGATACACTGTCGAAGGTCTGTTCTCCTTCCCCTCTGTGCCTAATTGGGTGTTTAGTAGATTATTAATCAAATCAACGTCGTTAAAGTACTCGTAATGTGATTAAAAACTGTTACAGAACCTTTTCCTCGTCGTCGTAGTTAGAATTGTGACCCAGTATTTCGATTTATTTAATATCTGATCAGCAACTTATTAACTTAGCACTAAATTTAAACGGAATTAAATGTACAAAAACTGCTCAACATCCAGTTGTATAAGGCTGTATTTATATAACGAGCTTTGAGTTAAATGCCAACATTCTCACAATGACTATAAGTATTTCTTCAGATGAGTGTGTTAGTCAGATTTGACGGTGATGTCATCGCTTCAAGGGTTTAAACTAATCTTGTTATAATGCCCTGCCTCAGTGGTGGAGTGGTGACATCGGAAGTTTTCTTAGAAGATGTATATGTATTCATTTCCTGTAGGGCATTACTGCCAGTCTCCCTACTGCTCCCTGCAGCAGCCCCAACATCCTGTTTTGTCTCACTTTTCAACTTCCCTCTTGAGCCACAGCCAGAAACTCTCTCGCTCCATCTAGGGCCTCACTATGCCTCAACCTAGTAACCCCATGACCCTTCAAGAAGTGTCTGATGGATTTTCCTACCAAAACCAATAAAACAGGGACTACTGGAAACTCGCGGTGCGCTGTAATATATGCTGTGGTAGATTGAGTTTTTAAGGAGGAGTGTTAGGAGGAGTTTTAGGGCCAAGGAGGAAGATTTTTTTTTTTTTCATATTTCATTTTGAGAAAAAGAGCCAAAATGTCCAAAAATAAAGTCGGACGAAATCAGAGTAGGAAATTATTTTGCATTTCTCTGCCTCTGTCATCGCGCCGTCGTTCCTGGTTATTATCCTGTAATAACAGATTGTATTTATAGAAAACATATACCCAGAATTCTGCCACTAAACAAGGAAAGGAATTTGAACTTGATTTAAAGAAGCAGCAGAATTTTGCTTCAATAAATTTGCTATACAGACTTCATTTTTAAACATTTTAATTACAATGGACTTGTTCATACAGATAGGTCTAGGCTATGTAATAATTTTCACGCACCGCCACTCAATCACCGGCGCACAACCGCCTTAACGGCTTTGGTCTCAATAAAACCCGATAGAACTGCTCTTCCAGCCGCTTTAATATCATCTGACTTTCTAGTAGGTGATATTTTTGATCTCAAACCCCGCCTGCGGTTGAACCCACTCCTCTAGTAGATCACACACCCTCGTCAGCTCCGATGGGAAATTTAGCGCCTCCTTGTAGCTGCTTTCTTCATTTAGGTACCGTCGTGTTCCTGATGAGTGTTTAGAATTGTGACTCTCACATCAGAGGCTCCAGAGCACTTCCAGTCCCCACTGTGGGGATTGTGCGAGGCAGTGAGTCATGCCTGCTGTTGTTATGAAATGGTGGTACTTTATTACGGAGAGAAAGGAGCGACGGGCAGAAGGGAGGTGTGAGAAAAGAGGGATGGAAGGATGGAAGTCGTTGGTGAGACTTGGTCGAAGGAAGCAGAGGGGCGGTGGATGGAGGATGTGTGCATGCATGAACACACCTGCATGCCACGTGTGTTAGCAGGATAGCAGGTGACCTGCTGTTTCACAGCTTGTGTGCAGCAACAGTTGGGGGTCAAGTTCTTTATTTGTGTGTGTTTTTGTGGGAGGCGTGCAGGTAAACACAATGTAAGTGATGGAGGTAAGCCCATTCTACAGGTAAAAACAGACGTTCATACACGATGACTTCATTTTATACTTTGATATATCTTAAACCTTCACTTTTCTTTCATGAAGAGCTGAGATGAGATTAGATAAAGATAGGGTGAGATCATATAGGTTGAGATGAGAGGATAGGATCAGATATGAAAAAGATAAAGATAGTATGAGATAAGATGAAGACAGGATGAGATAAGAAAAAAATAAAGCTCTATTCTTCTTAAGCCTCCGGTTGAAGATGTGTGTGGAGATGGTGCGTGTAGTTTCTGTGTGTGACTGATTTCATGTTATCCTTGGACAGATTCTGCGATCTGGTCAACAGCATAACAGAGGAGGCCTGGAACGGACCTGAGGAGGGAGACTGTGACACTGAAGCCTTAGAGGTGAGAGATTTCACTAGTTTTAAAGATATTTCAGCATTTGTTCCTATATTTTATACACCTGCACCCAAACTACAGCGCCAGGTTTCAACCACAACTCAGGCCCACTGTTTCCATACTTAAATATCCCTGTATATAAATTGATAAACATTTTGATTAATGAGATTTTGTGTTGGGAGGGGATCTTGGGGAAAGGATGAATTACTTTAATTTTGATGGAGGATTCAGGTACGCGGGCAGATTCTGCCTCACATTCTCCTGTTCTTCAATATTGAGAGATAGCACTTTTATTGCGGCATTGATGTAATATCACCAAAGAATGGGACAATCTATATTAAAAAAAAATACTCCAGCATGGAAAACTGGATCCAGATGTGGATTACTGTCAGGGTAAAATTCATATGATAGTAGCTGTAATGACCATTAGGAATGATAAGAGGGATTTTCAAGGGAAAATCATTTCGGGGACAGAAAAGCATGACATACGGCTAATAGCAGAATTATTTTAGAAGCAGCAATTGTTTCCTATTATAAATCACCTGACACGTTTAAAAAAAATCACATTTCAGTCATCGGATATAGCAGACTTGAGAAAATACATTATTCCGCAGAAATGCAAGTATCTGTCAAAAATGATCCGTGGTTTTTATCTGTAACTTGCGTTTTTGCTTCCTGTTGGGTCTTTATGGTGAACTTTGCCTGCCTTTAAAACACACACACACACTCACACACACACAAAACATAAAGAAGTCCTGAGAGAACAAATGGACCACCAAATACATCTAATTATATTCATTTATCTCCCTTTATAACATGATTTATTTTGACAGGTAATTGTCTTCACATAAAAGAACTCACAGTTTGCATCATAAGAACTGGATCAATGCCCAGCTGCACAGCCAGGGAGAATGAACAATAACCTGCCGGGATAAAAGCATGTATTTCGCTGCTGCTCTTTGTTTGACAGAACCGACACCTGCTGCTGGTCTCAAGGGCTCACCTGTCCTCCCAGTGGAGTGTCAGGAAAACACAATGACCCCAAAAGGCTGTCACACCCTTTCTGTCTCAGCAGGATGACACGGATCAAATGTCGGACCGGTTTCTCTGCAGCTAGTTTCATATCTGACTAGTCTGTTTGTTTTTCCAACTGATCTTTCGCCTTACAACTGGTTTTGTTAAACGCGTCCTTTAGGTGAGACACAATAACTATTTAATAATAGACACACCGGTAATCAACGAGAAAACATGAGAGTTCTTCAACTAAAAAATATAGAGAGAAAGAAATAGGTTTGCTATTTAGATAAAACTGCTCTATCAATCATTTTCAAATTATATACTACCATAGACCTCAGTGCGAGGAGATTTATCTCCTAAAGTTTACGGACCATAATTTCTCATCAGTGGTTCCAGGTTAGTCCAAATTAGGTGCATCAGATATTATTAACTTCAGGAAGAAACTCTGAGCGAGTGGAAGGAAGTCTGGAATGTGACTAAACAAATCATGAATAAACCATTACATCATCTGTAAATATTTGTACGTGAGTCATCAGTGGTTGTTTAACAATAAACAACACTACTGACATGACCCCGCCCTGTGTGCGGCTTCGGTTCTGTCACTTTGGATGGAGCCCAGAGGCACAAATTCAGTGTATTTGATATTAAGCCTTGCCACTGTTAAAATGAAGAATGCCTCTTACCCTTGTCTCCACAGTACGACTATGAGTACGATGAGCTCGGAGAGCGGGTGGTTCTGGGAAAAGGAACGTTTGGAGTGGTGTACGCGGGCCGAGACCTCAGCAACCAGGTCCGACTGGCCATTAAGGAAATCCCAGAGAGAGACAGCAGGTGGGAATCTGCCATGTTTATTCTCAAACAGACATCCTGTTGTCTTTTATTAGTGACTCTGGAGGTTTCCCTCTGTTGTTTCCACACGGGGCCTTCAGTGAAAATCCAGTTCATCTTGTATGTATTTGAAGAGTCTTCGGATGAAAACGGGTAAATTGGAGCAGCACCACGTGAAATCTTTGGGGGAAATGTTGCCACAATTACAAGAAAGCCAAAACCAATATGTACGAACATGACAAAAAAGACAAATTTCCCCGTAGGTTTTAATAAAGTCCTTTCTATTCTATTCTATTCAATTCTAAAGGGTTAAGTATAAATAAAAACTCATCACTGGCCAGGCGGTCTACTGCTGGGAACATTGTTGTCTCCACTTTTCACCGCTTTTCACCGACTAGGTACATAATCACAACCTCCTTTCCTGTCCACCTTTTTGTTGTTGTCAAAATGTTTAACTCTTCACTGCCGTCGTGAATCACAACGACAATCGTTTGTCAACGTGAAGGAAGCATGTGTTCATGGAAGGATACGTGGGTTTTGAAATTCATCGATTGTACCTATTTTCTTAGCTAGATGGTTTATAAAGGAGAGGATGTCATTCAGTCTGTTAACATCATTTAACAAGTACATTTTGTATGAGGTGAAATAAGCATCAAAGAAGCTTTGCTTCAAGCAGAAACTGCTGGAGATACTTAAGGCGATGTGTCTCCAGCAGTTTCCTCTTCTTGATGGCAATTATGTGCAGAGAAAAAGGAGACAGAGGAAGGAAGAAGGAGAGAGAGGAAGACACAGAGAGAGGAAATGAGGCGGGAGAGGAGGGGAGGAGAGAGTAAGGGGATGGATGGATGGATGGATGGATGGATGGATGGATGGATGGATGGATGGATAGATAGATAGATAGGTAGATAAGGGGTTAGAGAAATGGAAGGTTGAAGATGGGAAGTTATAAGTAGGGATGGGTGAAAAGGGAGGGAGGGGAATTAATAGGGAGCGACGGTGTGATGAAGAGAGAGACAGGGGGACTGAAAGAAATGGATAGAGTTCTCCCACATCACATGTGATGTCTTGCTACAGGTACTCCCAACCTCTCCACGAGGAGATCGCTCTTCACAAACACTTAAAGCACAAGAACATTGTGCAGTACCTCGGATCCATAAGCGAGAACGGCTTCATAAAGATCTTCATGGAGCAGGTGCCCGGAGGTGAGATCAGCTCTTGCTGTTTTCTCATTGTATTCCCGATTTGGGACTTTTCAGGATAAACCTTTGCTGTAGGGGATGAAATCCTAGACCTGGTTATAAAGAAGAAAAAATGAAAGATGTTGACTCCGACAAAAGATTTGCACAATTTGAAACAACATTGTAATCTGTATTAACTAATAGAAAACCTTTAAGTGTCCATTATCACATCAATTAACTGCTAAATGTTTAAAGAAAATAACCATAACACTATAAACGCATTAGATTAATCAATCAAAATTGGCTGTCAGTAGGTTTTCGTAATCACAACTAATTTAAAAGGTGAGTAATATCCACAGTTACTATAAACACCTAAAAAAAAAAACGTTTTTCTATGTTTTTCATGCTTTGCTTTAGTGTCATCGTGTTGCGGGTTGGACAAAAACAGATCCAGACTCATACTAACTCCATTACAAACACTGATTAGAGCAGTGCTGCTCGCCTCAGGCCAGGCTGAGTGTGTTGATCCTTGTTGTACTTTGTACCACTGTGTCCAGGGAGTCTGTCTGCTCTGCTGAGGTCCAAGTGGGGCCCTCTGAAAAACAACGAGTCCACCATCGGCTTCTACACACGGCAGATTCTCGAGGGACTCAAATACCTGCACGACAACCAGATCGCACACAGGGACATCAAGGTGACTTAGCAGACTGGACTCAGTAACTATTGTATTTATCAAATTGGTGGAGTTCTTTTGGTTGGATTATCTCAAAGATGATTTTTCCTCCCAAAGATGATTTTTCCTCCCATGGTGCTCTACTGAAAACCTCATGTCAATAATCTTTGTTTTGTTTTTTTATTCGATATAAATAAGACTGAGCAGATTAATTCAGCTGTAAAAGTCAGCTTTTTTAAACCCTAAGTTTTTATCGGCATAGAGTCTCACCATCATTTGTCTCTAGATCTGTTTCTAAGACTCAGATAACATCGAATACGATGTTACAACAGGATTTCATGAAATAAATTACAGAGGTATTGAGGAAATCCCTGTGTTCCTGTTTCTCGACGCTCTCCTTCCCTGTTCCTGTGATCATTTTCCTTCCTCTCCTTATCTCAGTTCTGACAAACCAGCCCTGATAACGCTTCCATCACACAGTCATTAGTCATCAGCCGCCTCTTTGCTCTGCATCCACTGCCACTAACAACACTGTCATATAAGCGTCGCCATCAAAGCGTTAATGTTAATCACCTTGTTTTGTCCTGGATGTCACCCTCCTCCTCCTCCTCCCACACCGGCAGTGGGTTCCAACCGGCTGCGTGTGACTCCACATTATCTCAGCGGAAACAATATCAGTAAAGGAATTAGTGAACGCTGCTCTCATGGATATTTTTTTTCAATCCACAGGGCGATAATGTTCTCATCAACACCTACAGCGGTGTCCTGAAGATATCAGATTTCGGCACGTCCAAGAGATTGGCTGGCATCAACCCCTGCACTGAGACTTTCACAGGTGAGCTCTGACTAACTGAATTACCCCCTGCTTCCTGTACACACTAGCCCAGAAAGCACCTGAGATACTTGTCTGTTAAATCCCTTTAAGTCATTAATAGCTGGCGGAGTATGCGGTCAGGTATTCGAGTTCGTGCCCATGTGATGTCGCCACCGTACCGGCCAATTGCACAAGCGCGGCTCAGTTTGTCTTCTTGGATTATTCCGTTTTTAAATGATTGTTTCTCATTTTAAAATCATTCTTATTTCTGTCTTTCCTACACAGTACTGGTAGTGATAGGAAAAAATTAAATCATGTCAGTGGATTTTCTTCTTTTTATTTTTCTTTATTATTTCTTTCTCATTTCTTAGCTTGTTTTTAATGTTTTTGATTGTTTGTGAGAATCACTTTGAATTGCCCTGCTGCTGAAGTTTGCTATATATATATATATATATATATATATATATATATATATAAAGTTTCCCTGCCTCGGATCAGAATAAAGGCATCTGATTGGAGCAGACGGGGACTTACTCTCAGCCCTATCAGGAAACTGGGCTATCCTTTTTTAGCCCAGTTCGGCTATAAATGTGTCCCTGCCTGTTTTTAGCTCAGTACACAAGCTCCTAAAAGCAGCTGGCACAGCCCAGCAGGCTGCGATTAGAACAAAGGGCTCCTTTCAGCGCCGAGGCTGAAACTTTGAACTGAGCTGTAATTACTTGACAACACAAAGAGGCTCTGCTGTTTCTCTCACACCTCCTCAAGCTGCAACCCGATAACCTGCGTTGTCACGAGTCAGAACTGTCATCACCTCCAGCTTATCAGAAGATTCAATGCACATAGTTTTCAGCATTTAAACAAGTTTGTCCCATTCGCTGTTGATGTCATGTTTCACAGAATCAAACCACCTTCGTTTTCAGGAACGACACACATGTTGAAAGCACAAAGAGCAAATGTGCATGCGTGTCGCTCGAAGCCGAGCGCAGGTTTGACACATTCCTGGTTCTGCTATTGACGATGGTAGACTCCATATAATTAGTAAGAGTTTGCTGGAGTGGCCGTCAATAATTGACTCGGCCAAGTTATTTATTAATATCTTTATTAATGAGTCGTTAAAGAGGAAAAGGCAGCAGTACTCTTCCTCATACTGGTTTTAACAGATGACATTGTTACAAACCGCTCCCTGTTCTTTTAGAATCGATTGTAAGGTTTTTTAAGTCCGTCTGGGTCTGGCCCAAAGTTAAAGGCGATCATGGTTTTGCAGTCGGGGCGCCTTAACTTTGGAACGACCTACCTGAGGAGATGAGGCTCGACCTTTTAAATCATATCTTAAAACAAATGATTACAGACTTCCTTTTCAGGGATGTCATCCTCTTTTCTTTTTTCTGCCCTCCTGGTCAATTCTTTGATTGCTGTTTGTTGCCTCGTGGAATTATTGTTTTATTACTTTTAGGTTCATCTTTTTCATTTTGTGAAGGGATGTTGACTTTTATTTTTGAAAAACGAAACTCTGCAAACTGATTATAAGTTGAGTAATTTTGCTCATTTCATAAATATTTGGCCCTGATGTCTCTGTCCATGTATTTATGATGTGTTTTGATGCCCGTTTGTCCAGGCACACTGCAGTACATGGCTCCCGAAATCATCGACAAGGGTCCGCGGGGTTACGGGAAGCCAGCAGACATCTGGTCGCTGGGCTGCACCATCATAGAGATGGCAACTGGGAAACCACCTTTCTATGAGCTGGGAGAGCCACAGGCTGCCATGTTTAAAGTGAGAGAAATCCGCAGTTAATAGTAATATAGGTGTTTGTATTCATTTTGTGTATTTCTTTATATCTGATAGCCATACATTTGAAATGGGAATACTGGATATAAAAGGTAGTCTTAGACTCATAAATGTCTTCTTATAGTGTTATTAGTTTAAGAATTACGCACGATTGATGTTTTTTCAAATCATCTCACGTATCCCTAGAGGTACTCCTACCCCAGTTTGAGAAACATCGCCCTCTCTCAGACATTAGGGCTTTGATTCACCCTTAAACCAACACATCGACACACATTACGTCCCACTGTGGAAACTATGCACTAGTTTTTATGTACAGAGTAGTGAGCTGTGCAAATCTTTACCATGCTGATCTCTCAAAATCCAAACGTGCGCTGAGCATTACCTGACACCCACCACCTGCTCTTAAAAGTGTGCTTTCTTTCTGCTAAATTTACCATAAAGGCTCTGTCAGATGAAAGCATCTTGCAGGAACGGCGTTGTGTTGACTCCGTTTACTCTGAAAAACAAAACCAGTGAACCAGCTTCTGTGCACCTGCAGTGTTCTGTCACCTGCGTGCAGTAATGTGATCCAGGCCCTGTAGAATATCCAAATATTGCATGCGTTAAAATTAGTTTAAACATAAACATGCATAGCCCATTGAGAGGAGCCAACACAGACAGACCGTAATGATTTTTCCAGTTACTATGGGCTCGCGTTTGTGTTTGAAATCCTTCACTGAGTCAGTTTACTCTGGGTGTTTACTTTACACAGACATGTTAAGAGATCCTCGCTGCTGAAATATTGTCCTTAGCCATGTGTGGTCCATTAAAGGCTGGAAAGCATTATTACACACTGTCAAAGAATCGGGGAATACAATTAAGTGGCTGTGAATTTAAGGAAGGGGACACATTTTATTAGGAGGATGAATAAACTGAATCTCCTCCTGGTAAAAACATGATAAGAGACTTCATCTTCTCACAGTTTCAGGATAAAGATCTCCGCTCTAACAGCATCTCCTGTTGAGTCTGCAGTGTGTGTGGAATGCAGGCTTTTCCCAAACAGCTAAACACTTCTTATATACTCTTCACTCATCCCTGTGGAATGTCTCAAGGGAGGAGCAGCTCCCCGCTGAACTTAAGTCAACATTCCTCGACGGCAGCAGCAGGAATTTCAAGCATTCATATTGTCATGAGATTCTCATGGTTGAACTTTAATCGTTTTTGTGCTCAACTGTTGCCCCAAGCCACAGCCAGGCAAAGAATCAAATCATTTACCACGAGAGGGGGGCAAACCAGGGGGGCTTCTGAGAGGCTTTCTGCTCTCGTGGTTTCAATTTCACACTTCTTTATGTCTGATCTCCTCATGTGTGTCCCTTTTCTGCAGGTGGGCATGTTTAAGATCCACCCAGAGATCCCAGAGTCCATGTCAATGGAGGCCAAAGCCTTCATCCTGCGCTGCTTTGAGCCCGACCCGGACAGCCGTGCCACAGCTACGGACCTGCTCACCGACGAGTTCCTCACCGTCACCAGCCGCAAGAAGAAGAGCAAGAGCAGCTACGCGGGTGGGTTCTGTTCAACTGAGCAGCTCTGAGGGCTTTGTGTTTGTGTTCTTCACTTTCATTCCACATTTGGACCTCCATTATTACAGCAAGGCTTCCTGAAGCCCACATAAGGTGATAAAAAACTAAAATAAAACAAATCGCTCATCCTCAGTGTGTCCGTTGACTTAAAATCAGTTGAACAAGAAAATACAAACGTCAGGAAATAATTTAAAAGATCTGCATCTGTGCAGTAAATGCAGTGTTAAGGTCCAGACCAGGAGAATGTTGCAGAGTGTTAAACAGTAGTGGTAGAACTTTTGCAGATTAGCTGTTTCCAATCTTTCTACTCACCTATTCTAACTGACCTCCAGCTCCTGCTTTAGGATTAATAAGAACGAATATGGGATCGATCCTCTCATCCAAACATATTTTATTAAGTGGCTACCACTAGGAGTCTCCATAAAATCCAAAACAAAAGAGGTTAACCCTGACGGATCATGGACGCATTTGTGTTGTAACCCAAAAAACATCGGTACCTTCTGTGATGTAATAACAGATTAATCTGGATTTGAAGACTGATGAAACCATTTGCACAGTCATGAAAACATAACACCCCTCTGCTTTATTTGACACATTGAAATTTGATTTTTTTTTTTTTACCACTTATCAACATAATAACTATGTTTTTGAAAATGATCCTTTCAACTGATTTTGGTCATTTGAGAACGAACCCTAAATTTTCTAAAATACACGGAAAAAAGCAAACCGTTTTCATGACTCAGGTAGAAATGTTTGTTAATGAGGTAATTGTTTTATTCAGAGGTTGAAGTGCAGCATCAATAACTGGAAACCCGATGTGCAAGGCACAGCATGTTTTGCCCCGCAGACCGGGAGTGACTGATAAGAGATGACGTGATGAGTTTGATTACTTGTTACAAGTCTCCGTTTATAGTCTGGCTGTGTTCCATTTATCCTTATTTAACCCCGCTACTCAACTCAACTCCATTCATACGGCGCCGGTAATGCAAACGTGAGATTTAAATAGTCCAGACAAACACAAATAGGCGACAATAAAAAGAATTTTGCACGACTAGAGATTACAACAGGAGGAACAGGATTCAGGAAGTGTCTGTACTTGTTTAAATATTGGTGTCTGTTGGTTCTCTGATAAACTATGAGACCATTTTTGAGTTGTGCTCTGGAAAAGACACTTGACAGAATGGGATGAATGCGACTGAGCGAACCCAGTCCATTGCGTAAAAGTTCTGTTCTCACTGAGTTTGTGGCTATTATGAAATTAATGATTAAGACTGAAAGCTGCAAAAGCAAAAAACAATGAAATAAAACCCAAAGGTGAAAATGTGGCGCAATTAACATCCCAACGCCGGTTGACCGATCTCTGGTCGCACAACCGTGCTAACGTTAACCTTCCACAGTAACATCCAGGAGGTCATCTGAGGTTCTGATGGATTTGGGCCTTGTTGAAGCGTACCGACTCTAAAAGCAAGCGTCAGTTTCTCTGTGTCAGCTCGAGGCGATCCCAGCCCAAACAGTACCGACTGATCAGTGTCACAGTCTTTACCTTCATGAAATAATGTGCCACCTGAACACAGCGTCTCGGCTCTGCCTGGGTTTCACCCCGCAGCGTCGATGTCATCGTGTCACCCCGGCACCTACATAAAAAGACTAGGAAAAAAAAAAAATGTTCAAAGCTCGTGCCTCTCTGCATACTTGGAAATGTTGTTCTGACTGCATAACATAGAAGTTCTGATCCGTTTTGTTCTCGGTGAACTGCTGACACGTAGTTTATGCTTTCCCCCACAGCTCTGTCGCCGGTTACAGGTGAGTTCAATCTCTCTCCATGCTACTCCTTCTTTCAGACGTACTCACCGCTGAAGGAACCGTTTCATAATCTCCATGTCAGTGAAAGATTCTCGGCTGAAGAGAAATCTAGGCTACGCTTTTCCCTTTTTTTCTACTATTTCTTTCCACCTGCCCTCGCACGATTCTGCCCTTTCCAAGATCTCAAAATAAACACTGCACAACTTGACTGCTCTCCAAACGCTCCGACGTCTTTAATCTGGTTTCAGTATTTACACAATGTGGCGATGAAAGATCAGATAGAGCCCTCCTGCCGGAGCACGATGATAAAGAATATAATCTAGTTTATGCGTCTTTGACATTTTTCCAGATTCCAATCTCCTCCTCTGTGCAACAATACATCAGACTGTCAGTGCATAAATGATGCATCCAGCATGAGCAATGGCTTTAATTCTCTTCTCCCGTTCCCTGTGTCTCCTAGAGTACCTCCGCAGCATCTCCCTGCCGGTGCCGGTGGTGGTGGAGGACACCAGCAGCAGCAGTGAGTATGGCTCCGTCTCGCCCGACAATGACCTCAACACCAACCCCTTCATCTTCAAGCCCAGCATCAAGTGCTACAGCGAGAGAGATGTCAAGGGGCCCAGGTCCCTCTTCCTCAGGTAGGGTGGGTGTGTGGATTATTTTTGTATTCATAAAATGTGATTTGATTCAGGATTAGATTCGGGATTCAACTTGGCTATGTGAATCCCTCAGCTGAGCCAATTCTAATGTGAACGCTGTTCATCTTCTTCGTCTCCCAGTGATGAACAGCTCCATCATAGAGTTAATTTCTTTGTTTTATTGTGATAGTCTTGAAGACTTGAGAGAATATTGAGAAAAAGATTGATGTAAAACTCTGTCTAAGCCGTCAGAGGCTGTACCTCTGAGGTCAACGATTGAAGCAGCCCCTATTTATGCATTGTGTGTGAGGAAAAATCATAAAATCCAAATTTGATCATAATTTTGGACTTCGAGGAAATTATATGTAAGAGAATCATCAAACAAAACATTTGTAAAGTTTATGAATGAGTCACTGATTGTAAGCGATAAGATACAAGACAAATATTTTCTTAATTAAATCATTGATATTTGCTATGAAGGCTGAACCTTTCATACTTCTGTGTTCACAAACTATGTTGATAGTGAAATAAAAATAAAAATTTTACAATCCAAATCCTCTTCTTTTCTACCCAGCATTCCCGTGGAGAACTTTGAGGACCACAGTGCGCCACCGTCTCCCGATGAGAAGGATTCCGGTTTCTTCATGCTTCGGAAGGACAGCGAGAGACGAGCCACGCTGCACCACATCCTGACTGAGGACCGGGACAAGGTGGTGACCAACCTGAGGGACGCCCTCAATCAGGTTGGTCACATAGACTCCATTAGTCAGACAGAGAAATCAAAACCCTCGAAAGAGAGAAAAATGGTGGCACTAACAAAAAACAAAAGGTCTCAGTTTCCGCAATATGTTAGGTTTTAATTCCAACTTCTGCTACTGTTCAGCGATTAAGCCCTCATCTGAGCAAAGAGAAGATGTTGGTGGAGATCAAGCAATTTATAATCGGTGCTATGCGATTGGTTCCAGTAGGCGTGTTCTGAGGTCAACCTCAAACCAAAACCCTCTCATGTACACCTCAACCTTTCCTTTTATGGCCCCTTTTCTTTATCTTATCCTCTTCCTCTCACCTCCAGGGCTCAGAGCAGATGAAGCTGAAGCCTCAGCACATCTCCACCCTTGTGGCCAGTCTGGGTGACTTTGTACGCATGGCGGACCGGAAAATCATCGCCAACATGCTGTCTCAGCTCAAGCTGGAGCTGGATTTTGACAGCGTCGCCATCAGTCAGCTACAGGTTGTGCTGTTCGGCTTCCAGGATGCTGTGAGTGTCAAACGCACAAACTTTGACATAATTACACTTCAGATTTCCTTTCCTTCCTGTTTATTATCCATCCTCCAGTCAAACCCAGAAGGGATCCTAGCCTCCTTAACCATTGGCTCTGAACACATGAGCATTTATCATTCTGCATGAGTTGCCTGCACAAATATCAGACTGATAACTGAAACAATTCTAACCTTAAAGCAATGTGATGAAGAGAGATTCGGTGGGGAGTGTTCCTGTGCAAAGGCTCTACTGAATAAACGACTCTATAGAAAGTGTTTTGTTTTTTTCCATAGTTGAAAATGGTGTTGCATAATCCTGTAAAAAAGTTAAACTCTGATTCCTCCTGCTGGTCACTAAGAGTAAAGCAGCTGGGACATTATTATTAGAATTATTAGTTGAAGTAGTAGTATTTGTTTTATTATTTGTCTATTTGAATATAAGCAATGTTAATGTTAGGAAGAGATTTAATTTTTATGCTTATAGAAATATAACAATTATGAATAATGAAATGTTATCATTACCCAAAAAAAAGACAGTAAAAGTGTGCTTTTCATATTCTTTTAGGTTAACAAAGTGCTGCGAAACCACAACATCAAGCCTCACTGGATGTTCGCTCTGGACAATATTATACGGAAAGCTGTGCAGACGGCCATCACGATCCTGGTGCCAGGTAACGTCATCAGAGTCTCCAGCAGATCTCTAAATAAGTTATCATACGTCCCTGAGGGCAGCGCTCACCGGCTGACGGATGTGGGGGTTTGCCCTTGAGGTTAATGTAATAGTATTTTGTTAAAATAGCAGATATCACTGCTGCACGTTCAGCAAAATCATTCACAGGGTGATAAATGCTGTTACTGAGGAATATCCTTTGTTGAGAAGGCCATTACTGTACGCCGGTAGTAACAGGAGAATTTTTATTTTACCCACAGAATTAAACTAAACACTGCATTTTAGTGCCATGAATTGACTATATTGACTCAAAATGATGTATTTGTAGTACAAAAAGCAACAATGGTTGACCTTCTTATTTAATTTTATGTTGCTTGTTTTATTGTAACTTGGCAAAAGGTTAAAAGGAATAATGAGTAAAAAAAAAACATGGTCGGCTAATTTGCGTCATCATCCTAGTTTTACAGAACTAACACTACAAACCACAGTAGCTGATATCACCTGTAAAAAGAACAATGTGGTAATAATTAACACTATTTGACGCTGAGGTGATATTTTCTATCTCCAGTTTAATTTACATGGGTTTGTATAAATGATCTGAACTTCACTGTCTTTGATCTCAATCCTGACATTTCTCATATAATACTACTATTAAAATATGCTGACTCATGCTTTGCACAGAACCGCTGTGTGTCCGTTGAAATATACTAACAAAGGAATTGCATTTTATGAAACGTTGTGTGTGTGTGTATGTGTGTGTGTGTTCAGAGTTGCGGCCTCACTTCAGTCTGGCGTCAGAAAGTGACCCAGCCGAGCAGGAGGATGTAGACGACGACGCTGAGCCAGAGAGAAACTCCGCCCACCAGAGCCGGGTTCCTCCCGGCGCTGCCAATGATGACAACGTGGTGACCTCTGGAGTCAGCACGCTCAGCTCCACCGTCTCGCACGAGTCCCATAATGCACAGCACTCTGTGAACATGCAGCTGAGCAGGATGAAAATGGAGACCAACAGGTAGCCATGATGTCACTGGATGCATTTCTGGGCATCTCTGTTCTTGAGCAGACCTGATCCAATCTGATTCCACGCTCATTTTTGTTTTGAATTACTCATTGATTTCCCCTTGATCAAAACATATCTTCCTGTTGTGTTTCCTTCCTCGTACCTGTTTGACTCCAGGCTGCTGGAGCAGCTGCTGGACAAGGAGAGGGAGTATCAGGCTTTCCTGCAACAAGTGCTGGAGGAGAGGGAGCAGGAGATCAGAATACTGAGGCTTCGATCTGAGCCCACGGGTCTGTACTTCATATTTACGCACTGATTGCATGCAAACAATAGAAACATTTCTGATGATGCGGCTGATACTGATAGCATCATCATGGTCACAGACATATTCTTCTCCTGACTGTATGTAGGAACTTAAGCACATTTTCAAACCAGGGCTCTTATTTGTATTAGAGTTTTTTTTTTAAAGTGGTACTTTTGCTTTCGATTTGTCAACTTCTGTGCAAATGTTGAGTGATTAGATTAAAAATGTCTTAAAAAGTGTTTTTCCTGTAATGTCGGGCAGATGTTCCCACGTCATCAGATGGACCAGAGGGAGAGAGGAGTCCCCCTTCAGAGAGACACGAAGACCCGGATCTGACCGACTGGCTGACGCTTTATGGTGCTGATCAGGACTCCATAAATAAAGTGAGTCTCCACTTCAACTTTTAAGCTGGACCTTGTCTTGTGCTAAATGTTACCCAGTGAATACACCAGATTATACAGTACAAACTAGAATTTTTCATATATGAAAGTTAATTATATTATCATATATTAATATCCTTTTTCTTAAATAATGTTCTTTTGTCCTTTACAACTAAATTAACTCTATTTTAGGTCCAAATAATGCCCTCGTCTCATGCTTTTTGTTCCTCTAGATACTGAATGAAGAGTACACATTGAACAACATTCTCCATGATGTCACCAGAGACGACCTGAAAGGCTTAAGACTAAGGTATAGAACAGAATTTTTTAGAAAATTTATTTTGTTAATCTGGTTGCCATTTAGTAATTTTATCATTACAGAATGATATCATATATTTATATGTCACTGTGTGTGTATATTTGTATAGTACATATATACACATGTGTGTGTTTATATATATATAAATGTGTATATAGTACATATGTGTGTGTTTTTATACATATGTATATATGTGTGTATGTGTGTATATATATGCTGTATACATATCGTATGTATATGTGTGTATACATGTATGCGTGTATATATGTGTGTATATATATATGTAAGTGTATATTTATGCTTATAGGCATGTATATACTTATGTGTATATGTATATATACGTATATATACAGTATATGTATTTGTATTGATAGTTCATGACATTACATTAATTTTTCTTTTACAATTAGTGATTTTCTTTTTTGTTCTGTGAAAAGAGTCTTAAAGGTCTACTAGAGATAAACATTAACAAATAAAAGCAATTAGTGTCATGGGACATTCATTAAAAATAATGATGTTGTGCATGTATACAAAGTGCTTTCTGTTCAAAGAAATACATCAGAAATTTGTATAAAAGCAAGTTATGAAAAGCAAAACAATTGAAAAGAGCTGTCCCAAATGACGTATAGTTGAGTTTCTGTTTGTTAGGTACATGTGCTGCACTCGTCATTGTACATTCCGAGCCTTTATCCTAACACTCTTTTCTCTCCGTCCTGTCAGAGGTGGGATTCTGTGTAAACTATGGAAGGCCATCACAGAATACAGGCAGACGCCAACCTGAGGCCTTAAGTGGCAGAAACCACTCGCACAAGCCAAGACCTTTTGTCCCGACAGTCGATTCTTCTCCTTCTTACCTCAGTATTTATAAGAGCAGGACTTTTAGGAGAAGAGCCGTGTTTACGGTGTGCACAGAGCAGCTTCCCTACCACACAAGAATCTCTTTAACTGATCACGTTGGAAGTGTTTTGAATTAAAAATGATCAATGAAAGGTCACTTTGAAAGCAACAATTACTGAGAAGTGCCACTAGTTGTGCTATGCCTTATGGCCATTACGCAGCTTTTTGTTACAGATGCATAGAAATTACAGTTTGGTGAAAAGTCTATTGTAAAAAATCTTGAAAACTTTCAAACTGTCCTCTCTTTAAAAGATGATGTTTACAAAACCAGAGACTGTCGGTTTTCTAATACAAGCCTGAAACACAAAATACTACATTCAGCAGCATCTGTTCTAAAGTTCTACCATGTGCATCTTCTCACTACTTTATTTAACTGTATTTTTTTATTTTATTTAATTGTTATGGTGATCTGAAGGATGTCAGTGCATGTCGTTTCTTTTTTTTTAATCCATACTGAGATTTATTAAGTTGTAAATGCTATTTTCTTTTTTTTTTTCACATTTTCTTTTATAATGCCAAGCTGCATTTTTATTTTTCAGAAACATGTATATATTGTTTTATATAAAATTATATGTGAATTGAATTTATTTACTTAAAAACTACATTGTTACGTATATAATTCAATTTCCATGTGGATTGGACTGAGTCAAAATGAACATATTTAACATGAATTGTGTAGGATTAGATAATAATTTGTATTAGCTATATACTAAATAACTTTCTCAGTTTTTATTGTTGTACACTGATAGATTTGTCCTTTTCTTGCTTGTGTAGAGACAACTACTCAGTCAGATGTATGCTGTGATGAAAATTCTAAAATGTAAACAAATTTCATTGGAAGACCTTTGACCTTTTTTATTTTGAAACATGATGTCTGAAATGAGGAAAAGTAACATTAGCAGTGTGTCCGTTTTGTTTCATATCTAAAATTATTCAATGTTTTTTTGTCATATTGTTTAAATAAATATTTTCATCTTGAAACTGTGAAATAAATGTTATGTTACAAAATAAATTGAGCAAGTATATAGTGTGGTATACGCTGATATATGCTAAGTTTCTCAAAAAAAAAACAAATTGTACAGAAAGGTGAAAGTCCTGTAAAATAAATGTTGATTCTGTTCTCCTAAGGCATTTTAAGTAAGATTTCCATTTTTGATCCATCAATCGTCATGGTTTTTTTAAGTCAGACAGTGGCGTTACGGTCTAGACCTTACCCTTTACTCTACAGAGAACCAATGTGAGACAGCACTGCCTTTAACTGGCAGAAACCTCGAGCAGATCCTGACTCAAGGTGGGCGCATGGCCCTCTGCATAGAGTGGTTGGGTTGAGGACAGAGAAAAGAAGCGCGAGACACAAACACATACTGAAACAAAAATAATCACAGTTATAATTATAAAAAGATTGCTATTATTGCTAATATTACTGTTTGTAATAATAATAATAGTTACGATGCTAAATGTAATCAAACACAACGGATATTTACTGACAAATTTTATATAACTCAACACAATTGTTATTTCCAAACTGAGGGGAGTGGGTTAGAGGGGCACATAAAAAAAATGCATTTAAATTTTCATAGTCAATTTTATTTTTAAATTGACCAATAAATAGATATTTAATCCGAGATAAAGTATCCCTAAATCCAAGCATAGGCATCTCAATATGTGGTGAGATGGCATAAGTGGATTTTATATGGAGTATGACCAGGTCATGACAAAAAGTAGCAAATTATTATTATCTGATCAATAAAATTTTAAAATTGAGTTGCTAACATTTTTGTGAATTAAAAAAAATAATTACTATGTACTACACTACATGAGCGCTACTCACATCATGGCTCACATATGTGAGCTATTTCTGTATTAGTATAATCGAAAAGTACATTCGTATAGAAAGGCAATTAAATGTGTTCAATAAAGTTATGAGATTGTTAAAAAAAAAATCAAGGAAATTCCCTATAGTTGAACAGGACAATAAAAATAAAAACACGACATAGTACATAATAAATGAATAATATAATAATAATAAAGGAAGATCCTAACTACTCCACTATACCTTGTATTTGTTATATTATGGTGTTGAATTGACTTCATATAAAACTGTACCATTGAGGCGGCCCATCCCCAGGGGATAAGGGAGAGAGAGACAGCAGGTGTGCTGGTTTCCGGTCTCCATATTTGTTCGATGATGTTACGTCACTGGTTTCTGCTGAGCAGCTTTAATTTAAGCCACACGACTCTCCTCCTCACCATGACAACAACGTCTTACATCCTCCGGGGACACGTAGAACACCTTGTTGTAATTTTTTAACGTTTATCATGTTAAGTGGCGTGCTGTGTGTTTCTATAGCGGTGGTTTATTTCATGTAGGAAGGCTCTGCGGACCTCTGGTGTGTCGGGGCGCCGCCGGAGGAAGCGGGAGACGCCGTTAAACTGCGCGAACAACATGGCTCTCCCCTCTCAGCATCCCTGGCTGCTGCTCGCCTCTGCTCTTCTCTTGAGCTCAGATCAGCTTGTCGACGCTCGGTCTTCGCCAATATCGGACCTAAAATCCAAAATATCAGGAGTAGAAGAACTGCTGGAGGAATTCCGCAAGCAGCTCCAGCAGGACCAGGCGTACAAGGTGGGCGACGTGATGGACTCCTGTGTGGGCGACTTTAGCGCCGCCGGGGAGCGCATCATCCGGGCCAGGGTCTCCATCGAGCAGGGGGCCACTTTCCTGCTGGCACCGGACACGGTGTTCACCTGGAAGGACTGCCTGCACGCCTGCTGCTCGCAGCCACACTGCACCGTGGCGGTGGTCCAGGAGGCCCCGAGGCTGGCCGGGGAGAGTCTCAGCTGCTACCTGTTCAACTGCACCTACCGGAATAAAAATGTCTGCTCCTTCGCTCCGCTGCAGGGATTCACCACCTACAGCCGGACACCCAACACAACGGGGCCGCAGGGACACCTCCCTGTGTCGACCAGCGGCGTGTCAGCCAGGAGGCCCGGGGAAGATCTTCCCCATGAGGATGAGGCACAAGGTGGGAGAAGCCACGATTAATCCCGATCAATATGATTGATCAGGATTTAGTCACGCGTGAATAGCATAATAACTAGTTATTATCTGTCACAAATCAAAGCTCAATCAAGTGGTGCCTGAGAAAAATACAGATGGTGGCTACGTAATAACAGTTTGCATTTGTTTGGGAAATGATTGGAAATGGAATAAAGATGAAGAATCAAACCTGGAAAATACAAATAGAATATATGAACGTAGTCACGTTGTTTACTTGAAACTTACGTAATTGCTCATTAGCACAATATCCGGTTCCGCAAAGTTGACAAATACGTGATAAATTGGATTGTAATACTTTTTTTTCAAGGCTGATTTCCTCTGTCCTTGGATCAGTCACTGTTTTTTTCCTGTAAGGCTTTTATGCACCCTCTTATAGAGCTGACATGAGGATTAGTTATATTTTATGACTCAGAGAGTGAGACTGAATTTTAATTTTTGGGTAAAGATCATCAAAATTGTACTGATAATATGCAGTTTAGTCTAACACATCTAACACACTGTTCTGGGTAGTTACCTTGGTACAGCAGTCAAGGTGGGTTAATGATTTGTGTTGAATGGCATCAGGCACCTGAGAATAACAGCAGGTGTTTTTAAAGCATGTATTAAGAAAGATACATGAGGGGGGACACAGGTTAAGATTTAAGTTAAATTAAAGCAATACTGCATTTGTAAGTACAGAGCTACAAAGAGTTTGTGAATTGATAAATTGACTCATTTCTTGAGGGGAAATCACCTGTTTTGATAGTAAACGATTGATTTTCTTTTTTTAAGCCAAATGACTAGCTATTCCCATGATTCAGATTTTATATTGTTATTCAGGAAAAGCAGAAATCTGAAAACATCCTCTTTTACTAGTGGCTTTTTTAATGGGGATTTATGTTCCGAAAGACCAAAAAAAAGGACATTCTTATATTCAAAAATACCCCCAGAAAACAAAGAAGATCAGTCCACTTTTAAACATTTTGGTGAATTATAATTAGAGGAAACAAGAATAAATAATATGGTAACCTATAGTTATATGGGTGGCTGTAGCTTATGAGGTAGAGTGTCATCCTCCAATCAGTACTGCAGGAATTCCCTGCAGTCTACATGTCGTAAGGGTGCTTAAGTAAGACCCCTGAACCCGTATTTGCTCCTCGGTGCTTCAGAAAGCTGCCCACCGCATTTCAAGGACAGATCAAATGCAAAGAACTAATCTTACAATGTTGTTGTCCTATTTGAATCGTTTATAACCAAAAGTGATGATTACGGTTAAATCCTTTTTCTTATAGTAAAGAATTAATCTGCAACGCTAAAAAATAAGTACAATTTGAATTAGGCAGACATGTACTACACATCCTCTATAAAGTAGAATGGTTTCCTTTGTTTCTGCAGAAGTGGATGAGCCTCCCCGCAGTGATGCTGGACAGGATGTGGTGATCCAGCTGCCCACAGATTGGGCGGTCCTGGATGGACGGGACAGTGTGGACGACCACGGCATCAGCCACTATGAATGGACGCTCGTCAGGGGGGGCAGTGCGATTAATATGAAGGTTAGTATTTTCTCTATATAGCCATATGCTGAAAACTTAATCTCTTGCATTAAAATGTCTGTATAAAGTTACATTCCGGTGCTCCGTGTCTAAAGAAAACAATTAATTAAGTAAGTAAATGTACGGAAAGAACTCTCTCCTTCTAGACATACATTATCCTAACATTTGATTTGTGTATGAATAGTCACTAATTGTCGTCTCACACACACACCGGTGTCAGATTTCTTGTTTGGATTAGTTAGGTCAACAGAGCCTCATATTAACCGCTGGACCAACAGTGATAAGAGTTTATTACACCACACCCGCCCTGAGGGCAGCTGTGTGAGTGTGTGCCCTTTGGTTGCAGGCTTAGAAAGCATATATAAAACATTTATTACATTATGTCCTACCCTTTTTTTTTTTAATTATGAATTCTCACATTTTAATCAGTGGATTAGTTTCCAATTTTGTGATTTGCATTGAATATTTTTTTTTTGCAACACTGTTTAAACAATTTATGTATCCCCGAAAAGCCCCAAATCCCCTGTGTTGCAAAAGCAATCTCTCTTACTGAACTGCTCATATTATAAAATAACGTGTCTGAAAAGGTGTTTTTCCTTAAAAAAAAAAAAAAAAAGGAGAGTAAAATATGATCAATTAGAGTAAAATATGACATGAAACATACTAGCTACAGCTCATCACGTCATTTCAAAGTCACCAAATTGGACCATAAAAAGCTCACCTTAGTGCATAAGATATGAAATACTAGAGTAAATTATGATATTTTAAAGATAGATCTCCTCCAGTCAATTCATATGCAACCAATTTGGACTAAATCAGACCAAAGGTTGAGAGATTATGGCCCGAAAACTCTTGGAGCTAAAGCTCCCCCTATTGTCGGAAATATACAACAAACCCTTCCCAAAATCAATCCAGTTCTTGCTCTTGCTTAGATCTATTTCGTTGTAAAATTTGAAAATGATCCATGAAATAGTTTTTATGTTATTATGTAATTTTTTCCAGTTTTGTTTTTTTTTTAAATATTTTTCAACACATATTTTTAAATTAATTACAGCATCAGTTTGATTTTGTGTGTCATAAACTTTATCGAATAACAATTTCTTAGTTGATTCTCCATGAAACGCATTATGTAACATACAATTCGAATAAAAATTTGAATCCATATCTAAAATGTGATATCTGAGTTATTAATGTTTCAGCTCCATTATGGAGGATGAATCTTAGAAATTTATAAATTGATTAAAATGTTACAGGTTCGTAGAATCAAAACAGTTTTACATTTATTTGTGGAATGAAAATTGGTAGTTATTACACCATGTACCTTTTTGGATGTACGTTATTAAACGGCTGTTAGTGTACTTACATGTAATAACATTTGATGAATTATAATAAAGCTATAATTGACCAAAAACCTTTCTGTTCCCTTTTAACAATGGATCGATGTGATAGAAGACAAGAGTGATTAAAAAATAGTATACTTTGATATTTTATCGTCTTCTTCTTTCAGCTCTTCTCTTTGAGAGTCGCCACAGCGGATCATATTGATTTGGCATAAATCTTACTGGCAGTAGAAGTGCATGGGTTTATGACCCCTTTGTGGATGGGTTCCACTCTGATATTTTATCATCCCGTGAAAATCTCCTACATTGCAACACTATTATACAAACTAAGATATTTATTTTTTTACCAAGCTAGTCATTTTAAAAAAGAACTTGTAGGAATAATCTTTTCATGTTGACATTTTTTGATGTGTCGAAGGTGACTCATCCTGGACTGCTGAAGATAGGTGGCCTCCAGGAAGGCGTCTACACCTTCCAGATGACTGTCACTGACACGGGGGGACAGAAGAGCTCTGATAACGTCTCTGTCACTGTGCTGGCACCCAAACACCAAGCAGAAGGTAAACGGTGTCCCCCCCCACCCCACCCCCCACCCCCACCCCCACCCCCAGAGCCATAACTGCACTTAATACTCTTAATACTTGATTTTGCATATGAAATATACTTCCTGTGCAATATTATTAGTTATTAATTATTTAATGTGTTTTTCTAGTGTTTAATGGTATTATAAGCTCTATTACTGCCCTTTTGCACAGATGAGGATTGCACTTTCAATGTCGTTGGATATGTACAACGACAATAACGACATTGATTTGGATTATGGCTTCCGTCAAACATACTTTATATCTTTGTTGTGTTTTTGTATATGATCCTGTGTGGACAGTGTGCACAGGTCACTGTTCAAACTACCAGTTCAAGTGCGACGATGGCTGCTGTATTGATATCACCTACGCTTGTGACGGGAAGCAACACTGTCCCGACCGCTCCGATGAAGACTTCTGCCCAAACTGTAAGAAAGTGTTGTTTTCCACAGACTTTAACCTTTTAATGTCCTGCTCGGCTGTTTGACTTGAGCACATTTTGAGTCGTTTTTTCTTACAAACATGTGCCGCTTGACTGAACCGGGTTATAATATGACCCAGTAGCAGAACGTATATGCTAAAGAGTAAGGGGGCAAGGAAAGAGCCCTGAGGGGGACTCCACTGGTCGAAGGGGCCACCAAGGGGAAGGAGTTAACCATTTTTAATGAGAAAGTCCTATTCGATAATAATAGGATTTCTTTTGGCACATTAAAGCACTAATTAAAAAGAATTATGTAACTTGTAACCAAAAAGGAAGTCTAATAAGGGTCAAAGGGTTTTCTAAAAACATGCTTTACCAAAAGACTGAGATAATCTAATTCAAGTCTTCTCAACTTTTATTGTCATTCAACCACATAAACAGTATAAAGATGGAGAAAATGATGTTTCTTGCTGACCATCTAACAGTGCAAAAGTTTAATAGATACAGACAACTTCTAACATGTTTGTCTGTAAGAGTAAAATTGATTATTTTCCTCTAAATGCAGTATTTTATCATGAAATTATTCTATATGTCAGATTTGTTTACCGTTTAAAAACATGTTGGACCAAACAATTTGTCCTTTTACAGTAAATTGAAGATATTAAAGTAATAAATACCCCAAACAAATAAATTATACGAAAAAAAATGAATTGAATTGAATTGAAAAATGATCAAAGTGATTCAGGTGAAATAATTTATATTCACAACCCTCCACCGTTTTTTGTTTTTTTTATGTGTGAATTCTTTAGTTGACAGCAGCAGGAAGTCTGTAACCCACCCTGCTGATCTGTCAAGCCCCCATCATCAGACAGAGGAGCCTGCAGTGGGCTCCAATCTCCACTCTGGGCCCGGAAAGACCCTAGAGAACATCATACCGCCTCAGGACAGGAGCAAATCCAGTCCTCCACAAAGTCCCAACCAAAAGGAGGCTCCGATCACTCAAGGTATCTTTGAAGGTGTTATTTTGTCCCCTTTTAGTCGAAGGGAGCATCAGGAAATGTTTTTCTGTAGTGTGATGATATAAAACTGATTGCTTAAACTTGGTTGGAGGAGAATCTGCCTGCATTTATTTGGCTGTTTCCTTTGAAATATTTCCTTAAGGATACAATGCCTAGTTTCCCTTTGGAAAGACATTGGGGTTTTGGTCTGTATATGAACACAAGAGCAGATGGAGCCCCTCTGTGCTCTCTGAACTCAAAATGCTGGCAAAGCCACAGGGCCACTTTGCTTTTCCTGGGAAAGCAGTTCTTTGCCTGCTGGAACAAAGCGTCTCTGTCTCCTCTGCCATCTGATCCCCGATCGGGCTGAGACGGTCCCAAAAGGCTTCTTTACCCACTGGTATTCTACCAAAGGCATTACATGGGTGAGGGGCTCTTCTCAGGAGTCTTTCGTTCAGTCAAGTCTCATATCTCAAGATGAAAGATATTTATAGGAGGGAGAGAAGTCGTATGGAATGATTCAGAACCGTCTCTCTGTTTATGGGTGTTTGTGGATGAAGGTAGCCTTGGTCTACTTTTGCAGAACCATGGTAGTGTATTCAAAGCATAGTCTATAGTTGCATACTTTTTCACCCCCTCCCACTAGAAAAATGACGGGGTATATAGTTGGTATTTCTCTCTGGGCATCGGTAATCATTTTCTGTCCAGAGCATATCTCCATGTTAGGACTTGTTATATATTATTTTATTTCCATGGAAACACTTTTTATAGGTTGGTCATCTTGTGCAGAGAATATCTCAAACACAATGCATTCTATACACATTTATTATACGAGGATCAGCCATAACATTATAACCACATGGATTACCCTGTTACAATCGCACTTGTCAGTGGGTGATGTGTATAAATCAGGACAGATGCCAAATTTTGATGTTTGATGGCTGGGTCATAATTGAACAGCAGGAAATTGAAGCTGCGGCCCTGATAATAGTGAAATTTTTCTTTCCTCTCATTCAGCGTACGTCTTAGATGAATCTGCTCATCATTTCAGCTCTCCTTCCCATGTAATGTCTTTTATTAATCTGTGCATTATCATGTTGATAAAAGTAAATGGGAAACGGTTTCCTTCTCTCTCTCTACAGATCTATGTGCAGCAGCTCCAGTCGTTGGACCGTGTAAAGGAACCTTCCCACGCTGGTTCTACGACCAAAATGCGGGAGAGTGCAAACATTTCCTGTATGGTGGTTGCCAGGGCAACCATAACAACTTCCTCCAAGAGTCTGACTGTGTCGTCGAGTGTATACAAAAAAGTGAGAATCCTCTTTTTGGTTTTTTTTGTACATTTCTCTTTTTTTCACCATATTTGTAATTGCAAGAATGTGGTAAACTATTTTACAATTTTTATTATTGATGGAACCATCTTTCAGATCCAGCTTTCAAACCGGCAACGGTGACTCCTCCAATCACCAAACAGACTGAATTAGGTAAAACTGAAGTGCACTTTTATTGACAAATCACTTAAAAGTTTCAAATGTTGAATGTTGTGAATATGAACTTAATTTTTGAATTCCCTGAAGCTGTGCCTCAAATGTCCCAGAGCCAATCGGAGAGTGATGTCCAAATCTCAAAACCATTCCCAGTAATGGGAGGACATCCGGTGCCAGAGTCAGGTAGAACCCAACCATTAATGTTTGAATGCACATCATTGTACTGGATTGTTTTTTAGTCTTATATGTCACATTCTAGCACCTCCGTCTCTTCTTATTTTTCTCTATGTTTTTTCTCCCTTAGGTGCAATCCTTCCTCTGGCTCTCGGGCTGATCATCACCGCTCTGCTGCTGCTCATGATCGGCTGTCGCCTCAAACTCGTTCGTCACAAGCTGAAGAAAGCCCGACCCCTCACTACAGAAGAATCCGATTACCTCATCAACGGCATGTACTTGTAGCCAATCGGTCAGGCGTAGCAAATAACAAGCATGCTGGCATCCGACAAAGAGGAACACGGTGGGATCACAGGAGCCCGGGACCTGACTTTTGGAACTATCACTCTGTATTTATGACAACGTCATGAACTTTTTTTAACATGCTTATAATACTCAGCGTCATTGATTAGTAAATCTGCTGCTACTAGATGCTGCCTTCGACTTGCAAACTCATATCTATACTGTCCTAAGAAAATCACATTCCTTCTTCAATACTGATAAACAGATGTCTATATTTCCCAAGTTAATTCTACTTAATTCTGTGTGGTACAAAAAACCCTTAATTAAAATTATTTCAATTCTTAATAGTCGTTATTTTGATGTCAAATATGTTAATATCCAAATTAAGATGTTTTAAATCTTAATTTAAAACATCTTAATTTGGCACTGTTGGCACCCAAAGACTGTTGGCACCCAAAGTATGCCATCTTTCCACTGAATGAAACTAGTGTGCCAAATTTGTACCATTTACTACATTTTTTGTTCATCAAATTGCCCGAAGAGCAGAAATCCAACACACTGCAGTGCCTGTTGAGATCACATTTTAACTGGTCAGGAATCAATGTAACGTTTGTAAGGATTTCCCGAATAACATGTAAAGCCATAGCTACTTATTCTTTTGTTCAAATTCGATTCCTCTCCAAGGTGTGTTGCATATTTTCCCCTACTAAGCAGATGTACGTGTAGTATTTGCTATATTTGAGATATACGTGTTCCCCAAAAGTGCTAACCTGTGAGATATTAAAGTTTATGTTAAAAGCATAGTGTGACGTTTAATTTGCAATAAATACAATAATTCACAGTTCCTACAGCACAAGGTTAAACGAGTACTAGTGAAAGAATATTCAATGAAGCTGATAGTATCACGCATCAAGTTTTAAACATAAATGTTTTCTGTCAAGAATTATTGAAATGTATTTCTCAACCTTATTATATGCATCCAGAACATCTGCCAATATAAAAATTGACTCATGGCTGAAAGACTTGAGACTCATGTCCTCAACCTTTCAGATGTATTTGTAAAAGCTCTGCCTTGCTAAACTGTAGAATGAAATCTACACAATGGTCAGCCGTCAGGATAAAACCACCAACAGGTGGAGTGAGAGCACCATTAATCCTTAGGTTACAATGGAAACATTCAGTGGGTGGGGCATATTGGGCAACAAGTGACCACTGTTGCGCTGATAGAGGACGAATAGACAAATGTAAGGAGCAGAGCCGCTTTGAGGAAGGTCAAACTGTGATAGGAAGACGACTGGGTCAGGACCTCTCCAGAACTCTAGTCCTAGTCAGGTGTTCTGTGCGCAAAGATTTGTACCCACCGAAGTGGTCTAAGGAAGGAGAGACAGTATGTTCATGGTGAACCCAATGAGCATGAAGGCTACGCTGTGCTGCCCGGCTTCTGAAGCACAAACTACTGGACAAGTTAATTCTGGTTGTTATCAGAATCATATCATAACTCAGTGTCAATCATAAGTCAGTGTCAATCATAACTCAGTGTCAATCATAACTCAGTGGTTAGCCGAAAGGAGACCTTCACAATATTTTACAGCTGATCTGTGTATCCACGTAACACAAAAAGGATTCAACAACAAAAGGGCAGATGAAAACATATGCATTTCTTTATTTTCATGTGCCATTCCAGAAACTAAAAGCCAACATCACCCAACGCTTAGATCACCCGAAAATAAAGTGTGCTTCTTTTGAATTAAAGAGAAAAAAAAACATTATTTGCTTGATGACATTTGACTTTATTTTGGCAAAGCAGTGACTATCTCATTTATTTTCAGTCAGCAGAAGAGCCGGCACAAATTATTTATGGCATATCAGCTGCAGGAAGTGAAGGAACAACACGGCCGTGTGTGTGCACGCGTCCTTCAGCTCAGCACATCGAAGCTGGTTGTGAGTTTCATCGGCCATTCTGTTGTCCGTCTGTGCTCCTAATACTGCTGGCAGGGGAGGGCAGCTCTTGTGTTAGCAGAGAAGTCAGGCGGGTGATACACACACACACTCGCAAACACACGCACCCGCATACACACAGGCTGCAGCGGAGTGAAATATCTAAAACGTTTAGGTTTTTCTCTTTGCTTTCCAGCATTCCTCTTACATTCAGCAATGATGCTGCTGAAAAACAATACTGTAAAAATGGCTGATTTCATTTTTCCTTCCAATAATAAATCCACAACTAAACCTACAAATCTAACAAGACGATTCAGGCATGGAAAGAAAAACAAAAAAAGCCCTCTGCATTAATAGTGTACTGAGTTTGAAGCAGTCTTTCTCCCCGGTCATGCTGTGCCGTCATCAATGTAATCAATACCCTCCAGTCCATCGAGACCTTAAACGTGATTCGTTATGCTTTAAATAAAACAAAATGTCGTGGGCGGTTCGACCCCATCCAAATATTCTCCGGGGTCCAACTACAAGGTGGATTATAGCTCGTCTTCTTCTTCAAAGTTCGTCCCTGCAAGAGAATAGGAGTCAAATGTTAGGATTGACAGAACACACAACCATCCTCCAGACATGCAAACACAAATACGAGGGTGGGGATGAAAAAGATTAAGATACATTCTCAAAGTCAAAACCAATGAGTTACTGGTTTAAGTCTTCATCTCACAGAGTAGAGGATCAAACAGAAGATTCAGAACCAAGTAGTCATGCTCGTCAACAACAAGCATCTATCTTCACACAGCTGCCATTTCAGTTTCAAAACTCTGATTTGGATTTTAAAATTTTAGTTAATTGATTAGTCAGGCAGGTTGTATTGAACCAAATTGGAATTATGGAGTTTAAAAAAGAGGAGGAAACGTGCAGCTAGTTGGTATGGTCTGGAAGAAGCAAAAAATGTCAACAAGCAGCAAAATGCAGCCCCTTGAGATCCGTTGCCTGCTCCAAGCCACACCCTTTCACCTTTGCCACTGTAAGAAGGAGAGAGTGGGAGGAAGGGAAGAAGGAAGTCACTTCCACCTTGACCATTGCCTTTCTTTGTCCGTTAAAGGCACATAAATCACCCCCATCAACGGCTTCATTTTGGTGCTGCCATCCTCCATTTTGTCGTACTGCTCCAACATCTGGTTTCCTCCCGCAGGACCAACGGGCAGAATCAGCCGGCCCCCGGGCTTCAACTGGTCCAGGAGCTGAGAGACAAATGAGGTTTTAAACAGACACTCCATCAGAAACAGGTTAATGCACTGATGGGGTGTGACCTCGCATGATCGAGGTCACAAGCTGAAACTGTGACCTGGATCATCCGTTCTTAAAAGTACTCACAGCTTGGGGGACCACAGGCGCTGCTGCGCCGACATGAATGGCGTCATAAGGTGCTTCCTCAGTATAGCCCAGTCTTCCGTCTCCAACTGAAACACACAGACATTCAGTTTCTCACATCACAGACATTTAGACAGTTTGATCGAAACAAAAGGGGTGAAACCACAAACCAATCAAAGTCCAAACCAAACAACTAGAGTTGATTCCACAAGAGGGCGTGTTCTCAGAGCAGATCAAACTGAACCAGGGTTCCGGTTCCGTTTCAGTGTGAAAGCACTTCTTTGAATTGGTTCAGACTCAGGACAATTTACAGAAATTGTATTCGATTACCGTAAAACAAAGGGAAGGAGGAAGAAGATAAAAGCGAGCCGTGGTAGCACAGCGGTACCGGTATCCACAAGATGGTTAATACTGATATGGTCTGATAAAGTAATCAAAGGCATCAGGAAAGAAAATCATTACAATTCTGCTCTGCCATGACTGATGTTAGAAGTACGGCAATCTGCAAGCCAATCAATCTGAAAATATGGGGAGACGCAAGAGATGCATCATGAAAAGACCAAAATTATAAAGTCAGGTGACTTTTTGATGTGTCATCAGTGATTCGACAATATTTGGAGGACATGTAATCTAATCTAATTTCACGATAAATGCAGTGCTTACAGAAATGTCTGGAAAAACCCTTAATCTGATTTCAGACTAACAATAATTAACAAATCTAGCTCTTGTCTGATATCACATTTAGAACTGAAATAGATTTTGTGTAATATGTTGTATAACGATATTTTAAGTTACTCTTTTGTTAGCCATAATTGTTCTGTATTCATTTATTTCCACTTACTTCCACTGATTACTTATAGACCAAAATAAATGCCCAACTAGAAGATTTGTGTCCAAGAACAAAAAAACAGCCCCCCTATTTGTTTTTTCTCCTGTCAATGTGGATAAATCATAAACTCAAGAGCACATATAGCAGAAATACATGGAAATTGCATACATTTATATGTTATATTAAGCAAAATGAATAAACTAATTATATGACGCACATCTTTAGAACCAACTACACCCCATGTCAACCCTGTTTGGGAGGCCGGGTGACTCTATATGCAGGCTGTGGTGCAAAAAATCAAATACTTTTGCAGTATGATGAGAAATATCCAGCAAAGATCTCTGACAAAGTCAAAGCCAGAAATAGCATAAAAACTTTAAATGTATTCCCTGTTGACTGAATAAATAAATGTATTTACACTTAAACTAAAATAGACCATCTACAGACATGTGGATCTGTAGATCGTAAATAATAATAAATTGCGATTCGATCAGTACAAAGTCGTAACTCATCTGCTCAATTATTCAGCCTTTAGTGCTACACTACCTATTCACTGTGGAACTGTACGTTCGATTCCCCACAAAGCAGAAAACAGCAAGGATTACACTGCCCCTCGTTTAAAAAGGAGCCTTTTGTGGTAAACTCTGTGACCCAAATAATTTCCAAAAAAGATTTTAACAGGGCAAATACAAACATCATCGGCGAGATCTTACCTATTAGCTTGACTCTGCCCGATGTTATCAAACCGGGATCGTCTTTCTTCACATTGGCTACAGAATCATCCACCAGTTCTTTGATGTGATCAATTCCTAAGACTTTCCCTTTAGGACCTACCTGTGAAGCACACGGAGCAAAGAGCTCAGGTCATACACAAGAATATCTCAACATTAAACCAATTTAATATCATTCAATTTCATTTTGACTGGTTGAAAATCAATCAAAATGTTACCAAATAGAAATTTTATGTGTTTACCCGTCATGTGAGGCTCACCCACCATTCGTGCGAAGCAAACAGACAGAATTCCACTACCAGAGCCGACGTCCAGAGCTTTGGCTCCCTCGTACAGCTGGTCATGTAGAAGCTCCAAGGCATAGGCATGCTGGGTCGTCAAAGAAACCACAAAAACAAGCCATCAGCCAGAATTCATACTGCGTATTCTTACCAAATCCCAACCCTGTTGGCTGGCCTGCTTATCTGTTTTTGTGTCAGACACTTCTGCTTGTACTGACCGACTCATATCTTAAATGAGATCTGACAGAGCTAACATGCTAACAATAAAAGCAAATAAGTACTTGAAGTTAGATATGGAGTAAAAAATAGGGAGATAACAGGAACGCTGTTTAAATGAATTAGTATCTGAGAGTGTTTGAGAAGTCATACCATGTGTGGAGCACTGATGGTTGCTTGATAGCCTGTTGGGTTATAGAGAGGCATTGATGTGGTTATTTCCTCGCTCTGACATCAGACTGTATTTGTGTGCCTTAATCTTTCAAAGAGCAGACGTACCTATTGACTGTGGAGAGTCCATGTACGGGTTACACCTAGAGAAATTAGCTCGGTCTGTGGCCAGCATGACTTCATAGACCTTGTCGGATTTGATGATGGCATTTCCTGCGGATGCAAACGAGGTTGTATAATGGAAATACCAGTAAGGAATAGTAACAAATATATTACATCATTGTGCTGCAAAAATAAAATAAAAATACATCAAAGACAAATTTGGTACATGCTGAGACAGATTGAATATGGGGATTTTAGAATCAACAATTACAACAGTATAAGGATGAATAATTGCACAATTGAGTTTGCATCAGAATTTTGTGATTGTTGTTGCAAATAAAAAATTTATTGGTATTTACATCCCTGGATTAACCAGAAGTAGAACTTCCAGTCATGTTACATAAACCATAATACAAATGTTTCAATCAATTTGCCTGAGCCCTCCCATGATTAAATATACAATGACAGGGGATTTCATCCATCTCAATGGGAATAGAACTGTAATGTGTCATTGAGAATTGAATTACTGGAGGTCTGACCAGGTCAAAGTGTATTTATTTGTGTTATTTGCTTATTTGACAGGGACAGCTCACAGCTTCTTAGCTGTGCCAGAGTAAGCTATAAACATATCCTAGGCAGGAGACAAGGAAAGACAGTTATTACAGTCCATCATAAAACATCAGCCACTCGAACATTTACAAGTATGTGTTTGAAGATACTGAAAAGAAGTATGCTATTCAACTATTACTGTTAGAACAGTCTAGTCTGATGCTTAGGTCAGGAGGACACGTACATATGCTAAACTCCAGGTTTTGTAAACTGAGGGATAAAAATGTGCTAATATGGGTATGTCCAGCAAAGAGTTCATTGAGGAGGATCAGAGCAACAAGGTAAGGACCAATTCAAGATAAAGCTGCAATGATTAATGGATTACAAGAAAAATAGTGCACAGCTATTAAGATAAGATATGATTTACCTTAACTGATTAATAATGCTAATTATTTATCACAGGAATTCAAGACTCTTGAATGTTGGGATTCGCTACTCTTCTTTTATATTTATCAAAGAAAAAAGATACCCTTTGGGACTGGGACTACTATTTGGAGAAACAATAAATTTGGGAAAATATCAATCTGGGTTCTTTGAAATGTTTGGCATGTTTTGGGGTTTTTTGGGAAGTTTTCTACTATAATGTAATAATTGGTAGATTAACTGTTAATTATTGAATTCAAATATTTAACTTTAGTGTTATTATATTAATTCTGCAGGGAATGAATGTGGATAATAGTAACATATTAAGAGGAATGATTTTATTATGCAAGACAAGATAACACTTTATTAATAGGAAATAAGTTACATTGTGAGCAAAACTGAATTGTGTATTTGAGAATCTCCAGAATGTTTTCCAGCATATTTGGGTATAAATATGAATCATGTTGCAGTGTAGTGACTGTGCAGCCCTGTCCAGTCCAATGATACCTGATCTTGCATACTGTGCTGTGTAGGACAGCATGACCATACAGGATTACGTAAAAGTGCAGAATGATGTAAAACTGCATGCTTGGCATACTGAGGAGCTGGTTTAAACTTCATTGAACCCTTTGTCTGTCTTTGTTGCAGTATGTGGTCGATAAAAATGTACTGCAAAACAAAAAATACTGCAATGCTGAACTGCAGAGAATATAAATAGCCCTTGCAGACAATTCATATTTTTAGCAGACTTGAAAAATGAAAACCAGAGGCATGGTAACATTGACTGTCATTTAGACATATTCCTTTACTATTAGATGTTAAAGCTGATCATCTTTATTGTATTATTGGCCAAACACACACAATACACACTCTGCTGCTGATTGCGGACTAAAGCATGTGACACTGAGAGGACCTAACATTCTGCAATGGGGCACTAGAACGAAATGTTCCATTTAGTAACCGGTCATTGTGGAGACACAGAACGCTGTCGTTTTCAATCACCCACTAACAAAGCCACTGTTATACTGCAACTATGCTCACACGTTCAGCTGTCAGTGTCAGTCACGTTACGGTTTTTGGCACCTTCATAGCCATCAGTGGATGTGGGCTGGGCACCTAACAGCACTGCTAGCTGCTAGCCCCTCAGCTAGCTTATAACGTCCTCAATGACGCAACAGCCAACAGGCTAAATTAACCGTACACAATATTGAAGTAATGCTTTTAACCTGTCACTACCCACAAGCGAGATAAATCACTCTCTTTGTTTCTTGTGTTATTATGCGCAAAAACGGATGCATGCATATTTTGCGCGGCGTGAGCGTGGAAATGGGTGGAGAGAGGTAACGCAAGTCAACATCATATCGCATAGCTTAGCAACCAGCTAGTAGCGTTAGCTTCAGGCATTAAACTGAACAATCTCCCGGTCATATTTTTCATTAAAGCGTCGTACCTCCCATCGCACTAAAAATGTGGACTTACTGCGGAGGTTGTTGACAAGCTCTGCGTGGCTGGTTCCTCCAGATTTCCAGGCCATTATTAAGCAGACTTTGCGGAGTAAGTATACAGCAGCTGTCAGTGCCGCGCCTGCGCCGACGGTTCTCCCGATGAAGCTGACAACTTCTAGAGCGGACTGTTGAACTGCGGATACGTCACCAGACATCCAAAGGGATTCTACTGAAGGATGCCCTGTCTAGCATATGTCCACAGACAAGACACTCTCTGAACAAAAAAAAACCAAGTTAAGCCACTGCCAAATTCAACTGCACTTTAGAAATCTCACAATCAGAATTAACGCGTGCGGCGCAAGCTAAAGGTGTGGAAAACTGTTTATATGAGAAGTCGGTGAGTTGTAGTTTGACGTCACAGGGCCACCGTAGTTACGAACAAACTTGAAGGCGCGTGCATTTCAGCGTTGTATATAAATGCTAAGCTAATATCGCGCGCAATTAATTTACATTGAGTCAGATACATTTTGCTTAAATGGAGAGTATAAATGCGAAATACGTCTCCCAGAAAATCAGTAAAGTCAGATGGCGACCAGTGTCCCACTCACATTTGCAGCAACCAGACATTTTTGCGACTGGATCGTGGGATAACGAGGTAACGTCAGGCTAGTAATCGGTCAATGCTAATATATTTGATTTAGAAAGTGGTCAGACTTCAAAGAAGATTCGAGTAATATACTTGCTCATACATTTTCACCTTCCTGAATGTGACTGAAAGACGTGTTAAAATTCGTAAGGCGTCTGTTGATCATGAAACTAGATGCTAATGGATTGTATGCGATATATTATGTCTGTCTCATACGTATGATGATGATTATTATTGATGCGATGGATTGATCACATTCTGCTTTGTCTTCTCTACGTTTGAATAATCATTTAAAAAGAGTTGTGAATAAGTATCTCTAATTTGTGTCGCTGACAGGACAACAAAGTTTCCTTTTGGTCAATTGGAAATCCTGGAAATTCAAGCATCGACGATGGATTTGAAGGAGATCCGCAGCTTTTATGTGAAAGCAAGCACGATGGAGATGTTCTGGACCTGCAAGTAAGACAGTCATAAGAAGATTATAAGCAAAGATGTAGACATTACATGGCCATAAAATTGATTAGCTCATTACAATGGCACCTATCGGTTGGTGGGATATATAATGTAGCAGCAAAGAAGATGGAAAATGGGCAAGTAAGGACAATTAATACTTTGGCAAGCGTCAAATGATGACAGGCAGACAACAGGGTCAGAGTATCTCCAGAACTGAAGGTCTTGCATGGCGTCTGGAAAGGTTGTTACCCACCAAAGTGTTCTTAGGATGAACAATTTGTGAACTGTCTACAGGGTCGTAGGCGCCCAAGGCTTGCTGGGAAGAGAGGGCAAAGATTGTTGTGTCTGATCCCACAAAAGAGCATGAATCTGTGCTGTACAGAAATGTCCCTTATTGAATTTGTTTTGCAGACTGAACTTGGAATATTAAGTTTAAAATGATAAAAGGAATTTGTCACTGTCTTTGTATTTGTTGAAAATAACTAGAATTGTGAATACTTAATTCTGGAGTTACAGGATAATAGGACTCATTTGCTGTTGATTCAAAAATAGGATATCGTTCATACCCAAACACCTGTGTCTGGGGAGAAGAGCTTCAACTTCATTGCTAATATAAGTCTGTTTGAACCATTTTAAACATCATACCAGACCTTATTTCCCTTTCTATGTTTCATTTATTTAACAGTTCTTGGACCAAGACAGAATTGTCACAGCATCATCAACTGGAGCAGTCACGATCTTCCGTCACCATCCAAACAGTCAGGTACACACAAAGTGTGTGAAACAAAGTTTCAAACACATTGAGCTAGTTTTCATTCAGTGTATGTATATGGGGGCTCATATAATGATTATTTAACAAAATGATTTATAGATTATAGCCATAATCTTTAAGATTATAGCCATTCACCAATGAAACTTTTTTTAAAACATAGATGTTTTCTCAGATAGTCATCAGGGAAGGGACCGTGCTTAAGTCATTTTCATCCAAGACAAGAATTAAACATTAAAAGAAACATTTGGTTTGGCTTTGAACTCTGATGTTTGCTAGAACTTAGCTTGTCCAATGTGCAACATGGCCGCAAGCATTATAAACTCTTTTTAACAATTGACAATATTTAAATTTCCTATCTTATCTCTCATGACTGCAGACAATATCGGTTTCTCAACGCTGGACAAGAGCACATCATTACCCATGTGACAACGCTCCCAGTACTGGTGTTGTGTGCAGCAGTCCTGAGATTGTTACTGTCGGCGAAGATGGCAGGATCATCGTCTTTAGAGCTGATCAGGAGGCAGCAATTCGAGTCATCGGTGAGATTAATACTAAAGTTCTTTAGCCAGACCATCATGTGTCAATAATATACACATCGACTTACAATTCTTGGTATATGATAGCATCTCAAAGAAATGAGAATTTAGCACAATGCTACTAACATATTTTTTGTTTGACCGTTTAACCCTTTCCAGATAATGCAGACAGCAGCACAATTCATGCTGTAACATACTTTAAGACAACAGAGATTTTGACAGTGAACTCTATTGGCCAACTCAAGATGTGGGATTTTCGACAACAGAGCAACTCACCATCACAGATTTTTTCCCTGTAAGCGTTCACTAGTTTTAACCGCATACTTTTCTGTACAGCGCTTTTACCAGTGCATTTGAAGACATTGTTTTCTTTTCAGCTCAGGGAATAGAGTCCCTCTGCACTGTGTGGACAAACACCCTAACCAACAGCACATTGTGGCCACTGGAGGGCAGGACGGCATGCTCTGCGTCTGGGATGTGAGACAAGGAAACACACCCTTCTCGCTCATGGAGGCGCACTCTGCTGAGAGTAAGTCTTTATTGGACCATATTATTCCATATTGAGTTCATTTGGGAGGGGGAGGTTCTAATATGGGAATGTAGAAGTATCTCTGCATTTAGTTTTTACATAATAAGTTTGTCTTTGGTTTCCTGTACAGTGTGGGAAGTCCACTTCCATCCAACCAACCCCGATCATCTGTTCTCATGCTCAGAGGATGGTTCATTGCTACATTGGGAGACCTCCACACATTCAGAAATGCCATCCTTTTTACAAGGTAAGTCAAATAACTCTGTCTTGTTGTATTTGTACTAAATGAGGTGTGTTTTCCAGCTCCCAACTTCAGAGTAACAACTCTTCAAGAGAGACTTCTCCTTTATCAAAAAATTGGAAGACTTGAAGCAACCCAACAAGGCGTAAAATTAATTTACACTATTTAAAAACATAATATGTACATTTTCTGCATTAGAATATTTTAAATAAATTGCACCTTTATTCAATATTTGCAGTTCTGGAGATGCTTTGACCAGGTTGTCTACCCTCCAACACACGGCCTATTTCGGCATATATCGTCAAAGTGTGACAGATCCTTACTTAACCATTTTTCCTTTTCACATCTTATCAGCTGCTACATTATATATCCAACCAACTGACAGGCACCATTGTAATGAAATAATCAATTTTATTCTGACTTCAGCTGTTCAACATTATAATGCTATGGCTCATTGATGGCTATTACATTTGTGCTTTCTTAAACCAAAAGTTGACACGCGCCGAATGAATATCAACAACAGCACAACCGAAACAAAGGAAGGAGCGAGCTTCCTTTAGAACCTCTGACTGCTTCTCTCTTGAAGGGCTAAAACTTTCGATAAGCATGTTTAGACGTGAAAATCAAGCATTGTTTATTCGCAGAGCCAAACACTACACCACTCTCGACACATATTAATCTTAATGAGAAAAAAGATCACAGTATCTTGGACGAGGTGATTTGTCAAATCCAACAAACTCTGGATCCACCACTGTACCAAATTTTCTAATGACAAGCACATCTGCTGGTCCACCTTGGATGGACTTTTCTTTAAACTTCAGATGAAAGTCTAAATGAAAGTACTAATGATTATCTTCTATTTCATTAGGTGTATTTTGTATTATTACACAGTAGTTACAATTATATAAAAAGGGGCAGAAGAAAAATTTGTTAATCACAGATATTTGGATGACAATTCATTATATTATTATGTTATATTAATAAATGCTAGTTACAATATTTGATATTTATTATATTAATTATTCTACTAATATATTAACACAGTGATTAGGTGTGCAGTAGGAGTGACGGATGGGTTCAAAGGGGAGGTGGCACCAACAACCACCTCTGAACCCCTTTTGGTTTGCTTATGGTGATGGACAGGCTGAAAGATGAGGTCAGACAGGAGCATCCTTGGACTGTGATGCTAGAGGATGACATTATGATCGGTAGGGAGAGCAAGGAGCATGTGAAAGAGACCTGGAGAGTGGAGGTAGGCGCTGGAAAGAAGAATAATGAAGGTCAGTCACAGCAAAACAGAATACAGGTTTGTGAAGGGAGGCCGGTAGAACCATTAGGATGCAAGGAGTAGAGGGGGAGAAGGTGGAGTTGAAGTACTTGGTGTCGACTATTCGGAGCAATGGGAAGTGTAGAGGAGAAGTAAAGAAGCGAGTGCAGGTGGGGTGGAGAGGAGTGAAGGGAATTTTTACAAAAGGGTATTTAGACCAGCTCTGCTGTATGGTTTATAGAAGATGGCGCCGACCAAAACACAGGACGCAGAGCTGGAGTTGGAATAGTTGAAGATGTGCAGATTTTTTCTTCGGAGTGACGAGGATGGACAGGATAAGAAACAAGCAAGGCAGAGAGACAGCCCAGGTGTGACATCCTCTAGACTAAGGAAGAGAGTCCAGATTTATCATTAGATAAAATGTCCTGCTCACAACAGCCGTAGGTGGAACATAAATTTGTGCATCTACTGATGAGTCAGGGGGTAAACTGTGACCTGTGGCCTCCAAAAATCTAGATTCAGTCACTAGAATGGATCAAACACCGCTGGTAGACACCTTTATTATTCATAAGAGATTACCATGAACTAAAATGTTGGCATATCAAACGTAGGAATAACTGACAATATTACACTAATCATCATAGTCTTCTAAAATACTAATCCTTTCATGACTGTTTCCCAGGCGGCAGGAACAGCAACATGATGTCTCGCAGTGCAATGGCTCCAGCTGGAGGCTCTTCATCTTTCATCAGCGCCTGGCTCAGCGGAGACTCGAGTAAAGGCCGCCTAGAGACGACTCACATGCTTCCCAGCCAGACACTGGCCGTCAATAGTTTGGATGTACTTGGACAATGTCTTGTATGTGGAACTGACGGGGAAGCTATTTTTGTTAACAGACAGGTTCCAGTGTAAAGAGTTTATATTGCGCAGAACAAAATGTTGTTTAAGAATTGTTGCCTCATTAATGGCTGTTATAAATGTCTTATAGTCAACCTTTGACCATGGTCAAAGGTTTACTTGTCATATTGTGACTTACTTTGTGTATTTTGTATGTGTCCTAATGTTGTATGCGCAATACATTTGCGTATTTCTATTGTTTGCAGCTGATCATCAAAAATCAACGTTTTTTTTCACAATTATTTCAATTTAGCTTATTTTTTCCATTTAAATATGTTTGAAATAAAAAAGCCTTTACACAAAAAAAAAGTCACGTTAGACCTCGGACAGACAGAAATCCCAGTTATATTATGAATACTGTATTGTATACTTTTTTCCTATTGTCGTGTATAGTCACGATAACTCAGAACACCGCCGATTAAGCATTTATCTTTCTTGGTGCGATTAAAATAGAGACTGACCTCTTGTTGCAGTTGACTGTATACTCATGTTTGGTACAAATTAACTCTCCTGAACTTTATTTATTAAAAATTAGAAAGCACTCATCTAGAGCATAACTCCGCCGAAATAATTTTTCTTCTAGATAATACCTCATTCCTTGACCCCGGGAACGTAAACTTAATAGGAGTAATGTGTTTATCATCAGTAATATGAGGTAATTTGGTTTAGTCCTAACTCCTCATTAAGATACGTAGAAGAAATCAATGTGAATCATTCTAAATTTTCTCCGCTATACATTGGTGGTAGCTCCAGAATGATCTTCCACTTTTTACAAAAAAAGACATAAAACTTTCCTTTTTAGCAGAACCTTTAAATTGTAGTGATGCTTTTATCTGCTTTTACCTTGTATTACTTTGATATTTGATCCAAATGTAAAGTGCGTTATAAATTTAATGTGTTATTATTATTGTTATTATTATTACGCCACTTTGACGAAATACATCTTCCCTGTCCAAATATGTAAACAAGATACTGGAATTTCGATCCAGTCCTGACGAGTGGTGGCTCATTATAAGTTGTCTACATCTGAGTATTCTATTATCATTATTATTATTATTATTGATTGGGCTGGACTAGTAACAGGTCAAATGTTGCTTTTACTGACCCTGAAAATAAATTATTTTAGATCTTACCTGTCCATAGACACCAAGGTTATGCAAATGCAAATGATAGTTGTGGAGCTGTTTGAAGTTTATTTTGGGTATGTTATTCATGGGAGGCTTGACTTAAAATAACCAAAATCTAATAGTTAGACCAGAGGTAAGCAGAAGCTACAGGTGAAGGGAATGTCTAGAGGTCAAATGAAGGATGTTAAGGAAAGGTTAAAAAAATCTGGCTTGTTTAGTGAGAGTTTGAGGACATTTTGATAGGTTAGTATGTTATTACCTATCAAAACGTAAGATCATACTTACCTATCAAATATCATTGATTTTATTTTTTATGACTGCTTAAAATCATAAACAGATAAAAAAAAGTAAAAGGTAAAAAGACCTTCATTGTAAGTTACTCCTTTTATTGTGAAAGACCAATCACCGGAAGTGTGTCGCATTCCTCCCCTGTCTGCCTTGTTGCTGTTAAACTTGTCATTCAGACATCCCAGGAATTCAGCCCGAAAAGGAGCTATAGAGTTTGGGGAACTACGGGCATTTTAAGTCTCAACTACGTCATTGTCGCCGAAGAAGTCAAGGAAATATCGTTAGATGTCAAAATAGCACAAGTGTTTAGGAACCCGGCTGCTTCAGACATTGGTGAGTAGTCAAAAGTGCTAACAGCTAACTGCTAGCGTAAGTCCGTTGTTGAAATAGCCTAGCAGCAAATGGATGCCTTTAACACACAGGCCGCGGAGCAACGGCTCCTTCTTCTGATTGTATTATCCGGACTGAATTTATAATTGCTCAGGTTAGTTGATAACAGTTCGTTAATATTTTGGTGAGTGTGACGAACAGCTTAAATTTTACCATAGCTAATACGAGTGAAGTGGCGTTAACGTAGCGTTCTGTTAGCATTGGCCGCTAACTAGACGAGCCATTCAACGGTTTGTTGTTATGCGACGATACACTTTCTCTTTTTTAATTTTATCTATTTATTAATTTATTTTTTTCTTTTATTCTACTTACCTCTGAACAAATCTTCAGAGGTAAATTAAAACAAAATCGTAGTGCAGCGAAGAAGAGCTTCTTTCAGCGATATGATCAGAGTTGTGTTGCAATAGTTCTTATCTTAAATGTACTGCTCATTAGAGGTTTTTATATTATTAATTATTTAATTTACAATTTTTTTCGTATGTAAATAATCTGAATTACACGGATTAAACAATAATCCGTAATACATTCCTTAAACTACAGCATCATACGAACAGTCATAATTGCAATGCTATGTAGCCTTAGTGCTTTCTGTATCTGATCTTAGCAGAAGTAAAATATAAGGCAAAAAGACATTAATTCTATATCTGTTAATTTCTCCTTGGTTTTCTGCATTTATGTCTTCAGCTTGCAGATTTGAGACGTCAGATCCCCTTGATATTCTTCACAGCAACCCTGGATTGAGTGACAGCTTCCTTTTCCCCTTTATTTTTACTATACATGCACTTACATGAAGAGAGGGGAGAAGCCCGAGGGATACAGACAGATGAGACCCAAAACATTTCCCACCAGCAACTACAGCGGTAACAGCCAACAGATGCTTCAGGAGATACGGAAGAGCCTTCGTAACCTATCCAAACCCTCAGAACCACCGAAAGTGGACAGTGTTGCTGCTGGAAAAATGCCACCAGAGGACCCTAGGCAACAGGGGCGCTGCAGCAACCCCAAAAACCCCTACCATAAGGCCTTACAGGAGATCCGCAAATCTTTGATGCCTTTTGCCAATGAACCCAGTACCTCTGGCCCAGAGGTGAACAAACATATGTCACAGGAACCTCCATTTGATGGTTTTGAAGATGTGAGTTGATGATTTTCCCACAGAGTGTGGAGGCACTTCATGCTAGACATAACTCTATAATAGACAATAATCACACAGTGTAGCTTGTTTGTGAGGAACCATTTCAAAAATTGAAAGTATTTAAAGTGGAATGACTAGCTTGTATAGGTGACATTACAAGCATTCCCTAGTTGGTAGTAGCCACTTATTTATAATCAGTTGGTGCATTCCAAGTCTGAAGTGGCACTCTATGAAGTGCTGTTATTGTCATTTAACTTTAACTGTAACACTGATTGATTTGGAAGGGAAAACAGCCTTAACCTAGCAATTAAATAATTAATCCATAAAAAATTACAACGATTGTGATCTAACTATTATTTGATATGCAAAACATTATCAGCTTCTTCTAGAATGTGAATATATACAGATTTTCTCGGTCCCCATAGCATTCTAAAATTAAGACCTTATTGTTTTAAACTGTTGTTTTGATCAAATAAGATAATCACAGATACCACCTTGGGAGCTGGAAATAACTGGAGGCGCATATTTCCCTTTTCTGACTTTTAAGTGCTATGCAATTAATTGAGTAAACAAGGAATATGCAAATTTTTTACCCATTTATACAGCCTTTGAGGTCTGTAAAGATGTCAGAACTGTTTAGGAAATAGGTTAATTCTTTTGTTAACTAAAGGGACCTGAAAACATTTTTTTTTTCTTTTTAAATAGAGTAACATTCGCAGTGTGGGGGCAGACTACAAGGGTAAGGTGAGCTACCAAGACTCAATGAGGGAACAGATGGCTGCTGCAAACCCAAACACTACAGGTCTGAAAGCCACAGGTATGTAATTGTCCACTGGGACTATATGCTGGCTTTCATCCTTTATTCTCCATTAAGGTGTGTCCATTCAACTGAGATATTGTTTGCAGGATTTGGTCAATTTGTTTTAAGAGATTATATCACATCACATAGTGAAGAAGTTGACTGAAAATGATTTTTTTGGTATATGGTACAATCAAGTCAAGTAGGTATTATCAGGTTTATTATTTATGCAGGTGTATCCCACACTAAGCCATGTCATATAGCTTTCGGCTGTGTAATTTCTTGCTTCTCGGTCCTATTACACTCAACTTAAGTTAATGATTTAGTGGTTGAATCATAGCTCTTGATTGACAGCGCACATCCTTCCCTGTATGTGTATGTTTGAATCTCACATACTTTACATTATTATACTAATCAGCTGAGGGAAAAAAGAGGCATGTTTTTTCTTGTTTCAGTCTTTAATGGATTTTGCTTCTTATTGTTTTCGCTATGAGCTATGATGTAATCCACTTGATAAGAATTTAATTATTAATCACTTTTTTTTCTCCCTCATTTCACCCTGATTGTATTTTTGTTTCGTGCCTACAGGAGCTTCTCATAAGCAGCAGGCAGTGCTAAGGAGGCCGAGCTGGAAAGGATCTAAAGAGTCGTTGACCCCTCGACTAGCTCCTCTCATGGTGGATGGGATGATTTACCGCTCAGACAGCCCTGGTCCACCTCCTGCTTTCCCCCAGAGTCACTCTGCAAACAGCAGAGTCAATCCTCCACTGCCACCACAGGTACGCAGCGTCACACCTCCACCAAGCCGCGGTGCCATGCCACCTGCACCATCCTGGGACAGCAACCCATCAACCAAACGCTATTCCGGCAACATGGATTACCTTGCACCCCGCATCTCTCCGGTACCACAGGGGGCTTGGCCTGATGGGTACCAAGCCACAGCGCCTCAGAATCAACGCGGTATCAGCCCAGTGCCCTTGGGCCACCAACCGATCATAATGCAAAGCTCTGGAGGGAATAAGTTCACATTCCCTTCCAGCTGGTCTCAGAGTAGTTCCCCTCAACCTGACTACATGACGGGGGGTAGTAGACAGCCTCCTCCCCCTTATCCAGTTAACCAGGGCAGCCGACATAGTCCCACTGACCAGCAGATGCAGGCAGGAGGACCCGCATCATCTCCCTCTTATCTCAACGGTGGAAACATCCCTCCATCCATGATGGTTCCAAACAGAAACAGTCACAATCTTGACATGTACAACCTTGGTCCTCCTCAGTCCTGGTCCCCTGCTCCTCTGTCCTCCAACCAGTCCCAGTCGTCCTCAGGCAATAGCAGCAACCAGGATCAGTCCCCATCATGGCAGCACAACATGCCAGTCCGCTCTAATTCCTTCAACAATCACCAGCTAAACAGCCGACCAGCTCATTCTGCCAGCTCCCAGGCCTCTGCCACCACAGTCACTGCCATCACACAGGCTCCCATCTTGCAACCAGTGAAAAGCATGCGTGTCCAGAAACCAGAGTTACACACGGCTGTTGCTCCCACTCACCCTCCGTGGCTGCAACAGGCTCCTCCACCTCAAGCCGCACCGGCTTACCCAGAACCCTCAGCCACTTTACCTCAAATTCCTGTTGTAGCAGAAGTGCCCAGCTACCAAGGCCCCCCTCCACCCTATCCTAAGCATCTACTTCAGCAGCAGGCTGCACCTTGCCCCCCTGCCTATGATCCCGGGGCCAATAAGCTCAACGTGGGCAGAGAGGAGCCAGCTGAAGAGGAGAGCAGTGGCAGCGAATGCTCCAGAGAAAAGACGTCAGAAAACTCTGAAAGCACGACAGCAACAGAGAAGGAGAAGAAGCAAATCACAACATCACCTGTTCCTGTCCGCCGGAATAAGAGAGACGAAGAGCGGCGGGGGGAGTCTGGAAGAATTGCCCTGTACTCTCCCCAGGCCTTTAAGTTCTTCATGGAGCAACATGTGGAGAACATCCTAAAAAACCATCAGATGAGGATTCGGAGGAGAAAGCAGTTGGAAAGTGAGATGCAAAGGGTGAGAATACCATCTACCGTAAAAGCATAACTGATTTCACTTTCTGCTATATTTTCCAAACTTTTCTCCCAATTATCTTGTAATCTTCTGTATATTATCTTCCAGCGACTGTCTTTTCCTGCGTTTCAATATTTCTGAGCTGTTCTCTCTGTTCCTTTCTCTCCCTGCTGTCACTAACAGCTGATGTAAAAAGGTAAAGGTATCACGGGTGTCCTGTGATACAGAACAGACCACACACATTTAAGTAACTTGTGAGGGGTCTTTTGAATTTTTAAATGTACTATTAATAAATGTGGCTGAATAAAATGCATGCCTCTTCATGACTTTCATCTCACTCATCGTGTCACTGCTCGAGCATCCTTTTTTTCTACTAAAGTGTTGATTAACATTCAAGAAAATACAGTAAGTTTGCATTTACAGAACCTTTCCACTGCATCTTGCACTGGTTTTCTGCGGTGTTTTCAGTCGATACCAGTTTATGCCTAGCCAGGAAATTGTCTGTGTTTTTATGCACCTTTTTTTGAGTTCATTTCCAGATCTTTTATTGCATTTAATCACTGTCTGCTCTGTCCTGTGCTCAGGTGGGTTTGTCATCAGAGGCTCAGGAGCAGATGCGTATGATGCTTTGCCAGAAAGAGTCCAACTACATCCGACTAAAAAGGGCAAAAATGGACAAGTCAATGTTCAAACGTATCAAGACTCTGGGAATAGGAGCCTTTGGTGAGGTGTGTTTGGCCAGGAAAGAGGATACAGGAGCGCTGTACGCCATGAAAACGCTCCGTAAGAAGGACGTGCTGCTGAGGAACCAGGTGGCCCACGTCAAGGCTGAGAGAGACATTCTGGCTGAGGCTGACAACGAGTGGGTCGTGCGTCTCTACTACTCCTTCCAAGACAAGGACAACTTGTACTTTGTCATGGAGTACATCCCTGGAGGAGACATGATGAGCCTCCTCATCCGACTTGATATTTTCAAAGAAGAGCTGGCCCAGTTCTACATCGCAGAGCTCACGTGTGCCGTGGAGAGTGTCCACAAGATGGGCTTCATCCACCGGGACATCAAGCCAGACAACATTCTCATAGACCGAGACGGACACATAAAGCTGACAGACTTTGGTCTTTGCACTGGTTTCCGCTGGACACATGACTCAAAGTATTACCAGAGTGGTAGGTCTAACCTTACCATAACAATATGCTTATTTAATCAGAGATATTTAGTTCAGATATAAATTTCACCCTTCAATCAATTATAACAAACGAGGATGAATAGTGAGGTAGTTTAGCAATACGTCAGTCATTTTTTATGTCAACTTTGTGTATGTGGGATGATGGAAACTGAACAGTTACGCTGCTGCTGAACATCCGTTATGAAAAAAATAATTCAAAGTTATCCGACTGACGGATTTATTCCAAAAATACATTAGTGGAACACTTGATCAGACACTGAGGTCGGTGGCTATTTTCAGCCAGATGCTGTCAGAATAGCTCTGCTGGTCATTATGAGGATTTGGACTGAACTCTGTGGTCTCTCACCAGGTGACCATGTGAGGCAGGACAGCATGGACTTCAGTAAGGAATGGGAAGACGCTACCAATTGCCGCTGTACCGACCGCCTGAAGCCTCTGGAGAGGAGAAAGGCCCGGCAGCACCAGCGGTGTTTGGCACATTCACTGGTGGGAACGCCCAACTATATAGCACCAGAAGTGCTGCTCCGAACAGGTGCAGTGCAATTAAACACATTTTAAATCATATTTGACTAATATGATTCTGTCTGTTAGAAAATATGTGTATTCGTAATTTGAGAACTGTCTTTTGCACTAATTCACTTTTCCACCGGCAGTTTAGGATTATCACAATGTGGACATTAAAACTCATATTAGCTGGAGCCAATGGCTGCAGTGCATGGTTTTTAATAATTAGTTATTCTTTTTTTCAATTTAAAGAGTCATTTTTATTGGTTACTATCAAGATTTATTTGATAGAAACATTAATTTACCCAATTTGTTAATATAGTTTTTTTTCATTGATACACTTATCTTTCAAATTCCTACTCACACCCGTGTTACATCGTATATACTACTACTATGAATGGAGCAAATTCAAAACGGCTCCTGTGCCTAATCCAGGTAGATTAATCGCTATAAGCCTCTCTTTCCTTCAAAGAGAAAATCAGCATCAGGCACCTGACCTCATGAGGATGTGGATTATTTTGGCACTGGATTAATATCCTGTTGAGATCATCACTGTCAAATGTTTTTGGTTGGGTTTTTTTTCTAAAATACTCCCAAGCTTCAGGTGATCTTTGAGAGATCAGGTGATCTATGAGAGATCAGGTGATCTGTCAGGTGCATTTGTTTGTTCATGTACCAACCCTGGAATGGACAGTTTTGAAATGGGAATTCGCTAGAATTGAATGATTGACAACACCACTTGGAGCATTCTTCTGTAAAGACTAGAAACGCTACACCATTTGAAATGGAAACACAAATTTGAATCGTTTTCATTTTGTATGTGGATCAGCTGAATCCCTCCACACCGGGACAGCACAGGTTCTGAAGTCCACAGCAGTAAATCTGTCATATGTAAAGTTGAACAGATGACCAGTTCTGGAAAGATGCAGACATGTAGTCCAACTTTATAATGACATTGGTAATAAAAATGTATTTAACACTCAATCATCATGGGCCAGTACCTGATATATTACATAATAATGATAATAATGCACTATGGTGTTCCGTATTGAGAGAGATGAAATCAAACTTCCCTGAGCCCAAGCTGATGTTTTTGATCAGACCAGCACTCCAAAACATCATTGTATTTCAGGACTTTAAGATTAAAGCAGTATGTTGTTGTTTTCCTTTTTGTCTTTCAATCAGCACCAGTGGCTGATTACTTCTAAGTCAACAAACTGATGAATGCTCCTCAGAGCTGTTTTTGTTGTCTGATTGTTGTCGTTAACCCCTCCAGGATACACCCAGCTCTGTGATTGGTGGAGCGTTGGCGTCATCTTGTATGAGATGGTTGTCGGACAGCCTCCCTTCTTAGCGACCACACCCCTGGAGACGCAGCTGAAGGTATGTGAAGCACTTGCTCTGAAATGTTCAGCATCTCCAGTCTCCATTGTCTCTAATGTCTCTGTTTAAACTAGGTGATAAACTGGAAGAACATGCTGCACATTCCGCCGCCAGCCAAGCTCAGCCCCGAGGCTTCAGATCTCATCGTTAAATTGTGCCGCGGCCCAGAGGACCGCCTGGGGAAGAACGGCACAGACGAAATCAAAGCTCACCCTTTCTTCAAGACCATCGATTTCTCCAGTGACCTGCGGCAGCAGGTGGCGCCCTACATCCCCACCATCGCCCACTCCACAGACACCTCTAACTTCGACCCTGTGGACCCGGATAAACTGTGGAGCAGTGACGGCGACGGCGAGGACAATCTCAACGACACACTTAATTGCTGGTTCCGCAACGGCAAACATCCCGAACACGCCTTCTACGAGTTCACGTTCCGCCGCTTCTTCGACGATAACGGCCATCCGTACAGCTGCCCCAAACCCATCGAGTATGAGAGCTACAATGGGGACGAGGCGGACTCAGAGGGCCCGGTGCCAGAAGGAGCCGGTAGCTCGGCTTCACATGGCCGAGACCTGGTCTACGTGTAGCGTCTGAGTCCATTTGACAGTCTGCTTGTTACGGTACAGCATTTAAATCCTTGAACATAGGAAGGTACGTTTAAGTTGGAACACAATCATGTTCACAGACTGATGATGTAACCAGAGGCCCACATTACATGTTAACAGAAACACATTTGCTTTTATGGCCATAGAACTGAACACCACGTTCTATAGCCCTCTGGTCTGAGGACCAGGAAGAGGACTGGAGGATGATTGGACTCACCCACATGTACAGAAGTGTCATCTCACACATTTACACCTTCCATCCACACCCCCTCCCCCTAGTATAAGGGGGGAAAACCCAATCTGATCCTCGCTGGGTGAAGCAATGGTGCACTTACAAAAATATAATTGCATCCAGAATTTGGAAAGGGAAGAGAATTCCAGCTGCTTGGCTCAAATCCACAGACACTTCTTGCGAATCCAACTACCTCACTCAGGATTCCACCAGGCAAAGTCATCCATGATAGAGTGAAGATGCTCTGCAACAACTTCTGCACAGTCATTCCTCAAGCTACCACTATAAGACTCCAACAGCACTGAGACAACAGCAGCTTATTCTCTAATAGGAGTTCGTACAAAACAGCACTGTAAATAAAAAGGAGAGGAAAACATTTACACATTTTTACTGTTTTGGTGCAGATGTACATTTGGTTTTCAAACTGGTTTTGTAGTCATCAGTCAACAGTCATGTTTGATTCTATTATTCCACTTGCATTATAATCTTGTATACACCGGCATCTCAGCCAGTAACTTATTTTAGATAAGTAATGAGATGTGACTACGTTGGGTTATGCTCTTGATTTCAGTGACTGGTACTTGAGGAAGAGCGGGGTTCATACCTCAGAAACAAAGTCATCAAATATTTTATACAGAAGATTGTCTGTCATTTCCTGGTGTGAGAAATGTGCTACTTTAAGAAAGATATCCATTTAACTGAGTGACTTCATGCATTCTTGAATGTTTTAAAGGAAAGCTCGGCTACAATAACAGATGATGATTAATCATTTTAGGTAGTTTGTTTCCTTTCACGCAACCAGTTTAGACATTTTTCCCCATTTCCTGTCTTTGTACTGAGCTGACATGATTCAGATTTGTTTGTTTGTGCTTGTCAAACGGATGAACTATCCCTTTAATGTATGAAGAAATCTTCAGAGAAAAAGCAAGCAGAAAAAAAATCCAGACGGTCTCTTGATGATGTCTCACAATCTCTCTCCACGCCTTAATTTATTTAAAAACAGAATTGTAACCGATGCTTCTGGCATAGATGCTTTTTGAGAGTAGGGGAATTTGTGTTGGAATTACCTTTATTGGTGGAAATCTGTATTATTATTTTTTGTAATTTATATTTCAATGTCTGCTATGGGGATTTAGTGTTTGTGACTATTGCTCTAATTATTCATTGCTGTGCCTTTTTCTTTTTTTTTACCTTTCACCAAATATAAAGAGGGTTAATAATCAGACATGAGAGTAGCACTAGCTGATTGAACTACAGTAGTTTAATTATTGTTTTCTAATTTATACCTAAAATGTATTTATAAATTAAGTTGTACACAGTGGATGAAAATATTTTTGCTCTTATCTGTTAGCTGAGTTATTTTTTTTTCTTAGGGCAGGCCCCCGTCAGTGTCCACCGCTGCTGCCTTCTGTCCACATGCCATGTGCTCTTCTGTCTTTATACACGCTAAACACACACAGCACTAGTTCGCAGGAGTCACATCTCGTCTGGCTACCAAAGCACTACGACCACAAGAACAAGAAACCGGTTTATGTGTGGCAACAACCAGAAATGCCTTGCTCTTAGGTTCCTAACCACTTCATTCCTATTATGCTCTGCGTTGTGTCTGAAAAAGCGAGAGAAGCTTCATTTTAGGTTCAACCTTCTAAGTAACCGTTTCTGCCCTTGAGAATCACTGCAGCCGGCCGCCGCTCTAGTGATTTAAAGAACTGGACGGCGTGGAGAAGTGACCGCCCACCATCACAGACGATGATGTCGTAACCTGCCGCTCTTCTGCGTTTGTGTTCAGGAAGAGTTTGTTGAATGTAGTTGTGGATTTACTGGTGACCACTGGCCTTCTGCACTGGTTTTGTGTTTTCATTGCAAGTGAGAGAATTATATTTTTATGTACATTATTGCTCTGGGAGGACGGGGGATAGGGTGATGAATAAAGAATGTAAAGACCCTGCACACTAACAGCCTTGTTTTGTGATCATTAAGAAGGAAAGGATCAGGTCTCAAGCCGAGACATCAATCTGACTGATCACATGGTTCATCAAATGTTTCTGATGTAAGTGTCGGAATGAGGAACTAAATAAATAAATAGTTAAGACATATTTTACTATTAAGTCCAGAATAGCTAAGTGAAATTAAATGTGATTAATTTCATCTTTCATCCCTAGTCCTAAAACACACACACACAGTATATATGAGCAGTTCCTTTAAAGCCTCCCTGGTTCAGCGCGGACATCCTGAGGGAGCTCTGAAGACCTCTGGTGTTTCCTGTCAAGGAGCCAGCTGAGTAGGTTCATCCATCGGATTGATGCTGCTGGGGTTGGATTTTCCCAGTGTCCAACTCCCATCCAGCCTGGGAACACTGGGATCCCCCTGGAGGTTCTGGAAAGTTGTTGAGAGGAATGTCTGGAAGATTGTGCTTAAATCTTAAACTACGCAACAGCATCATTGAGTAATTAGATCAGACCAAGACTAGACCAACATCTTCATTTGTTCCGGATTATCTCAGTTATACAATTTATAACAGGAACAGTTATTTTTAATTGTGTTAAACTAAATGTTTTTACTTCAATCAGTTTTAGTGGTTGTTATCTTGTCCAAAAGTCTGAATGGATCCTGATAAAATGTTGTGTAGGGGTGGGTCTTATGCCACATTTTGAGGTTGATCTGGGTACAAATGTAGGGTCACTCTCTTTTTTTCAGTAATGCCCGAGAGGGCCTTTGACATTCTGCTAATATTATGAAAAGATAAAACACAGGCAAGAGTTTTGGTATTAAATGACTGTAGCCAAAGACATACAGGATGGTCATTTCTGGATTTAATTAAGATTAATATACGTTCCGTTGGTCTCAACAGATGGTCCATGTGAAAAAGGATCCACTAAAACTAATGTGAGAGGGAAGTTGTAGCTCATCTTAAATAGACAAATCCTGACAGCAGGATTTACTTCTTCTGTCGGCCAGTAGAGGCTGCTGGGAGGATTCTCATAATCCGCAAATGCCAGAGGGAGCAAGACTGCAAGTACCGACTGTCAGAGCTCAGACTGCTGCATCGAATCCATAATATATTAATTAATATAGCAATGTTATACTGGCCCATTGTGTGAAAATCTTAATATAAACTGAAAGTACAGTTAAAAAAGCTGATAATACGAAGCCAGTGAGGGACGCACCATTTAAGTTTGTGATACTCTAATAAACAAGAAAGAAATACAAGAATTATAACAAATGTTATTAGAGCTGTGGAATATCAAATCATTCATCTTTGTTCGCTAGAAATATTTCTGCTCAGCCTCAGATGAGCAGAAATCTGGGCTTATAACCTTTTTGATCATATTAGTGGAACTGACATTTTTGCAGCTTACAGCTAGAAATACATTTTATGTTCCTGATACACATTTTATGATCACAAATGTCAGAGGAGCACTGACTTATCAATGTGTCATTCAACACTTCTAGATTACTTAAAAGTATTAATTACTTTTGTCAAATACCTGCTCCTGTGTCGTGTTTCACTTGCTGACACTAATTACTGTCCTACTGGTTAGTAGAATATGTAGAAAATATGCTTGAAATATGTACAAGCCCCTTAAACAATAATTAACTTGTAATAACAGTATTTAAGTTTTTATATGAATCAACCTAAGATCACATTCACTGTTTGTTTTTAAAATAAGGTTTTTCTAGAAAAAACTTCAAGTTAAAAATCTCAATCTTTCTTGTTAATGTGAAGGTGATTCAGACAGGGCCAGGTTTTAAAATCGAACAAGCGCAGAGTCTTGAAATTACACACACACACACACACTCATGGAGGACAAACAAGTTAACTTAAACAAGCTTATTTTTTAATGGATCTGCAAAATTGTTTGAATTTCCAAAGAGAACTTCCGTACCGCCCGCCCAGTAACCCAGTGGCAAAACGTTACACATTACAGAAATGCTTCAAACCCAAAGAAATCTGCATGCAGGAAAAAAAACAAACAAAAAAAAAGGGATACGGAAAATAAAAATAAGTAAAACAAATCGTACAGTAAAATGATACCAGAGGAGGACATACGGTAGAAGGCTGTTCTCTTGGCTGGAGGAGAAATTCAAACGCTTAAGCTGCATTCAAGTTTCCACTCAACCAACAGAACAGTTTAATAAACTGTAATTTCATTGGTTGGATGTGGCTCCGCCCACCACACAGCCCCGCCCATCTTCCATATAAGGCACAGGACAAAATAAACCCCCACATACAAAAGGAGTTAGCCACGCCTCCGTCACTTGGTTACAAATTGTAAATGACCAAATACATTAGACAACAGAAACCCCACTAAGTGTACAAAATGTTATTTCTACGTCTGTCTTTTTTTTGTTCCATTTTCTTTTTTATCTTGTTTTACTCTGACTGAAGGTGAGAGCTGTGGGTGGGTGGGGTGTGGTGGGGGGGGGGGGGGAGATTAAGGGTGAAGTTTTCCAATCAGGTGACATCAGGCAAAGGAATTATTAAAAATATCAGCTTGTCGTTTCACCATTTTATTTCTTCTTTTTTTACAACTAATAAAACAAATGACAAGAAACGTGACTGGATTTCTCTTTTTATCAGAAATAAACATGATCAGATGGAGGGTGGAAGAGTGTGGAGGGGTGGAGATGGAGGGGGGGGGTATTAGACGTGTGAAGTGGTTTATTGTTTCATTCTGATAAAGAGACAAGAGTGTCAGTGTGCAAGAAAACTCAAGTTAGAGAGCAAGAGAGTTAGAGTTAGCAGTAAGAGAGAGAGAGAAGACAGTGTGTGTGTGTGTGTGTTTTTTGTGTATGTGTGTATATTTGTGTGGTGTTTTAGTGTGAATGAAACAGGAGTTGTTCAACTGCAGCACTTGCTCTTCCAGCCTGTGACTCCGCTTCCACTGCTGATGTCGACGTTTTCACTGTTGGGCTCTTTTACAGGCGTCTGTCAGAAAGAACACAGACAAGACAAATACTCAAATTAAAAACAAGGAAATCAGAGGAGGACTCTGACAGCTAAGAGTTTTAATGACAACACACCATCAAAGATCTGCTCGGTGTCAAGCTCTGGACAAAGGTCTACAGAATGGAGCTGTTTTAAACTGTCAATCAAGAAGATCATTGAGTCTAAACTCATGTTGCTGGTCATGGTTCGAGGTAATAAAGTGAATATTTCATTTTTTAAATTTGATTGGTGCAAAGCCGTAGAATACGTTTTCATATTCTGACATTTATGCGGACTACATTTGAACAGATTAAAAAAATCAATGCAGATGCTAACTCTGTTGCGAGCGGATCTTTAATTCTATCTACAGAAAGAACTCCAGCAAAAATCGGCGACCCTCAGACAAAAGCCTTCATGTTGGCTCTGGTCAATTCATGCACTAACGCCCACTATGAGTCACAGATGGTGTTGAAATCTAATACACACCTTTCTCAGGATGTCTTCTGCTAATGTGAGGAAAGCCTTCTCAATGTTGATGTTGGCCTTAGCGCTCGTCTCAAAAAACCTAATGCCGTGCTCCCTTGCGATCTGTGGAGGAGAGGACAGAGTTAGAATGACGAGTGAGGCGACGGCTAATGAAATTCCAGTCCAAAAATAAAGCGGATGATCCTCAGTGCTGACCACAGATCAGATATCAAACACTTCCCTTCTAGTCAGGCAGGTGTGTGAGTCAGCAGATCTGTATTTAGTGTTGCTAAACCTGCGGACTGACAAGTCACTACTAGTTTTCATTGGTTGAGGGAGCTAAAGCACACCGAGGCCCGGTGCACACAAATGTTTTCACCCGTTCTGGATTATCAGACACGTAACTTAACATGTCATCATGTGACCAAACCCTACATGCATAGAAGTGTATGTGCACACAGACGATGATGGGAACAGATAAAGAAGTTGCCATGGTTCCTCCTTTAGAGGAGAAAAAACAAGCATTCATTGTGTGCCGTTTTCTGACTGTCATTGCTGAAGAAGATCAAACAGTGTGAGAAGTTTCTTCTTCTGAGGAAACATGGGACCCAAATGTGATTGACTGCTGGGCACGTAACCATTTAATGATTACTTAATGATGATCATCGGTTCATAGCTGGAGCAGTCTAGACCATTTCACCTGCTCCCCCTTGGCTTTTGGTACGACCCTCTTGTCCTCCATGTCACACTTGTTGCCTAGCAGCATCCTTTCAACGTCCTCATTTGCGTGCTGTAAAAGATCAAAATAGAATGCACTGCATTAGTTTTTAATAGCAGCAACATTGCACCTCACGTTATTATGGATTTCACGAGCAGGCTCATTTTGAATTAGTTGCAGTTTCAAAGGGGAACAAGGGTCAACCGATCAGTCATGCCCAATGAAACACACACACACACACACACACAATGTTATTTATTAACATTTCAAAGCGTCTTTTGCGCTCGGTTGGCCGAGATGCATGTAGGGTAATGTTGAATGTAATAATCAATGTACTGATTTAATCCAGAACTCTTGAATACAATTTTAACATAACGGTGCTACAGGCTTTCAAGATAAATCATAAGGATCATTAAATCGCCTTAAGGTGCTACATAGATTCTAGTATAAACAGAATAAACAAATAAAGGTTAAACAGCGACACAAAGAACTTTGAGATTAAGACAAAGATCAATTTGTGGACCTTATAGAGGATTAATGTAAAATTACCCATAAAAAATGTGTCATTCCTGCTCTATGACTTAATTTGGCATGAGAAGATATTAGGTCTTCCGGATGAATGGTATCTAAAGAACTGATACTACGTAATTCACATTAAGTGTCCAGGACTGTAAAACTACACAATTACTGTCAGATTCTATCTGACGTGATCCGAAACATGGCCATCTCTTGTCTTGTCCTCTGAAAACATAGATTTACCTTTGTTGTTGTAGTAGAACCTCTAGTTCCAAAAAATAACATCAGTGTTACCCTGATTATTCAACCATCTATATCAAGCCGATAAATCTGATGTAATTTGGTCTCAGACCTGATTACACACATCAGACAGCTAGTATCCAGAAATTTGGATGCATTCCAAACTAAGTATTTAGGTCACTTTATCATTAAGCCAAATATAAACAAATTTAAAAAAAGGAGTGTCAAAAGTGGTCAAGACTCATCTCTGATAAGATTATCCACATTGAATATTTTTGGCTTTTTCCTTCTTGGAGTGGAGTGTGTTTGTCACCTCATCAATGTTGCGCAACCATTTGCTGATGTTTTCGAAGCTCTTGGCGTTGGTGATGTCGTAGACCAGCATGATGCCCATGGCTCCTCTGTAGTAGGAGGTGGTGATGGTGTGGAACCGTTCCTGGCCTGCTGTGTCCCTGCATGCACACACAGATTGATTGTTTTTATGCGCTGCTTATTACTATTACATTCTATTGAGTGTCATTATCCTTACAGGATGCTTTCATTACCCACTTTCCATGACCATTAATAGAAAACATAAGTAACAAACGATGAATTGTTTTGTTTTTACCTTCAGACCTGAAGGGAAATAACAGTTCTATACTTTAAGCAAACAAAAATACTAAAATTATTGTTACTTGAAGAGCCTTAATTAAATCCCATCTCTCAAACTTATACTTAAACATTGATGTTTGATTGTACATCCAGATCTTTCAGCTGCTGTGGTTAATAAGTAAATCGCCATGATAGCTCTGCAGCAAACAAGTTGATGGAGCGATGACCATTTCCTGTTCTAGCATAAAGCTGGGTTTGAGGGAGGAATGACAAACAGATGTTGCACTATGACGTAACGGAGCACTGTCAGAGGAAGTGGAACTGAAGGATGATTTAACAATGTCAGATTATTGTTTCAACCATGTACTACCCTAAAGAACCTTGACCTGGGTTTACAAACTCAAGGTTACATCTGAAAATGGTCACATGACTCACCAGATCTGTAGTTTGATCTTCTTTCCTTGTAATTCAACAGTTTTTATCTTGAAGTCTATTCCTGTTAAAACAAACGACACACATGAGCATACACATCTATGAATAACTAACAAGTTCAGCAATGTACTCTAAAAAAAAGATAGAACACTAATACAAACCAATTAAGTAGAAAATGTCTACAGAACCTAATAAATATAAAGAGTGCATAAAAACAACACGCAATCTCGAAAGTACAAAAATTAAATGTGCATATTTCATGAACATGTTAATGGACTTGAATCAAGGTGGCTTGAGGGAGGGGCTACAAACTCAGAATGAAGCCGATGGCCAGTGCAGTTTAATATTGACCTGGCCTTGCAGCGGACACACTGGTCAGAAATGATTCATGTGAACAAAAGACAATGAGAGACTTTGGCACTGGTGCAAACAGGGAAATATTGAGTGGTGAACAATAGAGAATCAGAATCAGCAAACGAAAACCTTCAGGAGGAGAGGGAAATGGAAAGCTAGTGACAAATGTTTCCCTCAGAGGGACAATAACATTATCTCTTCCCGGTTCTGCAGTGTCACGACCAGAGCTCCAGCCCATCAGCACACAGCTGTGTGATCAGCAGCTGGCCAACAAAGGTTGCACACAGACAGACAAATTATGTTTAGGCATGAAAACTGAGGATGTGTTTCATGGATTGCAAGAACCATGTTACTTTAAAAATCTGTGCTCATGTGTAGCTAATTAGAAACAGGAAATATGCAATTTTGAAAAAATTCACTGATACTCATTAATTACAGTGCTGTGAAAAAGCATGGGAGCGCCGCCTGACTTCCTCAATATTTGTATGTATCTCATTCTAACTGTTCAGTCTGCTAACTAAATCCAACATAAAACAAGGATGACTGCGCAAGTACAAAATGCAATTTTCAGAACAACTAAAGGACCAGCTTGAAAAAGTATTCACGCTGAAATTCATAGTTACATGTTCCACCTTTATCAGCAACAACCACAACAAACAGTTTTGACAGCAGGAGATAAATGTCTGGCATCATTGTGATGGAATCTGGCACACTCATCTTTGCAGACCTACTCTTGTGCCACCACATTTGGAATTTTGTAAGCATTGACTGCTAATTTCAGGCCCCACAAAAGCATCTCTATAAGTTCAGGTCAAGAATTTAATTAAAGCATTATCAAAGTATCACAATAACATTACACTGCCTCCTCCATGACAGACCAGAGAAGCTGTGTTAGGTTTAGACGTTATATAACAGGACTCCTGCCATTCAAACAATCAACTTTCCTACGTTCTTTCCATCTGTCATTTACAATCCCTCTCAACCTACCAGTAATTGTCTCGACAAATCCACTGATCTTTCTTATCCATGAGGGGTTTTGAAAATATGTTCAAAATAAAGAAGCATAAAGAAGCTGCTCTGAATATTTATTTATTTTTTAATATCAAAGAGGCAAACTACGGAGCCCTTTTAAATTGAAATTATTGTGCACACAAGATAAATGACTGTGAATCCAGATGCGTCTCTTGATGAACAAAGGCACCCTAGAACATATAATTGACTGAGCACGGCTTACAAAGTTTTATTTTCACAAAATATCATACAATCATATCATACATTGGTTTATGAAACACACAGGAGGACCGATTGTACGCCCATTTCATCAAGTCAGGACACAGACACTATGCCGACCAACCACACCAACCCTAGCTGTGATGCTTCAAAATAAGAGCAATTAAAATACACTACACAGCCACAGGAGACATACATATGTGCTTATGCCATAAACAGAAGATAAAGATTAAAGAGTGAAATCCTAACAGCTTTTGCTCGAAGATATATGATGGTCATCCGCAGGAATCATTTACTGTGCATAGGACAACAGAGAGCAGCTACACTGGTGGTTTTCAAAGAACAGGCCTGCTTTTACAATCCCGAATTCATCGTGTGCCCACAAGATAAGTTGTGTGCGTAAGATAATTATCTTGTGCACACAAGGTCGTTTTTCTTTTCTCAAGGGACTTCAGGCTCCGTAGTGAGCAGATGAATCCGCTGCTTCATATATTTTACCGAACCGCCGAACCGGGTGTTGTTTGTGCCTGAACTACTGTATTTTCCATATCCAAGCAATACTTTTCAGATTCACAATGAGTGTTTTGTTACTTAAAAGTTTTATTTTTTTTTAAAATATGAAATAGAAGGGGTGTAAGTGTAAGATATTCATTTTGAGTGTTTATTCATTTGCAAAAGGAAATTGATTTTGATTAATAAATAGTAATTTGTTTTTATATATTTATGTCGAAATAAGATATTTAGAGTGATTATTTGTTCGCAAATGGCAATTTATTTTAATTTGTAAATAGTTATTTATGTTGACCTAAGATAGAAGATGGATGACAAATGGCTCCATCTTTTTTTTCTTTCTGGTCCTTTAAATGACAACCATTAAATGGTCAGCTTTAGTTATGGTTTGGCATTGGATTTATACAACAGCAGCATTTTCGGGGCCGGAAATTGCCAACTTGTGAAAACAGGTTCCAGAGTGTAATCTTCTGTGATCGCAACAGTTTCCGTCTCAGTATAAACTAGGAAAAACCCAATTCTTTTGAAAATGGTGGCATCACAGCCCCACTTCAGCCACGGCCATTTCAATATCAGCAAACTAACCATGTGCAGTCAGAACAACATCACAAAACAATGTGTGATCCTCTGGTTTTGTTAGAGGTATAAACTGTACCGAGTTTAATACTGCTCCTCTGGGAAACTGAAGAATGCTGCACAGTTACTGTGATCAACAGAGAGGGCTATTTCCCTTCCTATGTGGAAAAGTTATACAGCCAACTATTGGCCTGGCACACATATTACAAAGTTTTTGGTCGTTTTGGCTGATGTGTGTATGCTGAATTTCAGAAAACAAATTAAAACAAAGTGATTAGAATTGTTAACTGGGCATTTATCAAAGTAGTTGAAAATTAGAACTGACTTGGCAATTTAATTTTCTGTTGGTCAACAAAATAATCAAAATGATAACCCGCGGAACACTGAATAACGATAATTACAGGGCCCGTTGGTACTGGCAGGTTATGGCAACACAAGGTGAAAAATATAAACAAACAATCCTAATGAATTATCATGTTCACCGTATTTATTGGTGTGATCATGATTGTAACTTTTACCATGATTATGAAATCCTAGAAAAGGCCGGTCTTAAAGGGCATAAGTCATGACTGAAACTTTTTGCCCAAGACTTTTAGATTACGAGATGCCAGCTCAGTTCTAGTCAGAGATTGTTGTTGGTTTAAATTCCAAAAAAAAACTGTGCTCTAGGTGGGGCAGGGCCACAGACTGAAGCCTGAACTGAATGCCAAGTGTGACTCGCTAAATATTATGTATTACCCAGAGAAAAGGAGGGGGACAGAAAGTCGCAGTTTGACAGAAACGGAAAAACCCAAAGAAGGGAAAGATAGACGTTTTAAAGAGGAGACACAAATGACTGTCTATGTTGGCATTTTTTGCTCAAAATCACTTATGAGGAGCGAGGAGGTTAAGAAGTTAAGCATTACACAGTTTTTGATAAGCACTATTAAGAGCAGAGTTCTCAAAAATCAAGCTAAGCAGGGACAACTTCATATTTGTGTGTCCCTTGTGAGGAATAAAACCATGAATATCTGTAGTTTTTCCTTGAGAACTGGCAAGCTGTCAAGAAAATCTGTACACTGTAATCACACATTTACACAATATATGGAAATATCAGCGGTTAAATGGAAGAATAGACCCTCCTCTTACAGCCAAATGTTCAACTGCACCCCTTAAATCACAGAGGACTGTTTGCTGGCTTCTTCTTCTTTGGAAAAAGAACGCCAGCCAGAGTAACAATCCCTTTTACAAGTCTGAATTCCAGAGTAGCCATTGCATATCTCCATGTAAATTTCATGAGAGGTCATATAAAGCGATTTCAGAATGCAACATCATGCACATTCAACTCTCTGAATATGCATCACCTCTAATATACATGTAGGAAGAGCAAAGAAGTTTACAAACGAGGATGGGTGACTGAAGATAGAAGGGGAGTTTCCAGTGGGGGTATTTTGAGAAGCAGCTGTGCATCTGTGTCTCCAAAGGTATGGGCACAGTGTCAGATAAAGATCATACTGCTGTTTTATATGTCCTGGTTCTGCTTTTTTCCATAACTCCAGTTTTTTTTTCCGAATTACATCTGTTTGAAAAGATGGATTTATTTCATTGATGGTTCTATTTGAATTTGTAGCATTTAAGTATTGCATTTAATCCACAGAAACCTTTCATTAGAGTATACCTAAACACTAATTACCATCTTAGCCAACAAAATATTTGGAGAGACCACTAATCCGATGGGGGAAAAATTCAAGCAAAAAAAGACCATTGAAGGGTTTCCCACAGAAATTGTTGCAGAAATATTAAAAGTATTTAAAAGGATACATTAATTACACATTGGTTTTCTAAACACAACATGTATATTATATCAATCAGATTTACTATCAGGCTACATACTTTTAAAACACAAACTCCCCCAGTTACAGAATTTACATTAGAGCACTGTAATAATTCCATGGCTTTCTTCAATCCGTTCCTTCCTTACTGGGTCCTCCACTCTACCTATCCAGTCTGCTTACTCACAGTTTGAGATCTCCCAGCCTCTAAAGCGCTTCCCAGAAATCTCACAGCAAGAGGGTGAGTTTATCATCAGGACGATGACACCCTCCACCTTTGCCCTCATGCTGCAAGGATCCTGATGAAAGTTTGAAAACACGAACACATCACCCCCGTTCTTCATTCCCTTCATTGGCTTCCCATCTCCACCAGGATTGATTATAAGATCTCTCTCCTGACTCACCAGTGCAGACATGGTAACCCCCCTATCTAAAAGAACAACTCACCCCCCTGACCTCAACACGATCCCTCTGTTCTCACCACTCATACTGCCTCCTCCGTACCCGGAATAAGCTCAGCACCATGGGTGATCGGGCCGTCTGTTCTGCTGCCCCTCGTCTGTGGATTGCCCCCCCTGACCATCTGAGGGCTCCACAGACGACCAACACATTTAAAAAAGGACTTAAAACTTTCCTTTTTAGCAGAAACTATACCTTTTAATTTGCATTGCTGCTTTTTGGTCATGTTTTTATATAGTTCTATTTTTTTACTGATGCTTTTATCAGCTTTTACTGTTTAGCACTTTGAGATTGATCCAAATGTAAAGTGTGTTATAAATTTAATGTATTATTATTATCAAGCTGTGCGCATTTTGCCTTTTCCTCTCACAAAAACATGTGCATGTACAACTTCCCAAACCTCGCTAAAACTCCTGTTTTTTTCCCATATGATTCTCCCCACATGTGGAGTAGACTTTTTTTGATGACATGCAATGACAATCAAAACAAATGTAGTTTATTATGTATAGTATCACAAAAATTACCGTAAGATCTTCAGACTACCAGCAAGACACAAAGCAACTGCAAACGTGTTCCTGAAGGTAAAACCATTAGCCAATACCCAATGGTCAATTTTAGAATAATTCCACATATTTATTCTACAATGTTAACAATTTGATTTATTTGAAGACTTCAAGTCTGATATATGAGACTACTCGAGACATTATACTCTCCATATTCTAAACTTTTACCAGCTTCTCACAGTGCACTTCACTAGTTTTTGACAAGGATCATGCTGTCCATCATGTCAGCATCTCTTAAACTTTCAACATTCTCATCATATTTTATCGCATTGGCTGGGAACACTCATAACAGGGCAAATAATGGAAAATAATCAAAAATCTGTATTTAGTATCTCTAACTGACGTATAAGGTCAAATAGTCCAATTAATACTTTACCGAATGCATGTACTCACCAAGCCCAACCAATCACAGAAGCAAACAGTAAACTTTGCGAAATGGATTTCAAACAGAGGAACCTTATTACCATCCAAGTAGAATGCGGTGTTCCTGTTTGGGACAGATTTTGGCTTTAATGAAGACAGGAAAAAAAAGTCCAAAGTAAACTAACATTGGCAATATTTGGTTAATCAATTGTAATATAATTACCCTGCAGAGAATAAAGAAGTAGATAGCTCAAAGACCAAGGGGTCAACAAGTGCCCTAATGCTCGCACAGAGCACTTGTCAATAGGGCCAAAACGATTCCTCGAATAATTCAATTAACTTGATCACTAAAAATCCTTTGTTTAAAAATCGGGATAACTCTGCAGGGAACTGTGTTGTACTGTGCTGCACCATTGCCTAACCATTTTGTCTCCTACACACACCTCTAAAATTGAATAAACACTGAAAACGGATACTCACAGTGGTACGACATCCAACAAGGAAGTGGCCTACATCATCATTTACTATCCCCCAGTAGCATGCTAACCCCTGGAATTGTGTTGCAGTCTTTGTTTTGCTAGGTATTCGTTGAAAACTATATCAACTCTCTACAAGGCTCTTTAAAAATGTAAGTTATCATTATTATAACTACAAGTCACCTCATCTCCTCTCAACCACCGGACTAGAGTCTCCCAGGACACCCATCTCACCCGGTGACGGGGAGGTTAACGAGGAGGATAACCTTAATTAGAGAGCAAACAGATGCTCACTCTTCCTCAAATTTGGGGGGCGGAAAAAGTCAGACAAAGACTGACAAACCGTGATAGTGACTCTGGGGGTTGGTGATTGGGTGTTTTATCAGTGATTTCTTGGATTCTGCACTGCCATTAGAGACATTAGGTAGAATAACAGGGCCTCCTTATTCAGAATGAAATCGTAAGACATGCCCAATAAGAAACAAAACAATGTTTCACGTTAACAGCACCACGGAGAAAATGCCAGGAGCTGTGCTAGACTAAAAGACGTTGGAAGACATTACAGATTTTAAGGATACATCTAATTTTTTATTATAACTGTTTAAGTGCACACTGAAAATATCAATATTATGCAATTCAAGCAATAACCTTTTTTTTTTAATTGCAGAAATCCGTTGTTTATTCATTAAAACTGTCGTATTTTCTGTTTAGTACATTACTATTGTAACTGAACAAAGAAAAAGAGATTTAATTAAAAACACAGTACAGAGCACACAATATTTCTTAATCGATTACTCGATTAATTGGCAGAATAATAGATAGAATGCTTGATTACTTAAATAATCGATTACTGCAGCCCTAATTGTCACTGAAAGGAACATTTTCCAACTGACACACAAAATGAAAAGGATTCAGGGAGATCTTTATATCATGAGTACGGCCTCCATAAAAACGGTTCCTCAGTACCTAGCCGTTTTAACATCTTGTTAAAACTCCTAGCATAAGCTGTGCTATGCTATCACAATAATATTCCCAAAATGCAGTGCCCAACATAAATTTGCTGTAATAAAAATTATTCAATACTTCAGGACCACTTCTGATCTCTGACCAGATATGAGGATGCAGCCATTTCTTTTAGCTTTATACAGTGCATCCGGAAAGTATTCACAAACTTCACTTTTTCCACATTTTGTTATGTTACAGCCTTTTTCCAAAATGGATTTAAATTTTCTCCTTTCAAAATTCTACACACAATACCCCATAATGACAAAGCTAAAAAAGTTTGTTTGAAATTATTTTGAAATTGAAAGAACAAAAATATAACATGTACATAAGTATTTAAAGGCTTTGCTCAATACTTTCTTTAAGCACCTTTGGCACCAATTACAGCCTCAAGTCTTTTTGAGTGTGATGCTACAAGCTTGGCACACCTATTTTTTGGACAGTTTATCCCATTCTTCTTTGCAGGACCTCTCAAGCGCCATCAGGTTGGATGGGGAGCGTCGGTACACAGCCATTTTCAGATCTTTCCAGAGATGTTCAATCGGGTTAAAGTCTGGAGAATTATTTTTTCAAGGTCAGAGTCCTTCAGGCGCCTTTTGGCAAACTCCAGGCGAGCTGTCATATGCCTTTTACTGGAGAAGTGGCTTCTGTCTGGCAACTCTATCATACACGCTTGATTGGTGGAGTGCTGCAGAGATGGTTATTCTTCTGGAAGGTTCTCCTCTCTCCACTGATAAAATCCTGTCTCGGAGGTCTACGGACAATTCTTTGGACTTTATGGCTTGGTTTGTGCTGACATGCACTGTCAACTGTGGGACCTTATACAGACAGGTGTGTGCCTTTCCAAATCATGTCCAATGAATGAATTTACCAAAGGTGGACTCCAATCAAGTTGTAGAAACATTTCATGGATGATCAGTGGAAACAGAATGCGCCTGAGCTCAATTGTGAGTGTCATATGCCGAGGTTGGTGACTGATGAAGAGAGGGGAATGTCGTGACCATGTCAAAGGCTGTGAATACTTATGTACATGTTATACTTTTGTTCTTTATTTTTAATAAATTTTACATAACTTTCAAACAAACTATTTTCGTTTTGTCATTGTGGGGTATTGTGTATAGAATTTTGAGGAAAAAAATGAATTTAATCCATTTTGGAAAAAGGCAGGAAACGCTGAAAAGGTGAAACGCTGTGAATACTTTCCGGATGCACTGTATGTCAGTGCAGTCATGGTATACAGCAGGGTACCCTATATAGTTAATTTGTTCCATGGTGCATAACTATACAGCAAACCTTATGCCAAAAAAATTAATTGGTTCCAGACGACCCCCAAAAACCCAAAATAACCAAATTATAATATCAGAAAAGATGCAAAACTGAAATCTGAGAGTACTAGACATTATCTTAACAAATTAAAATATGAAAATCATGAAACTAACATTAGTACGGTGCCAAATGTTGCTTTCTCCTATTATTACCCTCCTACATTAAATGACAGGTATCACGATTAATCACAATGGTGGTCATTACTTTTGGTATTAGTGATACTCTTATTTTATTTATTAGCGCAATACATACATGAAAGATGGCCCTTTGTTCTCCCATATTGTTGCTCTACACAAGACAAAAAAAACCCAAATAATATAGTTACCCACATAGTTGCTTTGTAGGATTTTGCCAGGCAAGTACATTGAATATTCGTGCTGTACAATGTCCTTAAGCATCAATGTTACCATTTTCACAATGATAACATGGTACGATGTGCAACACAAAGTAAGAAATAACTTGCATGTGTCATCCTCCATTTTTCTAGCTATTTGATACAGAGGGAAAACTCATGTGGTTCTCATTTCCCATGACTTTAATGGATACATGGAGTTTGGAGCTGGTGAGTGATATGTAGGCCTTGCATACACAGTGAGTGTGTCTCAGTCCGTGGTTTTGTGGTGAAGAGATGCGTCAGGTTTACAACCAGGTGTTCCAACAATCTTTCAGAAGGTAATTTGGGTATTTCTCGTCAGAGTTTCCTTGAAGTTTGGGGTACTAAACTGTTTAGACTGTAGACAGCAAAACTGACTCATCTGTAAACTACCAGTAAACTACCTTGAGTAGATTGCCAAAACGGCTCTAACCAATCAAGCCACCGAAATGTTAGCAGAGATTCTGTTAGTCCTCAATGTTGTGAGTTGGGATTTCCATGAGTCGGAATTGTGTCCAGCACATCCACCAGATACTTGATTAGATTGAGATCTGCTGAATTTGATGGTCAATTTACTATCTTGATCTCATTGTTGCGTTCCTCAAGCCATTTTCGCAGTATGGCAGGGTGCATTATTTTGCTGGAAGAGGCCACTGCTTTTAGGAAATACCGTTTCCTTTAAGAGTGTACCTCGTCGGCAACAAAGGTACATGGTATGCTACAGAGTGACATTCACATTAATAGAAGGCCCCAAGGTGTCCCATGAGAACATTTCCAACAGCATCACACTTGGCTTGTCTTCTTCATATAATGCATCCTGGTTCCATTTCTTTCCCAGGTGATTGAAACACAGCCCCTGCCATCCATATGAAGTATTGATTCATTAAACCACTGTAATGTACTATGTACAACACCAGCTAGCCTTTATTCCCTATAAACATCAATAAGCCTTGGGCTTCCTTGAAGCCAGGTGAACTACCATAGGGGGAAGCCTGTTGCAGTCACCTCCTTCCTTCCTTAGACCACTTTTGGTGGGTACTAGCCACCACAAACTAGAGAACACCTAAAAAAGACCTGTAGGTTTGAGTAGGCTCGGATCCAATCACAAGCCATCACACTTTGGCCATTGTCAAAGTTGTGAAGATACAGGCTCATATCCTTACACTAACCTTTTTGTACTGCCTCCAACACACCAACTTAAGGATACAATGTTCACGTCTGCCTAATCATTTCCACCCACTGGTGTCATTATAATGAGATAATCAATGTTACGCACTTCACGGGTCAGTGGCAGGTGATATTTTAGATGATGTGTATGTATTAAAATTGATTTGCTTATTTAATTTATAGCTATCAAAAACTGAGTTTTGATCAATTTTGTTTTGCAGCACTGGTAGTAGCTTGTGTATTGTAATTTATGTGCTTTTTAATTTCTTGTATACTTTGAGGGAGATACAAAATCTTTGATAACTTTTGTCTAAGGCAACACAGACTAAGTTGCAGCTCTCAGTGACAAATAAATATGCAACAGAGAACTTATTTACTGCAATAAATAGAACTATTCAAGACACCTGGGGAAAACTGATTTATTTTCTTAGTATCTGAATATTGCAAAGAAGGAAAATTTACAATTAAAGGGTGAATGTGCTTGATAGTTTTTTACAGACGTCGGTAACAATACTTTGGAGGAAAACATAACAGGAACAGTAAATAGTCGATGTATCAGTTGATAAAACCCTTACCTCACCAAAATGATTTAACACTGAAGGAAATGAAGGATCCTTGACTTAATTTGAAAGTAAATAACGACCGAACGGATCATCTACATCAAAGTAACAGATTGATTTTGAGCCATTGTTTCCCCTCAAAATCAGTTATTTTGTTTGACATTTTGACTAAAGCTGGGCATACACTGTATGATTTGAGCCTGATTCACAATTGAAAATGAGCTTCAGGACTTCCTGGCCAGTGAGAAGTGGCGGAGCATCCAAGTTTCTATGGTGATACAACGCGTTGTAAATGTTAAAATAATAAGTATTCATAAAGTAGAAAGTACAGTTTGTGGCTAATAAGAAAGGAAGAATGAGAGGTTCACAGCTGTGAGTGCGGTGCTTGCTATAAAGTTAAAACTCGATACAGTCAAACTTAGCCCTTACCTCCAAGTCTCGCTTCTAAATAGACCAGCCATACCATCCACTGTGTTCTAGACAGCTACGAGTCCAAATACGCCGACACCTTTTATTTATTTATTTTTTAAGTTTTGGCAAACAAAATAATCAATACAGCTTATTTCTGTCTTGTAAGCATGTTGCTAATAAACAAAAAATGTTTCTGCCTTAGAGCTTTCAAACAAAACTTTTATTTATAATTGTAAATAGTGACAACAGGCAGCAGGAGCCGGCCGAGTCACTCAGTGAGAGCACTCATGTCGTGAGGATTGATTTGATCGTACAGTGTGAGTACACCAATCGTGAACTTCCGCAAATGTTCGATTTGTACAGTGTGAGTTGAAATAAATGGCCGCGACTCAAATGTCGTACAGAGCAAGCCCAGCTTAATGGAGGCCATACATCCACCAGCCATTATCCATGACCAATTCCAGTGATATTGATAGTTTGAAAAAAACCATCCTAACCGCTGCCATGTAACTCCAATAACAAAATCATTTTTTTCGATATTGTGCATCAATATTCCCCATGAAATACAGTAGATTACATTATTTGTAAAGTTGAGGAAGAAGACTAAAATACTTGACTCACTACCCAATTGGGTGAAGAAAGCCACTCTGCAACAAGCAAAGTTCACAATTTGTCTTTGTCAACATGACAATCTGCCAATCTGCATCTGTCATCTCACATATAATCTCTTTTAAATAACATAACTCCCTGATATGGAGGATTAAAAAGAACAAGGCAAACCATAATTGTGTTTTTTACTGACAGGACAGACCATGATTACATTTTGCAACAGAAAAATAGGTGGACTGCAAGACAAAGCATCAAGTTAAGCATAAACAAATACAACAACTCGGATCTGGTGGCATGCTTTACAAAAGAGTGACTGTTCATTGCTGTTACCTCAACAAATCTAATCTAATGAGGATCCCATTGGGAACACAGTTGCCCATTATGGTTAAGTGTGCTTAGGCAACACAGTCAGTAGGAGCTGTCAACACCTTTAGTACAAAAAATCTGGGCTTGAAATCGTGGAAATAAATTCCATACAATGCAGTCAGCTTCACATGGTTCAGCAAAACACTTCTTAGGTTACATTATAACTCAGCTCTCTCTGAGTTATAACTCTGATCTTAAGCAACAGCCTGCACTTGGGCCATGAAGGAATTGTACATAGTTTGACACTTGACTCAACTGAGCGTGATGCTGAACGCCTAAGTAGAGGTTGGAGAAAATGCCCATGAGGCCAAATTATGAACTGTTTATGGTTCTCTTTGTAGCAGACATAGACAGTAGCTTGTTAATCTTATTCGAATACAAATTAGTGATAATTTAAATTCTTATATATCAGACTGTAACAATATAATTCAAGACTATTAGATCTACGTGGCAAATATTGTGTATTTCACCCCACTACAATTATTTGACACCTAGAGACTCAGACTTGATCAAAAAGTTAAATATTAAAATAATTTAGTGCCATAGCAGATTAAATTGAGGCGTACACGTTTATTTAGAGATCCTGATAGTCCAGTTAAACATATAACAAAAAGGCCATTTTGAATAATGAGTAACTTTTGTCGGGACCTTCAAAGTCCATCCTAGAGGGAAAATCTCTCTCTCTCTTTTTGTTTCAGAGGTTTCGTCAACTTATAAGAAAGATCTAGGTGTATCTTTTTGAATCACTTGACTCTCAATTTTTGATCTGCTCACCCAATTAGTTGAAAAGGTAAGACAATGAGAGTATTACTAGTGGAACAAGTAGATGGACTGTCATATTCAAGAGACTTATCCCTTGTTTTGGGATTAGATATTTGTGTTTGTCTGCAGTTATTTGAGATATATGCCAAAGCGCCTGTGGTTCACCTTGATATCAAAAATGTCTCATTGTGTCTAGGTGAAACATGGCACCTTTGAGATCTCTTCTTGGATAAAGCTTTCCTAGTGGATTTTATTGACAATGATACGAGGTATTTTACTTAATTCTGAAGACTGGACATTTTGCAGTAAAAGAGTATTTTCAATTCTCTAATCATGTTTAGTTAAAAATATGGATACTGAGGTTGAAACACCTGTAATGTAAATGGAAATACAGATGTCAGTGTTTTCTTAACAGCAGCTCGGCCGTGTACTGCGACCAAGTGGTAGCCTTGTTAGCTCACTAGTCACTGGGTCAATTGACATGACAGCAATTCTTCTGGAAACTAAACCAGTTATACTTGCCATTACGGACCGTCTACGCCATATTAGGCGTCATGTTATAGTTTTTAAGTCACATATTTTTTTTAAATAGACTGGGGTTAAGCTAAGAGCTAACAGTTAGCCTAGGGGCTAACCTGTGCAGGCCAAGAGAGCCAGTGCATGCCGATAGCATAGATGCTATCCAAATATGTCCTACCTACCATTCCAACTGCAGGAGTCAGGCAGCTGTCAAAGCTACCTCCGATGTTAAATTAACAATATCAGAGTCACTTCCATTATATAACAACACCCAGTATGTTTGGCATGATGCCCTCTTACCTATAGTGGAGATGAAGGTTGTGTTGAAGGCATCGTCAGAGAAGCGGAACAGCACACAGGTCTTCCCCACGCCCGAGTCTCCGATCAGAAGCAGCTTGAAAAGCAAGTCGTACGTCTTTTTCGCCATTGAGAAACAGCTTCTGTACACTCAAGTCAGGATACAAAAAACTGATAACCTAGCACGCCTATGTGAAGTCGAAAGACAGCTCCTGTGCCAACCTGACCAACTGCCCGCTCCTCCTGATTGTTAACAATCTGGGATTTGTTGATTAGCTTGGCAAGCTAGCTGGCTAAACACCACCCAAAATTACGTGGCGGTAGACGTGTCCGACAAGCTATAATTCCCAGGCGCGACTGTATTCCCCCCTAAAGCATGAGAACAGAATGGAAAATAGGCTATTCTCCCGGGTGATTCCGCTTTTCCACTCTTTTCTCCCACACAGTCGGGACAAAATGGCTCCTCTCTCTCTACCCGACTCTTTCTTCAAACTAACGGCGAGCTAATTCAAATTCTTGGCACACCCCGTCATTCCAGTGCCGTGCCACGAGCTCGGCCGCAAAGAATTTGAAAAATATCTTTGCGTTAAATTGTGTCAGAATCCCTGTCGGCCCGGAGTTATTTCGCTTTCTCCTGAAGAGATTAGAACTGAAATATAGACGACCTGCCGCCGCCTTCCAATGGGAGCAACCACGGCGACACCCTAGAGCGTAAGACGCGCCTTGCTCCCACCCCTTCTGTCAAACGTTTCACATACAATTGGTCAATATTGCTGTCATTGCAGTTAGACTCCCACTGTGATTGGCTAATATTACAAATGTTGAGTGGTAAAAGGGCGTTTTTTAAATTGTCAGAGAGGGCAAATGTTACTGCGTAAGTTCTTCGGACATTGAGGCTCAATGTTCCCATGAAGCTCAGTTAAATAAAATGCATCTAAATGATCCAATATGGCGGCCGTATCCTCGCGGATCTGTTGTAAGTGGGTGCGTTTCAGTTTTCATAGCAAGCTGGCATTTCATGCGGGGACTATCCCAGCTGTGACTCAGGCCAAGTGATGTCATTAAGTACTTGTTACGGGCGTTCACCACATCCTCTGCTCTGTATACAGCAAGAGCGGCCAGCCTTTAAAGGGTTTTAGTAACACCCTTCGACTACATTTGCAAATCAATATTCTATCTTCAAGTGTGTATGTAATCAGGTTTCTTGTGTGTGGTTGTTTGTGTGTGTGTGTGTGTGTGTGTGTGTGTGTGTGTGTGTGTGTGTGTGTGTGTGTGTGTGAGTGAGAGTGAGAGAGAGACTATTTCCTTCTTCCGCTCGCTGTAGTTTAACTCTCGGACACTTCTTTGGAATGTCGAGTATGCCCTGCTTTCTCCTGCCGAGTTCAGACTTGCAGTGACAGAGAGAAAGATGTGGAGAAAATGAGAAAAAAGAGTAAAGTTTTACAAAAAAAAGAAAAAAGGAGGTGTAATATGATCTTATATTGGGAGTAGATGAATGAATCTTGACCAAATCTTATAGTAAGTCATAACCGAAAGACCTTTTACTCAAGTATGCGCATTCATACCACAATCTATAGAGAGTATTCAATTCAATATTTTACTTACGAAAGGTTTTTAGAATCACAATATACTTACAGTACCACTGAAAGATTGATCTGAGCTCCACATTTCTCCCCTAGTTCAAAAAACCTGCAATAAAGGCAGGCTATACAGACTTCAATGCAATCATAACTCCCAAATCATCTGTCTAAATTTGTGTATGTCTTTCTCTTTTTTCCAAAATAGCTCTGTGGGATCCGATATATTCTGTCAAAACTGGAATTAACTTTTTTCTTCTTTTTTTTTTTTTAGCTATTTGTGCTACAGTAGCTCTTCTGTTGTATCAGACGATATTAGCTAGCCTCCCAGTGCACAGTAGAGAGGTAGTGACTCTGAATTGGCCATAAATTTCAATTTGGGCTTATATATTTGTCTGTCTATGTGTTAGCTTTATGATGAACTTGCAACTTGTACAGGTCATAGGCTTCCTCTCCTCTTGTAAGCAAGAATATATACTATTAAGTTAGTTTGTAAGTCAAAGCAGCAAAAGCTCAAGTTAAGACTGTATTGATGTACTTTACAAATGTTTACGTGGTTATTTTCCACCGCTGACATTCAACAGTGGGTAATATTGGAGCAGTTAGGTCAAGTCATTTTCCCTCGTGGTGGCAATAGAGGAAAAGTCTTCATCAAAATCTTCATCAAAATTACACAGCTTCATCATCTTGAAAATCTTTCATAGGAGCAGTACTTGTAACTAAAGTTACAACTTTCTTTAATTCTAAATGTGACATTTGGACCAGCAACCATCACAAGCATATACAGTATATAAAGATCCATCAAGCGATTGTTAACATATTTTAACCAAAGCAGAAGGTTCAAAACTACAGTGACAAGCATGACCTAGAAAAAAACATGCAGCCACGTACACAAGTCAGTCTATGCAAAGCTAAAACAGATGGTATAGAGGTCGAAAAGGTTTTACAGATTTCCTTCAGGCAGTACTTATAAATGTCTTTGGCCAAATGAAGAGCAGCTTTTTAAAAAAATATTTATTTATTCCATATTTAAATTATATCCATGCTCTGTTTTCTGTTTTTCAATCAGTTAAGCAATCTTTTTAAAGACTACGTGTCTTAACACAAAAACCCTCCCAAATCAGGGTACATTCCTGTAATTTGCTGGATGGGGCCCCAAGGGTTCATCTCACACTCTCACACAAACAGGCAGCAACTCCCACTCAAACCTCACTCTTCTGCCAATAGTAATGAACACATGTGTGGAAGAACTCTGTTTTTACATGCATCTGTTTGACAAGTGTTCCTATGGGGTTTTAAAGTTCTTATTTGCATATTTTTTTCATTTATCAACAGTGAATGGTGAAAAGGTTAAGAGACAGAGGGGGAGACTGGGAGGGTTAATAATTGGGAACTGGGCAACAGTACAGTAACTGGTATGCATGATGATTACTAGGAGACCACGACGTTCAAACCATATGTTTAGCTTTCAAGAATCTGCTCCTTTGTTAACAGCTACAAGTTATTCTATGGAAGAACTAAAACACATTTTGGTTTTTTTTTTAGACTTTACATCTCAGTGTTTTGTGTACTGAAGAAATGACACCACAGCAATGAATAAGTGCACTTATATAAATTACACAATTGCTAAAAGGTACATGGGATTGCCATTCATAAAATCAATACACTTGTAGATGCCCCTTCACTTCAGCGACTCTTTTGAGCCCTCTGAACCTCCAGCTCCACCCCGAAAGGAACATCTATGAAATCAAAGGAACCCTGGAATCTGACACGGATGACATTGCACTTTAAGAAATTCAACGATGAAATTTTAGCAATTTCCGACATTATATGTACAGGCCAAAAGATTAATTAAGATATAGCAGGAAGTCAAGTGATCATGGTGGAGTCATTTCCACTGTAATAGATAAATATCCAATAAAAACATGAATTTCCAAGAAAAACAGTCTCATTTTATTCAGGAGAAGAGAAAAATTAAAATATGTAACCCGGCCTTTACTTTAAAACAGGAAACTTCCACACGTATCATAGAACAATTTGATTGTTCTGGTTTTTACAAACGTAAGAATTTGATGTTTTACCTTTAATTCTTTATTACATTCATTTACGTTTACAGTTCATGGCTTTCAGATGTAACAGATCAGGTTGAAAGCGTTGTCTTCGTAACCTAGTAAATGATTTGAATACTTGCTCTGTTGCTGCAGGGAGCACTGATGTCTGCTTACAACAATCTTTTGAACTCTTCTGGTGAGAGCTGAACCAGGTTATGATGTGTACCATCTTTATGCCGCCAGGTGGTGCTGTTGTACTGTGGTTATATCTCCAGCTAAGCCAACTGGCGAAGAAATGTCTGGTGGGACAGTAGCTGCAAATATCAAATTGTTGATTAACGCCAATACAATTGAGTGGTTCAAACTAAGGATCAGGAGTAAATCATTATTTCCCCCCTCGGGGTAAAATACAAAAAGTTACAAAATAGAAGTTCCAAAATGATACACATGCTCCTAAAATTCCTCACTGGGATTTTGGAAAGCTCTGTCAGAAGGATAATTACTTTGCAACCTTGGGCCATCATTTATTTCTCATATCCTTCCTGTCATTTACACCTCCTATTTTCCTGCTATTGTTGTTTGTTGCTGCTTATTGAGCTATCAGCTGTTGTCACCTAATAGAGCAGTGACTCATCGCCATTGTTATCATATGATCTTGCGTCTGTCTTGATTTTAAATATCTAACTCTCTTTACCTCCTGTTCATTCGTACTGCTGTTATGCTTACCTTCCACCTCCCATCACTGCCCATACATTTACCTTTGTTGCATTTAATATAAACCCTAAATGTATTTTGATGCAATACATGTGCACTTATTATTATTTCAACACATACACAAACAGACATTCACACTCATATTCACCCTTATGAGCAATTTAGCCTGACCAGCTCACTTTTATTATATATGTTTTGACCGTGGGAGGGGAACCCATTCAAACACAATGAGAGCATGCAACCTGCACACAGAGATGCCTCAAGTCTTCAAGTGGATTGGACCCCGGAACTTTCCTAAATAACTGAATTTCCAATGTATGTAGTAGTTAATCTTCTAAGTTGTGGTCTGCTGGTGTGGAGGGAGCACAGAGATGGACAGGATGACTCAACAGGCTGGTCAGGAAGGCCATCTCTGTCACGGACTGTTATTGACCCCTGTACTCTATTGAAGAGATGTGTGAGATGTGGCCGTTAACCAAGCAGACACTCTGGACAACACCTCTCAACCCCTACATGAGACTTTCGGGGCTTTGAGCAGCTCCCTCAGAAGACTGCTACACCCACAGTGTAAGAGAGGCATGTCCTTTGTCCCAACTGCGGTCAGTCAGACTGTTGTCTCTCAAATACTGGAAACCTACACTCTATTTCATCCTCTTAATACGTGCCACACATTGAGTGCGTACCTGCTAAATTGCATACCTACATATTGGAAGGTTTGACTTCTTTAACTTGTGGAGTATACTTTTTAAGTAAAATATAATATTATTTTTATTTATGTACGTATTTGAAAATGTTTGTTTATTTACGAAATTGATCTATTTTTTGTCTTACTTCTATTTTCAATTTGATTAAATTTAAGGGTATTTTATGTATTTCAAGAATGGATGTTTTCTGGTGCTGTGAGGGTGAAAAAAACGTTAAGTAGTGGTTGGTTGTTAAGTAAAATTGTGCATTAATGTCTCTAAATATGGAAATATAAGCTATGAAAACGGTTTCTAACCATAAAATCCTTTGAACAACGAACTATGAGTAAATTTGGGGTTAGTTTTGGACCAGTGAGTAGAGGAACTACATTTCCCATGGTGCTTTGCTGTGCTCCGCAGTGATGTGGGGTGTGGTGGTTGAACGTGTGTGTCTCATCAGGACGAGCGCTGAGTGTGTCTGCACACACTGAGAGCCGCAAACCCAGCCCGGAGCATCAGTGAGCGGAGGGGAGGAAGATGTAGCGGATAAACATCCAGGACTACAAGAGTATGATGTCTGAATGTGTTTATTGTTGGATTGTTTTCAATCTGGACGTGCAGCGGGACTTAAATGGATCCAACGCGTAAGAGCTGCTGAGCGCCTCTCTTATTAGAAAGCTAATATTAGACAATAATTGAAGGAAAATAAGCCGTCAGCCATACAGGTATTTAATTATTCATGCTGCTTTATCACAATCTGTAGCCAATCTCCTTTATGATATCATCAGCGAGCCGTAGTGTCTGTGTCAGCCTTTTAATGGTTAAAAAAGACCATTGGTTACACAATTCCCAGGCAGACAGGAGAGGCTAATTAAAGGATTCCAGCATTTTATATAATATATATATACAAATTTTATCTTGATCATATAGCTTGTCAGTTTGTTCTTTTGCACGGACATACAAAAGCCAGTCATGTCAAAAAATAAGAGCAGCGAGTCAGTGAAAGTGGTGGTTCGATGCCGCCCTGTGAACCAGAAAGAGGACTCAAGTGGGCCTGCAGGGGGCATTGTGCAAATGGACCTACGCCTTGGACAGGTGGTCCTCCGAAACCCTCGAGCCCCAGCCAGTGAGCCCCAGAAAACATTCACATTCGATGCAGTTTATGATTCAAACTCTAAACAAAGAGATCTGTATGATGAAAGCGTACGGCCTCTGATAGATTCAGTGCTGGACGGGTTCAACGGCACCATATTTGCTTATGGGCAGACCGGAACTGGGAAGACCTACACCATGCAGGGGGCATGGATGGACCCAGAGAAACGGGGTGTGATACCCAACGCTTTTGACCACATCTTCACACATATCTCCCGCTCACAGTCTGATAAACAGTACCTGGTGCGGGCGTCCTACCTCGAGATCTATCTGGAGGAGATTAGGGATCTCCTCGACCCCCAGCACGGCAGCTCCAGAGGCCTGGAGCTCAGGGAGAGCCCGGAGTCTGGGATGTATGTCCGTGACCTCACATCATGTGTCTGCAAGAGCATCAAGGAGATCGAGGAGGTTATGAACATTGGCAACCAGGCGAGGGCAGTTGGAGCGACTGACATGAACGAACACTCTTCTCGGTCTCACGCCCTGTTCCTAATCACAGTAGAGTGCAGCCAGCCTGGACCAGATGGGAGGAAACACATCCGGGTGGGCCGCCTCAACCTGGTGGACCTGGCTGGGAGTGAGCGTCAGGCTAAGACAGGCGTCCAGGGAGAGCGCCTGAAAGAGGCCGCCAAGATCAACCTTTCATTGTCGGCGCTGGGGAATGTGATCTCAGCACTGGCCTATGGGCGCAGCGGTCATGTGCCGTATCGGGACTCCAAGCTAACCCGACTGTTGCAGGACTCTTTGGGCGGAAATGCCAAGACTGTAATGATCGCCACCTTGGGCCCAGCCTCACTGCACTACGAAGAGACCCTCACCACCCTACGCTACGCCAACCGGGCCAAGGACATTCAGAACCAGCCCAGGGTCAACGAGGATCCCAAAGATGCTCTGCTGCGGGAATTCCAGAGTGAGATTGCTCGTCTCAAGGCCCAGCTGAACCACAGGAAATGGAGGAGCAAACAGAAGAAGGAGCAGGTGGACGGTGAGGCCTGGGACGAAGAGACAGAGGTAGAGGAGGAGGTTTTGGAGAAGGGGGAAGTGGAGGACTATGTAAAGCTGGAGGAACAGAGGCTGGAGATGGAGAAGGAGGCCATCCAAGGAGATGAGTTCATGTTGGCTGATGAGAAGCAGAGGCTGCTGGGAGAGAAGGAGAGGATGATGGGAGATCTGAGGAAGGAGCAGGAAGCCACCGAGCAACTGACCGCCAAGTACAAGGTAAGAACTTGAACCTGATAGCAGCCCATCAGTTGGCTAATTCTCAGACACAATGTCCATGCAATGTAGAGGAAATGAAAAATTGTCCTTCTGATTATCATAGAAGATCCATCAAAGTGTGTCATGGAGATTATATGGTGTCAACATGACAAACCGTATCATGTATTTACTTGATATGATAATAGAAAAGAAGCAAATCTTCATAATAATCAAATCTGTGACAGATATATCCCAGAATGCATTCCCCAGAAGGCCAATAGTGTCTCAGTTAGAATCCATACTTCCACATTGTCACACAATGAGCCTAATGTTCATCTATTTTCACAGGCTGAGTTGTGCCATCATAAATATCTTAACCGCAAACACTTTCTAAAGATAGACACAAGTGTTAAAGAGTCGGTTGGTCTTCACGTGACTTAGAATGTCACGTGAAGACCAACCGAATTGAATGTCAAGGCAAATCTGCGTATTCACCTTGTCCGCAGCAGATCCATCGTGTTAACGCGATAACTCAAAAACCATATCTTACTCAATAGGGGGGCTTCTTTTAAGAATTTTTTCTTTTTTCGGTAGTTCCTTACTGATTTAGTCTAAATTTGCTGCAGATGGACCGAGTCGAGGAGATCTGTCTTCTATATTTATTTATCTTTATTTTACTTTAATAGTAATAGTCCGTATTTATTCCCTAGGGAGAGCTTTTTTAAAGAAATTATTATTTTTGTTTTACAAAAAAAACACTTTATCGGACAAAACGTCACATTTCATTTTAGGATTTTAGGGGGTATACCTTTGCTAGGGCTAGCTCATATTTGCGTCACGTGTTCGTAATGTTCCAGCACTTATTTATTAGCGCTTGATATCTGGAAATTATTGTTTATGCAGTGTTTATGCATTTTCCCATGGTATTCTAGTCACGTGTGTTACAGACATTTCATTCCTACGTTATACATATCAAGGTTAAGTTAAAAAAAAAATGGGGACACTGACTTTAATAACACTAATTCCAACAATTGGTTCTATGTGTTTTGGACTCTTTGCTCTTTTTCCAAGGTCTGGGTGGGTCTTTCCACGCAGGAACTGATGTCCACTGTAGTTTAAATTGTCAGTTCTCTCTCCTCCCTATATTACGCACATAATCACAGACAGGCAACAATCAAAGACTGAGTCAGAGCAGAATTAATTTATCCCTCTGAATCACGGGCATATCCGGTCATAAGTCACCGAAGCAGAATGGCCAAAGGACTACAGTCTATAACTCTGTAGCTGCAGGCTGGACCATCACACACGAGACAGTGCTGGATGAGAGCGCTGAGCCCGAGGCCCCACTGTGAGGAAATTAGAGGAGGAAAGAGATACGTTCAGTGTCACATGTATGAGAACAATGGAAGTCCAAGTTGAGGTTGTGCTGGAAAAGAAAAGAAATTCAGCTAGTATGGTCTTTTTGTATTGCATTGCATTGCAAAGTTTTGTTTTATAGTACTCGGTAAATAATGGCGTTTGTATTTTTGACTCAGACAGCGTGGGAAATTTGGAGATACTAGGCAATAGGATTCAGGAAATAGTGATTTTGGTTGACTTAAAATTTTTCTTAAGGTGATCGAAAGAGACAATTCATTATTTAAATGCTATTTCTTGTACAAATTTCTTTACAATTCTGTATGATCCATCAGCCAATTAAAACACATCCCGGAGCTTCACTCTGATTGGCTGAGCCTTATATTAGCTCACCAATCTCAGAATGTGGCCCACAGGTGAAAACCTGACAACCAATGAGAGAGAGGTTGCTAAGCAGCAGACAGACTCAGGGGGAGAACGTGGAGACATGGTGGAAATTATCTTATTACAGATACCATCAGATTGAAATGCAACCTAGTCCCTTCTCCCATTTCCTGTTTATCTCTCCTCCACCCTCTCACCCACAGATGCATCCATGTAGGCATCAGTAAGTAGGTCAGAGACCAGCCTTGTGAGAGTATGTTAGATCATCTGGTGTTTCTGCAGGGTTCTGTTGGTTGACTGACCTCCACATGCAGCGCTCCATCTGTGGATCGTATCATAATGTTGGTGCAACTGTTAGTTAGCTGTTGTCTCCTCTGCTGGAACGACCACCAGCTATTCTTTTCTTGGATAAAAGTGACGTTATTTGAAATTGTACTTCACCCTTTAGTCTCTAAGGTTGTTTCCATCCAGGATTGTTGCCACAGATTTTAAATTTAAAAAGCATTAATCCTTCAAATATACACAAACACCTCCTTTAATAAAGAGCTTAATCAGCCTTTAATGATGTTGAAGCATTTTGTATTGCATTGCAACCGGTGATTTTTTAAATAATCAATTAATTCATCAATAATCTTTAAATTTTTGATCTAATCTTAATCATTTTTAATTCATTGATCAATTAATCTGATGATTGTATATTGATTAATTGCTTGGCTTTATGAAAAATCTCTAATTGTGATAAAAAAAAATCATAATTACTCACACCCTTGATGTCACCCTTTGGACCAAACAGTCCAAACCTTTAACTTATTTGAGATAGTTGTAAATTTTTAAACAGTTAAAAAAGAAATACAGCAGATCCTGAAGCAAGAAATCCCTTATAAAAATGACTTAAGAAATGAAATGATTAACATCAACTAATTGATTAGTCAGCCAGTTCTTTAAGCTCTACTTATCTGCACTGATGGGCAATTTCATTTATAATACAAATCATTTTTATAAGCTCTTCCTTTGTTAATATGCATATATTTTTAAATAAGTGCTTTGAAAAAAAAGTTACGGTATTTTCCCTCTAAAATATTTTTTATGAAGTACATTTATATCAGATTACTTGAATAAATGGACTTATTTTACATACTACCATGTTTTTTCATGCGTTTCTGTGTAAATCTTGGCTTTTAGTCTTATCTTATAACTCTGTTCCTTATTGCGAACATAACCACAGATGCCTGAAAATCAAATAGTTGTATTTCTAAGACTTATTTTCGGATGCAGCAAAATTACATCAGCAGGGTCACAAGAATGTGAATTGAATTAACTGAAAATGGAAAAGGCAAGCTGCCCAGATTAAACACTAAGAAACTCAGACATGTAATGTGTTAACTTGGCCTGGAGCAGGAGGATAATGGTTTCTTTAGAAAGGACAAAGATTCTATCTTTGACCATTAATGCTTCTTGCAGCCTTTGTGGTCTTTTCTTGTCACAGGAAATAAGAATTGACTGTACATTAAGTTTTTTTCCTACATCCTGTTGACTGAAGCTCAGCCAATCACAACACATAGTCATCAACAATGCCTACTGCCTCACGGGAAATATTTTCATCTTAGCGCAAAAAAGTCAGACTTGCAGCTTATAAGTCTTTAAACAACAGAACATAGACTTTCCACATACACACACTCACACACACACTTTCTTGTGTGTTACATTATCGATAGAATGACTGTTTCCTGTTTATGTAGCTGCCTTCCTGTCTAATCAGAGGGCGGCAATGTGGATAGAGAGAGGTGGTCCGCTGTATGTTTGTGGGTCTGTGTGGGTGTGTGTGTGTGTGTGTGTGTTATTGTGTGTTCCTTGCTACTCACCATCTTTCAGCATGGAGGGCTGCATCACTGAAATATTGATGAATCAAGTCCTTGTGTATCTGTGTGTGTTTGCATGTGTGTGTGTCTACCTGAACGGAATATCCAGTCGGGGGATCTGAGGACCAAGCCATATCTCAAACAGCAGACTCTTCTCTTTTTTCATACCAGGAGACAAACACACCTTCACACACAAGAGAATGAGAGCGAGAGAAATATCTACACATAGAAATAATAAATTGCTCTTTTGATGGATGAAGGATGTGATACTCTGCAACCACAGTAGCTTCATGAAATATTCAAAACAATAATGAAAACATTGAATAATTAATTCAAACTATTTTATTGGCTGTTTAAATACATGGCTGTACAATTCTGCTTAAAAACAAACCTCTTGAAGTATATTCCACTGATTTGTAATGCTCACTTTATGGTCCTAATACATTATTTGACTTGGGAAAATCAGAACCAGAGTATTATCTTCCTTGTAAAATTGGCGGAATTCATTTCCCACAATCCACCTGCCTGACAAGACTGAAGTTTTTCATTTGAGACAATAGGCTGTGGGTACTTTCATATCAATCGTGATCTAAAATCGTCAGATTGAAAATACTTCCTTTGACATAACTGTTTAGATACTGTTTAGAACCCAAAAACCTTTAACATCAACGTTTTATTGAAGTCCTATGTTTTGGTTAAAACCCAGACCTGTAAACAAACTTTAACACGTTGAATTTAGAATTTACATTATGACAACAATATCCTTCCGATCACACATCGCTATCACACATTATTTTATTTACATAAACAACAAATGAGATCATTTGACAAAATACTTCTCATCCCCCCACCAAAAGGGGTACCCTTGTGTGTCTGACATTATGATAGAGATTATGGTCTGTACACCTTAAAACACGTTGCGTTTTTCCAGTTGAGGGGGAGTCTGTGTCACATGTTGGGATCTGCAAATTGCAAACCACTCCCTGGATCTCCCTTTGGGTTTGGTTGATGCATGAGACTGACAGTAGGTGAATGGTAATAAGTTGTGGCATCTTAAATGGTATTTGCATCGACCAAGACTGAAATAAGCTCCCCGAGGTGGTCTGACCTTTATTCTCTCTCTTTTTGACCCACGTCCCCCGTGATCAATATCATTTTTCACTTTCCCCTGTCTTCCTCTGCCTTCTGCCCTTTGTCCAGAGAGCTTTCTGCCTCTTTGCTGTATGCACAAGAGACATTGTCGTCACATAGTATTTATAACCCGGTTGCTCCCAGCAGGCCCTGGCCTTGCTGTGATTGGCTGGCTGATGTGGATGAGGCATCTCAATATGCACCACTTCCCATTCTCGTTCACTTTCCCATCAGGAAATCAGATCAGTCACATCCAGAGGAATTTGAGCTTACTCTCAAGGGTAAATTATGCAGGATGATGCACACATGCACTCAGGAGGAAAAGTGTTTTCCTCTTCTCTTTTTTGTGTCCCTCCTGCAGACCCAGAAACTGTGGCTAAAACAAACACATAACCATACCCATAAGGTGGTGCCGGCTTTATGCTGCTATGAAAGGAGACTTTACTTGACTTCTGACTCACAGCTCATGCTTCACCTGACAATTACTGATGATAAAGCAAATCGCACTTATACCTAATCCTTACCTTCCATTGTGGTGTTTCAAAATACATCTTACCAGAAACCATAGCGGCGGTCAAACCTACCACACAGCACACACATATGTAGATCTATCAAAAGTTCAGTCAGAAAGACTTAACTCCCACATACGTGCCACAGTACCGCCCATACCACCATTGTCCTCACCTTTTGCACATGCTCTGTCTCTATTACCCACTCTGTGGTCTGGTGCATCAATTCATATCAGGCATCAATCGGGCAGCCACATCCATACAATCAATATCACACCTGCCTGCTTAGCCCCTCGCCGTTACCTGCTGTCTTTAAATCTGTCTCATTCCATTCATCTAGTTCTTGCTTGCTACTGGTTTGCGTCATTGTTGATATTTTCAGAAAAAGATGAGCCCTGGTGAGAATTTAAATCTGTCTTACGATTGTAGGATGAACAATCTGCTTTATGATTTATGTTCGAGCCGCCAGGACAGAATCTGAGCCGGCCATCATCTTAAATATTCGATACAGGAAGGTTCATAATGAAATGATGAGCAAACATGAAGGCGACTCTTAAGGGACACCAGACATCCTGACTGTCTCTGTTTGTGAGGGAGAGACTGATAAACAAGTCGTCTCTGATGCGATTGAAGATCATTTGAGTCATCATTCCCCCTCCTTCTCCTCTTCCTCCTCCTCCAGCTTCTCTCATGTGCTCTCTTCATCTTCACCTCTGATATATTAGTACAGATTGGAAGCAGGTTGACCAGAGCATGAGACGCTGACGAGGGAAACCATGACACCATGACTGCAGTAAATTTCAGGATAAGTTCATTTCCTTCAGCGAACAGGCAACTCAAATATGAAATAAGGCCAAAGCTTGATTACGTGGAAGAATCAAAGTCTATTTGTCACTTAGAAAAGAGCAGATGGCCAGTACACATCTCTAAAAAGCAAAGAGCATTTTTTTTTTCACTTCTTCATGTTGTATTAATACACAATATTATATATAATACTATTATACCCATCTTTATCTGAAAATCTTATTGGTTATTTCATTTGCTACTCTTTTTGTGTTGTGTTGTATTTTACTTGTGTTTTATTTATTTATGATATAATATTTATTCAATATTTCAACCTTATTTGAAAGGGTGAGCTCTTGCAGGGTTATTAAAAGTCCAAAATTTGATAACCCCTAAGTTTAGGCCTCAAAAAGTCTACATTCCATTGAGGTCTGAGAAAACATGTAAAAGAACATTGCGGCTACTGTGCGCCCAACAGGCACTCAGTGACGAACCGTTTTTAGATAATCAGAGTAAACATTTCATTTTAAGTCAATGTTTCTTTATTTGTGAACAGATGGAATGGAGATTTTGACTCCCAGTTTGTTATATTTTATTAAGTTAAGAGCTTGAATTTGCACTTTCTTCTCTAGATAATGATCTGGTGTGTGTGTGTGGATAGTGCCTGGAGAAAAACTGAATTATTTAGTTGAATATAAAATGTCCAGTTGTCCATTCGGGCGTGTTTATAGCCTGCATCATAAAACCCTGAGTATAAATCGTTGAATGTGTCCGATCCAGACTATAAGGGCACAGAGACACGGACGCATGAGAGAGAAAACCCCCCTGACGTGAATCAGCCCTTTAATGAAGCTGAAAGAATATGACAAAACACAAAGAGCTGCAAACCCATCAATGACACACACACACACACACACACACACACACACAGAACACAAAGACAGCTCGAAACAAAGAGGCTTTCTGCAAAGATCTGCTGCAGACCCATCTTCTGAAGGATTCCACTGTACTCTCACTATGAGTTTGAGAATGTGTCGTTGTGCAGTAAAAAACACACTAATACACACACACACACACACACACACACACATTGTCGTTTTGAATAAAGTCCTGTGACTGGAATGTGGCCATTACAAAATTGCCATGGCCCCTGCTTGCCCCTCCCGGGCCCCTCATATCCCCCTCTTCCTTTCTGCTTTGAACATTTTCATCTTCTCTTTTCTTCTCCATCTCTCGCTCTCTGTTCAATATCTCATCTCTCACTCTTCGATGCTCATTTTAGATGTCAGCCCTCAGGACGGAGAGGATGTTTGAGATTGTATGACAGATTGCATCACTGCGGTCTAAGGCCTTTCCGTCTCCACAGACACCAAATACTCCGTAGCCAGAGGCATGAATGACGATGATTCCTCTCGTTTAGAATACTATTCAGTTGAGAAGTTCTGCGATGGATAAGCCCCTAGATTTTGTCTGTTTGTTATGTCACTTTCACTGATGTTGAGTTATCTGTCTATTGAAGCTGTAGGGATTCATGAATTCTGTACGAAATTTCATGGTCCAGATAGTTTAGTCGGCATCGAAGATGTCGGTCAACAAGATAGGGGATATCATATTTTATTTAATGGAAGCCCATTGTCACATTTTATTCTGGTCAGCTTTTGATTGTCTTTCCTGCTGGAGGTCTGGTGTGCTATAATGTTTTTAGTCGAGCTCAGCTTGTTGTGGCGAGGTGCCATTACGGGGCGGTAAAGCTGCCCACTTCCAGCTTCATCTGCCTCGTCAGCACAATGTCTGCCCCGACAGCAGCTCACAAAGATCATCAGATACCAACATGAACTGACTCTGACCTCCACAAACTCCACCCTTGTTCTTCAGGCGTACATTTAAACACAACGCGATTGTTACAGCTACAGCACATTTTTTTGTACGTTGAACTTGATCCAAGCTCAAATTTGAATAATAACCATCAGTAATGATATTCAATATTGTTTCTTACTCTAGTATTCTTTTCTTCTCTTTATGTTATACAAAGTTTGTTAGTGACATAAGAATCTGATCTAATAGCTTTGACACAATATTTCCTTGATGAGCGATTCAAATAAGTTGCCATGATGAAATTGATGAAGGGCAAAGCAAACACAAGAAAACAAACAGCGACATTCAAATTAAACAAAAAAACTGTTTCTGAAAATATTATAAGTTTATTTAGTTACTTCACCTCAAAAATGATTTTTCTTGTTTCTTGTTTTTTCTGTAGTATTATGAAAGATCTCAAACATTTTCGTACATGTCTACCTCATGGATTATTTTAACAACAAGTAATCTGATTACTCACTCATTGCTTTAGTTATATACCTGTCTATACAGGTTTACGTGTAAAAACCCCAACCCTACATGCTTTGGTGTATTTTGAAACGCTGCCACAGAAATCTGATGTTATATTAGGGTGTTATGGTAATTTTCCCAAATTTTTGCTTTTTTAATCTGCAATTCCTTAAGACATATCAAAATTCCGAGTCGGCTGAGGTTTTACAGCATGAAGATACTAGAATGTTTTCCTCATTTATTGACTAGGTAGTTACAGCAGATGGAATTGGAGACACAGCACTATATTAAAGCGATAGAATTGTTAAATGGAAAGACAATTACCTTAAGTAAGTTATAATAACTTGATGTATTTGAAATATGTGGTTAAGTGTGTAGGGATTTGAAGACTTTTCGGGGGTTTTTCCGACAGAAACTGTTAAAAAAAAAAGGTTCATTCTCATGAAATGTGAATCCAGATGTTCTCTTTCTCCTCTCAGGCGATGGAGAGCAAGCTGCTGGTTGGTGGGAAGAACATCATGGATCATACAAACGAACAGCAGAAGATGCTGGAGGTGAAAAGGCATGAGATTGCTGAGCAGGTAAGTGTGTGTGTGTGTCTTAACACTGCGGCTCAAGTGATTTAGCAGTTTTCAGGCTGGTAGTCTTCTACAAGTCGTAAAGAACACAGAACCCCAAATAGTTCAGGATTGATTTTCCGTTGGCGTGAAAGTTTTTTTTCTTTCTAAAGAGTGGATCTTAACTCTTCTGTCAAATTGTCCTGTAGCTGGTCAGTGAGTTATGAATGGATAACATTTAATATATGAATATATTTGAGCCAAAGCTAACACAGATAACACAGGGAGAGACTGTTTAACATGAAAGTGACATTTGGTGACGCCGATGCTTTCAGACGCGCAGCGAGAGGGAGATTCAGCAGCAGATGCTGGTCCAGGATGAAGAGACTCTGGAGCTGAGAGAGACTTTCACCTCTCTGCAACAGGAAGTGGAGGCAAAAACCAAGAAACTCAAGAAGGTAGAAGATGCAAAAACTCCATCTCCATCATATACATAGAAGAAAGAAAAGACCGTAGACCTGCATGTTTACATCAGTGTAAACTTCTTCACCACCTTTGACCCCCGATCCTGATCCTAATCTCCCACTGCCATGATCACCTGATCCATAAAATTCAGTACCTCGAGGTTTGTCCTGCTGTCCTCTCCCTTTCTCACTCTGTCGCTTCTTAATCTTGGCTCTCCTCATCCTTTACAAACTAAACTTCTCTGACTGTTCTATCTATCATGTAATAAATCAGCATCTCCTCATCCCTGACTCCTCAAGCACCAAAATCTGACAATCTGACCTTTTCTGAACCTCTCTGTAATACTTGCTTCTCAATCCTGGGCACAGCAAGCAGGCCTAACTTCAAACAAACCGTTGTGTTGGTGCGCGATGCACTAACTTGGCGCGCCCTCTCTCACTGCATGGTGCCGTTCTGCTGAGGAAAAGAAGGATTACTTTCACACTGTGGTGTCAAAACTCAACAGCGAGCTAAACAAGCGATGTTTATAGTGGTTACAGTGAGGTTGATAGTGTTTAGTGATATGTTAATATTATTTATAGTGATGCTCTCATGTGAAAAGCAACTCAACTTTGTGACAAATATCGATGGAAGATGAATTCAGAGCCGCATTATAGTCGATCTGACGATTCAGACTGAGGTATCATTTCCAAAAATCCAGACTGTGTCTGATTCAGGACCACATGTGGAAGTGGCCCAAATCAGACATGGAAGAGATCCGATTCCATGTGGTTGTTGTCCACACTGCCATGAAAAAGTTACATATGAACAAGATATGAGACCCGGTCCGCTTTTTCTCTGCAGTGTGAACGTAGCCTGAGATTACATCACATTACGACATGATTATGTGTGAGGCATGAATTAAATCTTCTAATTCCTTATTTGTAGATTTAAAGGAGTACATGCTCGCAGAACACATACGCCCATGTTTTCAGTTGATTAGGGAAATATAGTGAGAAAGTAATTTTCTTAGAATCTTAAAGTCAAGGAGATTGTAATCCATCAGGGAAATATCTTCATGTAATGCAGCATAGTAAATGAAATTTCCTTTAAACACACCTGATGGCACCTCAAAATCATAATTAACAACAATACTTGGGTATTTATCATAAATACAAAATATAAGACACCACAACGCAGAGTTCTGAATCGCCGAGTCATCTGTCAGGCTAACTACATCAGGGACAAAGTCAGGATTAGCCTTTGGGGGTGCATGACGAAATAAGAAAAATAAGCAGGAGAAAGGGAGCGCAGCCATGTTGCTGTGCTCCAATTGGCTGCCCAATTCTCCAGACACCAGTGCCTCCAGCGCTGTTGCTACGGGCAACCAAGCTGCAGCAAGTAGCAGACCAGTTCATCACGACTACACTGCACAGGGTGACATCTCGCCTCTCCATCTTCTCTCTCCCTCTAACTCTCTCTCTCTCTCTCTCTCCTCATAGTTGTACGCCAAGCTCCAGTGCATCAAAGCGGAGATCCAGGACGTGAACGACGAACACGTGAGGAGCCGACAGGAACTGGAACAAACTCAAAACGAGCTGACCAGAGAGCTCAAGTTTAAGTGAGTCGAACATTCGGGCGAGTCAGCGGCAACGGCGAATACGTATGGATGGTTCAGCAAACACAGAGCCGGTCACGTCAGACATGCCTCACAGGAATTCCATTATTAGAACACCGAGAGAAGAGCGATGATGACATGATGCCTACAATCGCAAACAAAACTGCTATATTTATTCTTGTAATTGTATTTAATATATATATATTTATCATACATTCTTATTGATTACATTCAAAATATGAATAATACAATGAATGAATTATTTAATTTTGATGTAATTGATATTTTAGACACAAAAAAGTTATGCGTACTATTTTCACTGTGGACTGATTTGTTTTATTAATGAGGAAGACCTGCTAATGGTTTCATTCACTGTGACCAAACACAATGAATGAAAATGCAAAGAGATTGTGTGTAGACTCCTCTCTAGAACTTTCTCACACATTTCTTCCTGGTTTGACCTCATTATAAACCATTTTTTTTCCCGCTGTGTGTCGTGTTCATGCAGGTATCTCATAATAGAGAACTTCATCCCTCCAGAGGAGAAGAATAAGATCATGAACAGATTGACCTTTGACCCAGAGGAGGATCAGTGGAGATTTCAGACTCTTGTTCCAGCTGAAAGGTCATTGTGGGTTCTAGATGTGGGGATGAACTCTGATGAACTCAGAATGTGTTGAATCGATGTCAGAGTTCATGACCTTTTGACCTTCCTCCTTTCTCTGTATCTTACTCTCCCTCAAGAGGCATTTTTGAATTGGAGATTGAGATTAAGACAATTTTTTTGTTTCTTATTGATCTTCTTTCCTTATTTATTCAGTAAAACCTTGCAGATGAAGAAAAGGCCGACATCTGCAGTTGGATACAAGCGACCAGTCAGTCAGTACGCCAGGGTTGCTATAGTGATGGGAGGTCACGCCAGATACAGGGTAAGAGTGTTATCATGCTATAGTGTGCAGCGTTTAAGCACTTTAAACATTAGTTAGAATAGTAAATTTAAAGGAATATTCTGCCAAAAATCTATCCTTTGCCTGTCAAACTAGAATGGCACTAACACACACACACAGAGTCCACTTTAATTTTAACCGAGCCTTTTCCATATTTGTTTCCCTTAATGTACCATAAGGTTACTGGGTCTGGAATTCGGATCTTCACCAAATGACCAGATTGCTTTTTCATCAAGATCTGTGTCTTATTCACTGAGAACTTGAAGAAAATGAGGAAAAACAGATCGAGATAATAATTTATTAGACTGTATCTTTTTATATTATCCTTTTATCCAAACCAAAACCTATTGATGTCTATTCTGGCACTAGAAACATCCTCCCAACAAGTTTCATGGATATCCGTTCAGTAGTTTTTGAGTAGTCCCCTTGACAAACCAACCAACAATCAAACAAACGTGGGAGAAAAAACATAAGGTAAAAATCCTTCTTTGTAGGCTGGAAAGATTGGAAACTTATTAAACCATCCAATAAAGGGTTAAAGGAGTGACTTTTACCTCCACCAATGAGATTTGGGATGAATTATGGGAGGCCCGCATTTGTTTGTTTTTTCATAAGATATTTAAAAAAATGTATTAACACATTATGTTACACTTTATTACTGTTTAAGGGAGGATGTTCGGTGAAGATCTAATAACATTATGACACAAATCCAGTTACATCTGTTTATTCTGGGTCACTCTTTCCCTTTACTTCTACATTACAAGATAGGGCCTGATAATAATATAAATGAAAGTCAAAATAAGTCAAGAATACCTTGTATTCACACAAGACCTAAGAGTATGAAGCTCCTCCTCTCCAAAAAAAAAACCTTTACGTTGGCAAACATGAAGAATGAAACGCCTTTATTTCTAGTCAGCATCTATATATATGTGTGTGTGTGTGTGTGTGTGTGTGTGTGTGTGTGTGTGTGTGTGTGTGTGTGTGTGTGTCTGTGTGTGTGTGTACAGGCTGAAAACATCATTTTCTTGGAGCTGGACTTGACTCTTCCAAAAACCCACTCACTGGACCGGAAAATGGAGGCAGAGCTGAACCAAAGCCAGTCTCTGGACAACTCGCCGACCAAGATCAGCGGAGTCCGCAAGTCTAGATCCTGGTGAGCCCTAGACCTCAAACTTGACCTTTACTGACTGAAATACCAATGAAAACTGCATGCTGGTATATACGCAGAGAGGAACTACAGTACATAGATATTTTCCCAGAGTTATTTGTGTCTTTTGGAGTCCTTTTTAATAAACTTTAGTGTTTAGCTGTGAAGTATCTTCCTTCCGTTTGCCCTTTTTAAACATGTTTAAAAATGTTTAATAATCTATTTTAAGGTATGAATAGTGTAGTTGCTCATTTCTGCAACCCTGCACAGGTCAGGTGGTGACAGAAACAGAATGAATGAATGAATTTATTTACACTTATCCGTCAAAATCTTCTTACCAGTGACAGGTGAAGTGATTGACATTGATTATCTCGTTACGATGGCGTCTTTCATTAGGGGGGATATATTAGACAGATTTGTAAATTTTCTTTGTGAGGTTTAATTGCAGGATACTGGAAAAATGGGTAAGTGTTAGAATATCAGCAACTTCAACAAATTATGAAGTTGCCTAAATCAGACTGGTGTAGATGGTTTAGAGTCAACCGTGGTATTTTTCAGGGTAAGCCACACCCTCTTGAAGAGGGCATAATCTGATGGTTCATCCCCCATTTGTACATCTCAATCTCACAAATCTTATAATGTTGTGTCTAAATTGTATTTGAAATTGGTGATTTTGATAATTTATGATCAATATATTCATTTTAATATCTATTATTTCCTCTTTTTTTTTCTTTTTTTTTATCTCTTGCAGGTGTCAGAACCCCAGATCTCTCGCCTCATCGTCTTCTAATGTTTCATTGGCTGCATGTCACACCGCGGCGCCCATGGCAGCACAGTAAAGATTAAGTGAAGAGGGGCGCCTTTTCTCTTAAATTTATTTTATTCCAGTTCTTCATGCCCTCTTCTTTTTTTGACCAGTGATCCTCTAAAAGACCTCTCAAGAACACTCACCGAGGAAGGAGGAAGTGAATTTCATACAGGAAATTAAGTGATGAACTTTAGAAAACACCTCCTCCTCCTGCTCTACAGATGTAAAGACCACCAGAATGCTTTTCCTCCTTGCATGTCTGAAAACCACAAGCCTCAGATCTTCCTCTTGAAAACCTGGATGCATTGCTGTACTGCCTAGAATCTGTCAATGTGTGTGTTTGAGTGTGTGTGCGTGTGCGTGCGTGTGTGTGTATATATATACAGGGCTGTGTGGTTTCCTGTTTGTGTATATAATTGTGACCAATACAGATCAAAAACCTCACAAACTGCTTGAATCGCCCATAAGATATCTTTGTAAATATCTCTTGTGCTTTGGGGATATAGTTGGTTAAGAAATGATGTCATAGAGATGAGAGCTATGTCCCTGTTGGAATTGAGCACAGTAGAAAATAATGCAACACACCAAGTTGTTGGTCAGAGGCAGTTACACTGGAACCTGAATGATGACCTCTTATTGCACCTGATGTCTCAAAGTCTCTAATTAACAAAACAATGCCTTAATATAATCAAATTTAAATGACAATATTAAGTCATGTCGCACTTCTAAAATATCTGTCCAGGTGTTTTCATACTTTCAGGTTCTCATTACTCTATTGTCACCATCGTGGGTGAACGTGAATTTATGAAAATAAATAATTCATCTCCACCAGGCGCTGGTGAAATCTCGAAGAGATGTGGATAGACCGGACCCTTTGAGCGGGAGCCAAATGATTCAAATGTTTTTCTCATATGGGCCTCAAATGTAAAAAATGAGCAAAACCAATTATGAGATGCACACCTCTGGGGAAACAGGGGAATCATGTGTGAAATTATAATCAAATTGTGTCTGTTTTTTGTTGATATGATGGACAGAAGGGTAATAGTATGTATCCCCTCTGGCAGGAACATAAAAACTACTAGAAGTGATTTCAGTGGAGCACAAGGCTGCTTAGTTTCACATGATCACTTATAACAAAGGCATCAAAATGTATCAGAGCCATTAAGTCCAGATGTCATTATTATCCAGTCAGTGTGGGACATTTCTTGCAGAAGTGAAAAAAAAAGTCCTATTTGCATTGTTAAAGAAAGTAAAAACAAAGTCCTATAGTCGGATCCACTCCATAAATGTAACTCCTTCTTCCTCGTCTTATACCCAACCAACCCTAACATATTTCACAAAAATCCCTCCAGTGGTATTTGTGCAATTATGCCAAACAGACAGAAAAACGAATAGGGTGACGCCACCGAAAAGCAGGTCAGATCATCTAATGAGGACAACCAACCAAAACAGTGATTGTTCAATCTCTTCCTGCTTTTGTCCTTTTCTGTGTGAGGACACTCAATATTTAAAAACGCGTGTCCATCTGTGGGGAAAAGTGACCCTCAGCTGTGCCTCATGGTCTTCTTGTCTCCACCTCAATGTTATTTTTACATCTCATGACATTTTAATTGACACATTCGAAGACGCCATTTTCTTTTGAGAGGCCTCAGATTGAGATTCATTTCCACTTTAAACATCCAGGTAGGGCCGACACTACAACAGAACAGATTCTAGATATTCAAACAGTGAATCTGTTTGTTCAGTCAGTTGTTGCTGTCTGCTTTTAGGTGTGTGCAGTTTGTTGTCATTGGGTTCTTTTCCTGTAGATTTTAAGCGGAGCAGACAGTAGGGGGTCCGGCTGACTCATAAAGTCTGTATTATTGATGCCAGGAATCAGGATGCAGCTGAACCCACCGAAAAGCATAAGAACACATGAAAAAAACTGATTATTGTTTTATTATGATCCCATTAGTCATTTCATTTAATGACCGCTAGTCTTCCTAGGTACCTTACAAGAAGATATTACATCCGAGTATAACACAGGGCATCATTGATAATTAATTCTGAAATAAAAAGGAGTATTCAAAAAATGGCAAAAATAATGAAAATAACAGAAATTCGTTTTCACTTTAAAGGCTTATTTTTTAAATTTAATTCTTTAAATTTTTGAGCTTAACCATTATGAATAATTGTAGAAAAAACAGATCTAGAAATATGTATTACCAGTGTACTACAGAGCTGTTTTATTTACATACATACTTGATGGATGAAAATGACAGTCTGTGTAAAACAATGTAAGTGAAAAGTTAGTAATTTATCTTTAATGCTCATGAATCAAAGATTTGTTTCAAAATGATTTCTTTAGTTAATTGATTCTTCAAATAACTTTTTAGAAAATGGTAAAACTGGCTACCACATGTTCCCAAAGGCCTGAGGTGAATTCTTAAAATTGCTTTTATTCACTTTAAGCCCCATTTACACAGGCAGATTTTTCCCAGATATGAAACAGAGAAAAGCAGCGACTCATCACATTTGTTGAACCAGAAAATATTGCAAATTTGCAAACTTTATTCACTCAAAATTACAGTACTAAATTGATCTAAATAAAGAAAAATAAGAGGCAAAAGCTTTAAATACTTTGTGTGTTGAAGTTGAGGACTCAATGTGTGTTCAAGCATCAACATCTGGGTACATTTTGTTAATAGACCCGAGTTTGTGTGTTACTTTACTCTGAGGATTAAAGCAAAATGTATAATGTATATTAAAGTAAATGCAACTATACCTTTAATGCAGAGTTAAGACTCAACGAGAAGTGTATTACCGTGTGTTGAGATGATTATTTATGGAAGAAGACATTGTAGATTTATTTAGAAATGTTTCAAGGCATAAAGAAGGAGGATCAGATATGCTTTTAATCAGAAAAAGATTTTTAAATATTGAAGAAAGAATGACAAAAGGATGGTGTCGGATGTATTGGACTAGATCTCTGTTAAAATTGTTGTATGATATTAATTTGCTGTGCGTAATGCAGAATCGGTTATCAGTACTGCTTCAATTCATTCATGAATTACGGTGTAGAAAATAGGACAGACAGTCAGGCAGTGATGAACGTGATTGGGTTGGATATTTTAGGAACGGTTCACGATTAAAACATTACCAGCCTCTATTGTTGCTTCTAAAAATGCCTCGTGTGTAAACATTTTTGCCATATTAATTGGTAAAATCGTCCATGTACATTTCACATCTGTGTTATGAGTGTAACATATTGTAAACGTGCGTGTGCATGAGTGTGTGTGTGTGTGTGTATGTGTGATTGTGTGAGGGCTGTTGGGGTTAGGAGGAGGGGGGATGGCGATGACAGAGGGGGGAGGTTGGTGGATGGAATGCAGGGATCCTGAGACAATCAGGAAGTGAAGAACGACTGAGGAGGAGGCTCGTAGGTCTACAGAGCCTGTTTCCATGGTAACCTGCCAGTAAAGGGTGAAGGGACTGCGATACAGGCTGGGGGGGGGGATGTGTATCTGTATGTATGTAATATGGTGGGCTGTTCTGAACTCATGTCTGGGTGACCAAAAAAATGAATAATAAATAAAAGACAGTGTAACAGACACCTGCTGGTCCGTCAGCCATCTTTAAACGACTCTAATCAGAATTATTTCAGGTTGTTGCGTGTCTACGTGTGATTTCCATGCGTGAGATTTCCCTCAAGAACTACATTAATTTTAATTCGACCTTCATTGTAGCAAGAGATTTCATTACGTGGCTTTTCTGTTCATTTTTTTATGCATTTATGATGCACTCCAAAGTCCCATTATATTTATTTCACTACAGTCAGGCACGAAATAAGTAAATACAGCAACAACAAAAAAATAAATAATGCCAACCAACATATTTCAGATATTAATATGGCATAATAATACATCTGTAATCTAAAATAATGTTTTAATCCACCACATAGTCTATAACAAAAAAAAATTGAAACAGCAAAAAACTGCAGGAACAAAACAGAGTATCTAGCCTCTTATGTCTAAAATAATAATAATGATAATGATATTAATACATTTGATTTGTAGAGCGCTTCTTCAAAAATACTCAAAGACGCTGAACAAGCACAGACATAAAAGGAAAACCACATATTTAAATAGGAATCAATATAAAATATTAAAACACAAATATAAACAGCTCAAATGACGGCGACAAATAGCAAAATACACAACACTGATTATATATATATAATATATATATATATATATTCCCTGCAGTACCTCAAAGTACACCAACGGGTTTAAGTACCCCTATTTGAGAAACTTTGTATCATCAGCATATAGCTTTAGATATGTAGATTGATAAATACTTAATTGTTGCTGCACGAATTGTCTTCGGCAGCTATCCATAAAACTTAAAACCATGAATATAAATTTTGAAAAAGTGAATAGATAAGTAAAAATAAAACAAGATAGACTGTTAAATATAATCTAAAAGAGCATCAATATAAAAAGTCATGTTGAAAATGTATAAAAATCATGTTGCGCCACCTTCACTATTCTTTACAGTCATTATGTGTTTGGTATATATCTGTAGATATCCATTTATTCTGATGGCTTAAACAGTATGTGCAGAAATAGAACGCGACCGACATAAAAATGCTGTTTTTATTTACATTTTTTCATCTCAGTAGTGTCTGGATTGTGACGTGAATATCCAAACCGACCCCCCACGGGTTAATACACTGTCATTTTTGTCATTTTAGCAGTCAGTCAAGCTTAGTGGTCTGAAAGTCAGGAATGTTCTGAAATACATATCACGCCATCAGATCAGGGGATCCCGGGTGACACACAGGCACAGAGGCCTAGAAAGTCACTCATGCACATGGAGACTTATTAGCACCCGGTTTACAGACATAACAGACGTCTCTTCTTCACTTTCCATCACCCTCATCATTAAAGATGTAACATTTAATAACCAAATAGCAGTTTTATAAGAGTGGGAGTGCATTTATTACTCAGGAACACTCCAGGTTAACATATTGCATAACATAGATTGAGATATGTTCAAATTAACTTTACGTTTAAATAGTTTGAGAAGAATCTATCATCCTGCCTCTGGCGTTAGAGTAGTCGATTGTGTGTTGCTATTGGCCCAAAAAGATCCGAGCGGACATGGAACAGAGCATTGTTATTGACCTTATTCCCTGTTAAAGCCATTCTCGGACTAATCACACATATTAGATATGCATTTGCATTTGCATATATACTTTTTTTTTGTCTTTTCAGAAACAGTGCAACAGAAAGTCTGGATTGTATTGTTTTAAGTAACATTTTAGTTAAAGAACTGAGTTAAGGCCAATAAGATAACATGATAACCGGGCCCCTTGTTCTATATAGCACACACTTTACAGCAAAGAACCAGTGTAAAGTTGCACTTGAAACACAGAGTGATAATAAGAACCTTCAGTATTCATACTCTGCCTGAATGTATTGGCAGCTCAAACGCAGATTTTATGTTAGAGCTCCACCTGCCAGACAGATTAATGTCATTACAGTAGATGTGATGGTTTGACGGGGATCTCTCCTGAAACATGATGTTTGTGCTCACATTCTAAAGGGGATTAAGTTCATATCAGTGCATTTAAAAAACAACAATAAATACATTATTATAATATGTGAAAATACAGTATAGAGGGCGTATTAAGTTCCTATTCCCATTTATCCTCATTTAAATATTCATGATCAAACTGTACTTCCACAGCTTGTTATTACACAATACAACTGAATATAAATATATATATATATATATATATATATATATATATATATATATATATATATATATATATATATATATATATATATATATATATAAATATATATACACACCCCTCCATGGGATGTACCATGGACAGACAGGAAGTTGCTGAAATCAAGATGTTGTCCCTGTGCAGGCCTGAAGGACAGCACAGATGTTCTCATCATCTAATCGGACCGGAGCGGGCCCTAAGCACCAGATCCATAGAGGCTTTGGTCTACCACAGATGACCGGGCCAAAGGTCTTGGCTGTGCAAAGAGGCTCCTGTGACAGTCCAGCACATAGCAGCAGGGTGTAAGAGGCAAGCTGGGGCAGAATAGACTGAGAGGCAGAACCAAATGGCTGAGATAGTGTACAGGAACATCTGTGCGGTCCGACACAACTAAAACAGCAGAAGAGCAGAGCCAAGATTCTATGGGACATAAAGTTGCTGATTGACAAGCAGCTACTGTCCATCCGAGTAGACATAGTGGTGGTTGAAAAGGACCAGAAGAGGGCAGTGGTGATTGAAGTAGAAAATCACAGTAATTAACTTCCAGCAAGTAGAGAGTTATTACTACGGTTATTACAACAGCACAAAGGTAATGTGGTATTTGACTGCGTTGACGTTACTCAAGGATTCAAGGATTCAAGGATTCAAGGATTCAAGGATTCATAGAGCTTTATTGTCAATTTTGCAGTAATGTACCAGACATTCAGAAAATCATAAAAAAAAAAAAGATTCTGACAGAACCGAGGCGCAAAAGTTAATATTAAATGAAAGCGCTTATAGCCCTGAGAAAAGTATACAATTAGTGCAAAAGGGTTGATTTTATTTACAGCAGTGCAAAAAATATTTCTTGGGACAGTTGTCAATTCATTAATGTGGTTTTCACAGTAATGAACTGAATACTGTCATTTTAGACTTACTACACACTCAAATCAAACAGGTCACTTCAAAGTGCTTCACACAAACAATCAAGAACATTGCGACAAATTGCAAAAAGGAACATTAGGACATAGCTAAAAACAATAATAAAACACAGAGAAAGATTAAAAAATGAAAAACAAGCTTAGAAAAAGATAGAAAAGAAAAAATCTACTATCTAAGAACTTTCCGCTTAAGAAATAATTAAGTATCATAAGTTAGTAACAGCAACGGTTATGTATAGAAAAGACAGAAATAAGAATCATTTAAAAATAAAAAAAATGTAATAACAGGCAGCAAAAAATAAAGAAGGTTTTGAGCTTTGATTTAAAAGAACTGCAGTTCTCCGGGAGCTTGTCCCAAATATTTGGTGCATAAAAACTGAATGCTGCATTTCCATGTTTGGTTCTGACTCTGGGGTTCCCGAGCAGACCTGACCCAATGACCTGAGAGGTCTGGATGCTACATAACATAGCAGAAGAACAGAAATGTATGTTGGTCCTAAACAGTTTAGTGATTTGCAAACCAGCAGCGGGATTTTGATTTCAAATCTCTAAAAACAATCTAATGTGACGTACGAACCAAATTTAATATAAATGACTGAATCATATTTTTACAGTTCACTTATGGGTTAAGTGATAAAAAAAACAACAATATATGGCAAGGATGTTCATTTCCTCGTGATTTTCTGGATAGGACGTACACAGTTATATGCTGTTTTTACTCCTGAGAAGAATAATCTAAGAGAGGAACCTTATACAAACTAGAAGGAAACTCACACCTGAGCTCTTCCACAGGACTTAAGAAGGTCACATTAGTCTGGATCAACCATGTCAGGAAGTTCTTCAGGTTTGGATCACAGTGAAATCGGTTCATTCTCAGATCCAGGAAGCGGAGAGATTGAAAATTGGTGGGATCAGGAGAGGATATGAAGTTGTTGGAGAGGTGAAGCGTTTTGAGACTTTTGGGAAGCACATCTGGGTGGAGATATGTCAGAGAGTTAAATGAGAGGTCCATCTCCAGTACTGAAGTGAGACCCTTGAAAATGCCCTGCGGAAGAGTCTGGAGGGAGTTGAAACTCAAGTTTAGACCATGCACCCTCTCGAGATTGTCAAACAGATTCAAACATCTCCCTTCAGACCAAATGGACTGCAGGGAGCTGCCATGAAGGTCCAGGACCTGCAATTTATTCAAGCCGATTGCTGAAACTCGTGTACCGGGACTGCACCACCTGATGGTGTTTCCTCCATACAAGAGATTCTGGAGGTCTTTCATTGCAGTTAAAAAAGGGTAAACATCTCCCAGGTTTGTTAGTCTATTGCCATTAACGTCCAGATGTTTAATATTACCAGCAAAACGCTTGAGGCCGCTCACAGAACTGAACGCCAACTTATTGTCATCCAACAGGAGATAATCTAAACTGGGTAGAGATGCAGGGAAGCCAAGTTCTCTCAAAGAATTCCCTGTCAGAAATAAACCCCGCAGTTTGGGAAGTCCACTAAATGAGCCATAACCAAGCACACCAATGTTATTGTGGGACAGGTCTAACACCCGCAGCTTTGTCAGCGAAGCAAAAGTGTGAGAGTAGATTTCCCCGAGCAGGTTGTGTGAGAGGTTGAGCCCAAGTAAATGTCCCTGAAGACCCTTAAAGGCATTTCTGTGTATCTGATTCACACTATTTTGGGAAACGTCAATGATCGCAACCTCTTTCAGTGGACTGAAAACTCCCTCTTGCAATGCAAATATCCTGTTTTTAGAAAGATCCAAAATGGAGATGGAACTGTTCTTCAGGCCTATAAACGTGCTGTGGTCTGGATCACGGAGATTATTGAATGAAAGTCCTTTACCGATGTGACCCTGCAGATTCAGACGGGAGATTTTTGTCCCCTCAATGGCTTTGAAAAACCGCTCCAATTTATCCACATTAAACCCGCTGTAGGATAGGTCAAGTGTGTGAAAGGATATTCCTCTGAAAGGATTCCCACATTCCTGCCAGTTAAAGCCTTCATTAGACATCGCCCTAAGATGAACAGAGTTCAAGTTCAGAACATCAAAGTGTTTTCCCTTGAACCCAACCAGATCAGACTCACATATTTGATCAATTTTGTTCAGTTTTACATTCAAATCTTTTAAATTAGTCATGTTTACAAAGAACAATGAAGGCTGGAGTCTGTTTATGTTGTTACCAAAGAGATCAAGTGTCTCCAAGGACGACAGCGGCGCAAGATAGTTCCCCGTCAGAATGGAGTTTTTAAGACCACAGGAAGCCAGGTGAAGATTCTTCAAACCAGACAGTCCCAAAAAAGAATTTGGCTCCAGACGAAGTTGGACATTGAAGCTGAGGACCAGCCTCCTGAGGCGCTGTTGCCCTCTGAAGGCGTTGTTCTGGATTACAAGAGGCACATGCTGCATCCCGAGGTCCAGCTCCTGCAAGTCCTCCAGGCCTGACAGTGAGGAGGCGTTAATCTCACCAATGTGGTTCATCTCCAGGTAAAGGTGGGTGATGTGGGGAGGCAGAGGAGGAACCCAGCGGAGCTTCGAGGAGGCACAGTTGGCCACAGAGCCCATTATGAGGCATGATGGGAAACAACTCGGCACCTGCAGATTAAAATTAACAAATGGAAATGGGTTTTCATAATCTAGAACATGGCATGGATTAGTTCAAACTCATTGAATGTTTTTTGCAGAGAAAATAAGAAGTAGTTTTTGCTTTTATTTTTCACCATTTCAAAGTTCCGAATATAAAAATTGTATCGAAAAAATACCGATTGAAAAATTCAATGCAAGAAATGAGATGCCTTTCAATTTTCAAAATCCAATGAGATATTTGTTTCTAACACTATTAGCTTTTTAGTTCATTGTAATGTTTGCTTCTGTAATAACTTTCAAAATAAAAAATATCGATATCTATCTATAGGATTTAGCTCTACACTCAATATATACTTTTGGAAAAAAAAACACACACAGATGGGAGATGGAGCTGATTGGATGACAAAGAAACTAAAAAAAGAAACTCTCTCTCTCCATTTCGTTTTGATCCATTGATTAATCTTTATTTTTTAAATAAAGTATTTGCTTATTGCCGTTCCTTCATTTCCAGTGAACTATTTGAAACCATCAACCCGTTTAAACCTCTCCAACAACTAGATTTTGAATATTTTCTATTGAATAGAAAAGCTCACTTTGAGACTCCATGGGAAACATGTATGTGGTAATAGATAAGGGGCCAAGGATTGGGCTCTCAGGGACACCACAGGTCAAAGGGGGCAGAGGTTGAGGCGTTAACCATGGCTATTGAGAAAATCCTATTCCATAAGTAGCATTTTTTTGACTTATTAAAACATGTGAGGACTTACTTAACATAATTCTGGGACTTGATGCAACCAAAAAATGTCTAATAAGTGACAAATAGTTTTATAAAAACATGAACTACTTGAAAAAGTTAAGCTAATCTGATTAAAACTATTTTCCATGATAAGAACATTTTTTTATGGACTAAATGTGTTTGTCTGATTTTTCTTTCACTTTTTAAAAACATGCCTGACCAAATGATTTTTTATTTAACGGTAAATTCAGAGTTTCTGAGATTATATATTGAATAAATGCCCAAAAGTACGGAGCCCATCTGGTGACATCGAAGGAAAAAATATTATCCTGGTACACGACTTAATAAGATGTTTTTTTTAAGTTTTTTTTGGTTGTAGACATTAAAAGCGAGATACTTTATACATTTTTTAAAAAAAGAACACAACGGACAAGAAACTCGAGAGAAACAAAACTGATTCCATACAATAATTCCTAATAAAACGTTGCAAATGCAGATAAATTTTAATATATACACTCTTATATTTGCAATCTTGAAAACTCCAAAAACACTCCGTGTTTGACCAAACCAATACAATCTTCCTCTGTAATGTATTTGTAATCATTCAAGTCCATATATTTCACAAAGCAATAGATGTTCCCGATTTTTTTAGTATTTTTTACTTTTTATTCTTTTACTACCACATCATGTCTCTGCAAACGTTTATTTGTCTGCTAGTATTTCTTTGGAAAATAAGAAAATAAATTTTTCTCGTCTCTCTTTGCCCTTTAAATGTAATTGTGTCCTTTTTTGCCCCCAAAATTCCATAAATCCATTAGAAATCCATGTTACTTCTCCTGAAAAAGACTCTTTACTGCTTTAACAGATGATGTAAAGCAATTTAAATTCTTTCCAGCATAGAATAGGGCAGAGGTAGCAGAAATACACATTTAAAGTAGAATCGAAGTTGGAGTTGAAGTATTGATTCAAATTGTTAACGCAGGTAAAAGTGAGAAATATGACAGGCTTTGAAATGCCTTTTAACTTCTATTACTGTCAATCACAGAAAAAAATAAGATTTAATCCACTTGAGTAGTGTGTTTGTCTTGAATATATAATAATAATAAGGAAATACAGATATTTGTGTTAGAATGTATGGAATTGTATCAAAAGTTGTGAGAATACTGATATTCAAGAGAAATACAGACTCCTGAAAACTTCGTATTTGCACTTTGTTACTTTCCAAATTTGAGTGAATCTTACATAAATAAAGCATCAAGCTGATTTCTATTTACATAGTAGCAGTATTTAACAGAGCATAACACCTGTTCATGTTTTATTGTGCTGTATTTTCACATACCTGTAGGAAAACACAGATGATGACGGCAAAAAGTCCCGGAACCCTCATCTTGTCACTCAGTCTATAACGGCTTGGCCTCCGCAAAGAAAGCAGTGATCTGCAGAGATTTCTGTTTGTTGCCTTTTTATCTCTCCACGTTTGCGTCACTCGTGCCCGTTGTTGCAATGAACCTTTAGCGTAAACATGACTATGAGTGGGAATTTCACTGTTTTTTCTTTCTTTCACTGCCAGATTTACATTAAAATGGGAAGTATCTAAACTCTAGGTAATGTATGTTTTGTGCGTCCGGGTTAAGATGATATATTCTTTTGCACAATTGGCTACTCTTCAAATATTGTGTGTCCAAGTTTGTATGACTTTTTGTTTTCAATAACCCTTTCCTTCCAAAAAAAAAAAAAGAAAAAAGGTAGTTTAGTAAGAGTTAAGCCTTTCAGATTTGAGTTACTGCACTATGCCGTTGTTTTAATGTTATGTCAGTTAGTAACTGTTATTTAAAGTGTGCATCAGCGTAATCAACGGTCTTATATTTTGTATTTTTTATATTTTATTATTTTAACCCTTTAATGTCTTCACCAAAAAATAAAAAAAAGAATTATGGAAATATGATTTCTTTACATATTTTCATCATTTTTTCTTGGTTCTTGGATTTATTAATTCAATATCAGAGACACCATAAATCTACCATAAAATCACAAATCATAGGTTGAAGAATATTTTTAAACAGTGAAAAACATTTATGTTTATATATGCACATATATATATATATATATAAGTACGTAAACACACACAAATAGTGTGAAATAGTTTTAGTTACAGGATATGTTGGAAATCATTTGTTCTTTCTTTGCTTAATGAGGAAATTATTTCAATGACTTGCGTATTTTTTTTTCGCAATTTCCTGAAAATGTTCTTCCTGTTTTACTTATCAAGGTTCAGGTTCCTTCATCACTAGTTCAATAATGAAGATTTATTAGAATTATTCACTTATTTTTTTTATTTATTCACAAAGCAATAGATGTTCCAGATTTTTTATTTTTTTATTTCTTTGCTACCACATCACGTCTCTGCAGACCTTTATTTGTCCGTTAGTATTTCTTTGGAAAATAAGAAAACAAATGTTTGTCGTCTCTCTTTGCCCTTTAAATGTAATGTTGTCCTTTTTGCCCCCAAAAAGGACACCATGTCCTTTGCTCCCCAAAAAAGGACATGGTGAAGATGGTACTTCACCATCTAATTTTACATGTGATCACAATACAGAGTATTAAACATTGCCAACGATCAAACCACCCTATGATCTGTGATGTAATAAATGAACTTCTCAACCATCTGTGGTATCAGTATACTACAAATATCTCACTACAAATAACAGTAGTGATTATAACACTTTCAAGTGGGCTTTTCCTCGCAAATATTTTCTTTTGAAAGAGTATTATAAGGGGCGGTATTACCATTTGAAGCCATTGATAGAGTACTTCCTCTAATAATAATAATAATAATAATAATAATAATAATAATAATAATAATAATAATAATAATAATATAGTTCATTTATAATGCACTTTACTGTCCTTAATACAATCAAATAGGGTAAGAATCTCATCATAATGACTTTCTCATAGATTCTGGATTGTCACCTGTACAGTTTGATAAACTATCAATCAGTATAAAATCTATGTCTGGGGTAGAAATGACAGAGAAACAAATATTTATAATGATTAACGGTTTACACTACAAAAGTTCCCAGAGTGGGAGGGAGGGGACTGAGGGACATTGAAATTGTGGAAGACAATGATAATGACTAATCTACAATACTAAAATGTAATCATCATTACTAATACAGTTTATATTTCACTCAACTAGCCAAACAATTTCTAAATTGTGTTTAGAATGTATAGTAGTGGTTGATCTTCTACATCTGTAGGATGTAGAGGGTTCTGGGTTGATATGTACGTGAAGTTTATTCACACATGGATGGTGAATTTCACAACCTCAGGAGAATGAATGTTTGTCAAATAAGATAGAGATAGAGGGAAAGAGACAGAGGGAAGTTGACTGACATGTGGCCTAAATGTTGATCTGCTTCTCCTGGTCAGGAATACAGGACAGCATGAACTGTTGCCTAGCCTATTTTTTACAGCAAGACACTGAAATCATGGAGAGTAAATCTATAAACAATTTTGCGGGTTTGTGTAATCTTATCTGAATATTTCCATTGGATATGTTTTAATTACTAATTAAAGGCAAATATTACTCTTTTTGCACCATCACAATTTATAGAACCATTAATAGTAACTGTATTTCTTACAACTATTGTACACAAGCAACTGTTCTTTTATTTGAGTACATTAGCACTTTTTAAATAAGTAACTATACTTATACAAGAGTAAGGGTTTGTAGATAAGGAACTTTAATTTACCTATAGTAACTATACTTCTAATTGAGTAAAGAATGTCTTTTTCACACAATTAACTGTAATTCCTCGCCTACCAGTCTTTTTTTTTACCTAAGTAATTGATAACTTCTACTTGAGTAAGGAAGTGTTCTTACGCAAGTAACTGTACTTTCACTTGAGTAAAAAAGCACTTTTTGAATAAATAACCATACTTCTACAAGAACAAGAAATTTTAAATAAGCAACTTTAATTTACTTAAGTAAAGAATTATTTTACAAGACTAACCGTAGTTGTAATTATGTAATTATGTCTTTTTTTCCACACCAGTTACTGTACTTTCTACTTAGAAATAAATGGCTTTACACGACTAACTGCATTTTTTGACTAACTGCACTTTTTGAGTAGGCTAAATAAGTTTTTTTTAAGACAATATTTCTAAATACTATATTTCTTTACACTAGTAATTGATAACGTCTACTTCAGTAAATAAGTCATGTACTTCTACTCTTACCAGTGTCTTTTTTTTCACATAAATAACTTTATGAACATTACCTCACCATAGTATTTTATACATCCATCACTTCTACTCAAGTGTAGTGAATTCATTACCTCCTCTGGTTAGTGTATAGGTGAAATATGAAGTGTCAAATGAGTTATGCGTTTGTTTCATGTCACCGGAGTACACCGCTCACTGTCAAAGGGGGAGGGGTCAGGACGGGACCGAACGGGAGGAGTGACTTCGTTTCAAAAATAGTATCCTTCATCACAGCCGTAGAGCGGCGGCGGCGGCGGGCGGGTACGGAACGTGTAATACATGGCTCATTACGGAAATAAATAACGGGACAGGGACGACATGATTTAAAGCAAAAAAGGAGGCCTGGAAACAGAGAGAGAAGAAAGAAGAAGGGGGATAAAGAGCTCTGTGAAGTCAGAGACTCACGTTTCTGTGTTGATGTTGGTGTTCTGCCGCGACTACCTGCCGAACTCAGTCCCGGTGAGTAACCCCGTCTCTCTCTGACCCTCAACCGATGTAGTTAGTCAACGAGACTGGAGTTTGTTTGATAAATGTCTGACTCTGTGTGTAGAAGTTTCAGTGTTTAATGAAAATTTGGGGACTAATTCATTCGGGGGAACAAGGTGAGCGGGGAGTTAAACTTTCCTACAACATGGCCGCTCAGATGTCACAAAGCTTCACACAAGAAGAAACACCAGCTCTGATTCACAGCATCTCTGCTCTGTTCCACATGTTTCCCCTCTACTCTCTGTCTGTAGCACACTAAAACTACCACTGCTCGTGGAGGAGAGTAACTTTACTGTACTTTATAGTACAACGTTTGTACTTCCTAGCACATACTCTACTTCATCCCAGAGGGTACTATGGTACTTTCTACTCCAATGTGTTTGTCTGGGAGCTGTAGATACTAGTCAAAGGGCTTTTTACACAAGTAGCTGTACTTGTACGTGAGTAGAGTAGTCTTGAGTTAAGTAACTGTACTTGTACGTGAGTAGAGTAGTCTTGAGTTAAGTATCTGTACTTATACTTGAGTAAAGTAGTCTTTCATACACAAGTAGCTGTACTTTTACTTGAGTAAAGTAGTCTTTCATACACAAGTAACTTTACTTTTACCTGAGTAAAGAAGTCTTGAGTAAAGTAATCTTTATGCACAAGTAACTGTATTTATGTGTTAGTAAAGTAGTCTTTCATACAGAAGTAACTGTACTTTTACTTGAGTAAAGAAGTCTTGAGTAAAGTAATCTTTATGCACAAGTAACTGTATTTATGCGTTAGTAAAGTAGTCTTTCATACAGAAGTAACTGTACTTTTACTTGAATAAAGAAGTCTTGAGTAAAGTAATCTTTATGCACAAGTAACTGTATTTATGCATGAGTAAAGTAGTCTTTCATACACAAGTAACTTTACTTTTACTTGAGTAAAGAAGTCTTGAGTAAAGTAATCTTTATGCACAAGTAACTGTAATTTTACTTGAGTAAAGAAGTCTTGAGTAAAGTAATCTTTATGCACAAGTAACTGTATTTATGCGTTAGTAAAGTAGTCTTTCATACAGAAGTAACTGTACTTTTACTTGAGTGAAGAAGTCTTGAGTAAAGTAATCTTTATGCACAAATAACTACTTCTACTTGAATAAAGTAGTCTTTCACATAAAAGTAACTGTACTTCAGTCTTTCATACACCAGTAACCGTACTTTTACTGGAGTAAATACGTCTTTTTGTACCTTCAATGCTACTTTTACATTAACTTAATACATTTACTGAAGTACTGTACTTCTATACATAATTTGTGGAACTTGTATGCTCAAGTATGCAGGAAAACAACGATGTCAGCTTTGGAAAAAAATGTAATTATAATAATAATAATAATGATAATGTAATAATAACTGAAGATTTCAGATACGGGTTAAATACTATTCAAAAATATCAGATTTGTGAGAGAAAGAATGATGTGGCATTATTCATTTATTCAAAACACATTATCATCTGGTCAATATTCTTGAATTTTGTCATATCGCGAAACAGAAAAATATTGTCTTTTATTCTGATATCAGGCAGCTCTAAACTTGAGACCACACTGGAACTTTAAGCTTTCCAGTGTGGTCTTGGCATGCATGTACTTCTTGTAATATTACTATGACGAAGCATCGAGTTGAATGGAACGAGATGTAAGAATGTGATAATGAGGTAGTAGTAGGGATGATAAATAATTTCATCTGACTACTTTTATTCAATTAAGTGGTTTCATCAATCATAATAAGCTCTAATGAATCATACAGTCTGACCTGTGGGGTCAACAAAAATGATTTATCACACCCCAGCCTGCCAAAAGTTGTTATCAGAGACGGCTAAACAAAATTTTTGAGCGCTAGCCTGGTATGACGGGCCCAACCCCCGTCCCGACCAATACACCTGAAAAGGTTTGTGGATCATATATAAAGTACAGATAAAGAAATAGCATGAAAATAGTCTAAGCTATGTTTTCTAGAGAACTGCAAGCTGCTTTGGAAAAAGATCTCTACCGGGAAATCATAAAAATTATATGTTTCAGCAGCTGCGGAGCATGTGATGCTGCCTTTTGTTCAGTGCATCAGTATGACAGCAGCAGGACAAAGAGAGGAGAGGAGGAGAAAACATCTTCTTTTTTCCCTTTATGTTGAATACCTGATGGTGAAATGTTAGCATAAATAATGCGACTGCAAGGACAATATAAATTGGTGTAATTTAGATTTGGCAACTTGCTCTGGAATTTGTGTTTGCTACTTTTTCACCTTTAGGTACTCAAGTGTCGTACCAAAAGGTGAAATTAGAATTATTCGGTTTTTGTTTTAACCCAACAAATGAATATACTTCTCCAAAGATCTCACTGTCTATTTGATATTTTTGTTAGCGTAGATTTAAGTTTTCATAAGATGCCAAAGCAGCATTATCATTATCAGCATTATCATTCCACATTATCATTTTTTAGGTAAATAAATGTATTTTTAACTACACTTTTTTTCAAAAATGAACATTTGTACATATCTTTCACTATTCAGAAAGTGTTGTTTCGCGATAATATCAGTAATAATTCCAAAACTACACTCCAGTATCCTGCGGCTGCTGACGTTTTAATTCTTGGTCTTTTCAGCTGCCAATTGAACATTTTATTTCCCAGGAGGTAAAAATATTTTTTGTTTTTGTGACTATAAAACAAATACTTTTCAGATGTTTTTTATTAATTCATTAATTTTCCATATACAATTTTGATAACCTGATTAAGAAATGTTGTTTCAACTTTCAGAGACTGAGAAAAAGTACTCAGACCACCAACCAATCACCTCTTTAATCCTGTCCTTGTTTTATCCTTGTTTTAGCCGTGCTAGCTGTGCTTTTAAAGACTGACATAAACACAAGGTTGTGTAAAAATCCAAAACCCAGACCTAACACACTGTTAGTGTATATTAAAGAGTGTTCTAGCCAGATTTCACACATTTCCAAACAGATACCGATTGAAATCACAGTGACTGATGATCTTTACTCCTTCCCTGGTTGATCCATGCTACGTACTTGTATTTGACAGTGGGCGATTCCTTCACATTTTTTACAGCGTGAAATGAGAGAGCAAAACGAATCCCTTCCCACTTTTCCGACAACCCACCATGATATGCACATGATAACCAGGTATTAAAAAAAAATGGGAATGTTTCTCCAAACAAGCGTAGCGTTTTATCTGATTTATCTGCAGAGAAGTCTGTGCTTTCTAAACACCAGGCCCAGCTTCCTAACGTTTCATCTCAGCATCTCCATGAGGAGAGATTTGAGCTTTTGTTGATTTATAGTGGGGCTGATTGTATTACTGTCTCCACTGTGGGTTGGGAGATAATAGAGCTGAGGGCCAAACCTATGATTAGAAGAACAGTCTTTCCTATTCAGCCTCCAGTTTATGAAATTCCTCTCAGCTTAAATTATAGTGAAATTGTAAGTATTACGCACTTTTGCATGTAGGAGTAGTTGGATGGGCCCTCAGTAGTTCTGGAGACCACAGAGTCTGCAGTTTTTTACACTTGAATATGTCTGATCCCTCTGAATTAATGCCCTGTTAGCCAGCACAATAGAAATTAAATACAGTTTGTCTGTTGTGGAGCTTGGTCACTAATCCATACTCTCTTTCGTGTCAAAAGAATGACTGATCAATTTGAACATTTCATGCTCAGTGATAAACTTTTTTTCCAGAGAAATAGATTGTGGCTAATTATTCCTGTCTGCAGTTGAACACATGAGTTAAGTTGAATTGCTTGATCTTTGTTTTCCTGCATATCGTGTCTTTTTCACTATTATGTTAAGTTAAAAGTTAACTGCTCACACTGTTTTGCAGTCTGTTTCTTTTGTCAAGAGAGTAGACACAACTTTCACTTCCTTTCTCTTTCTTGTATTTAACATTTCTCAACGGATGGTGCGTCTCTTTCACCATCCGTTTTCCTTCCATTTGGCTTCTCGGTACATCTCGACCCCCTTTCTTCATTTTCATCATTACTGCGTGAGTCCTATGCATATTTGCTATGTTTTTATTTTTCAATTTGCTTATTTTTTTTTAATCTCGTGCCTTTATGTGCTTGTCTTCTACATGCAATTGCTACAAAAGATGAAAGGGTCGCAACCTAAAACCAGTTAAAATCAAAACAGCCGAAAAAGGTATTCAACAAGTTTTAAGCAAGTGAAACAAGGAAATTAAATTTATGGAGTAACACATGTTACTCCATAAAGCACTTTTATCTGCTTTTACTTTGTAGCACTTTGGGATTCGATCCAAATGTTAAGAGCATTATAAATTAAATGTATTATTATTATTATTATGATTATTATTATTATGTTGGGCAAAATGGCAGATGAGGACTGTTTAAAACAAAGAAAATACCAAACAAAACCAAAAAAGGAATCTAAGAAACCTAGGGCTAGCTGGAGAACAAAAGAAATTAAATCAAATTTTCCCTATATAAACTGTCATCTGTGCTAACACCAAAACAGCTGCCGTGTGATGTAATGTGATAGTAATGTTCTGTCTGTTTGTCCATCCAGTTGTCTGTTCTCAGTTCCTTGGGCGTAGCATCCTGCCCAATCAACGGCACAAGGCACACATGCTGTGTTCAAAAAGGTTGTAAAAGGGGAAATATATTGCGACCCTTGTCTGTTATGTATGTAATGGAGAATAATCTATCTCAAAAAACACTGAACAGAATTCAAAGGAATTTTACACAACCTTCGTTAGGTTCCCTCTTTTTATTTGTACTCATATTTTTCTAGCATTTAGTTTGTTGAAATATGATCTAGTAAACACTTTTGAAAATAATTCTTCAAAGTTTGAGGACAACAGAATCCCCCAGAAGCAGCAACATACGTCCAATGACTTTAGTGTTGTATTTGTTTCAAAATAGAACAGGACCCTCGGGGGTTTGGTACAACTATTTGGACCAGAAAACATCTCTGCACCACACTCTACAATGTCGCCACGTCAGAACACGCCATAACTTGTGAACTATTCCTCTTAACACTCTTGGCAACTGTCCAGCTCAAATGTGCAACCAGAGATGTGCTGCTTCTGTTTTTACCTGCATGGTGAACGCCCCGGGTCATGCCAGGCCAGTCAGGTTGTCTCTGTGGCAGCACAGTGTTCACAGATCAGCAGGGATGGCAGGTGAAACACGGAGAGACTTTTTCATTTAATATGGGTTTTTTTGTGGAGTTGGACTTTTTTATATGAAAAAAAGAAGTAAAGATTTTTTTGCCATATCTGTGATATTTTTACCACCTACCCACCCGGTCTTCTATTTTTAAATTTGACAACTTTACGCTAGCACATTCAGAAATATACAATGATTGAATGTTTTTGCCATATCTGTGTTTTTGTCGAGTCTGTATTCCTTGACCCATTCATGGTTTGAAAGAAAATTAATGTACATTAATATCTGTTAATTACATTGATAGTACTCTATGGATTTGCTACTTTTAATGCTTATAAAAACGTAAACTCCCTTTTTATGTGCTCTCATATGAAGATATGGTCATTAGTGTTTGCAGCAGCAGAACGGAGTTAGTGGAGTTCTTGAAAGGTCTCCATAATCAAATAGTGTAGTGTCAAACAGTTCGTACACATTCAGCCAAACAAGTCTCATACTGGGGGCTTGATTTTATCAAATTGACCCTAGAGAATAACTGCAATCCTCTCCTTTTTGAAACTTCAGCTAAAATGTTCCAGCTTTCTTATTAACGACTAGTGACAGTTTATTTGGTCTCCAGTATGCCCAAAATGTTTCAAGACATCTGATATCTGGAAAACCCACCAGCGACGCAGTCAGCACTTTTGAATTCATGCAAACGTCCAACGTTCTCAATTTCCTGAAACGTAAACCTGAAAAAATAACAGAATGTAACTGAGAGCTTTAATGGAATTTAAAAGCGAGGCCTGCTGGCCTGACCATTAAGCCTCATCTTTTTTTGTGTTGCAGTTAAAGGTTGTTTAGAGGATAAATGGAGATGATAGGTATTTCAGCTATGTCAGTGACTGAAGTTGCTGCATACTGTATATCATCTAGAACACACACACACACACACACACACACACACACACACACACACACACACACACACACACAAACTTACTGTTCAGGTCCTGTCAGGGCAGCCGATGAGAATAGCGAGCAGCTGCAATGTGGTCATGTGACCTGCATGGTTTATCGGTGGTGCACAGAGGTTGGTAAACACCCCCTCGCCCCTATTTAGTACCACCTCGCCCAACTGACGTCTCTCGCTATATTGGTGTCATCAGTGCGCTGCTTCTTCTGTGCCAGAACACTCTCGTGGATTCACCGTAGAAATCAGCGGTGAGTGGAGTGTGAATATTGATATGTTGATATAGAATGATTTTTGGCAACAAACCCAACCTGTAGTTTATTTTAGCCTGATTTCTGAGAACAGGTGTGTACGCGAGGGCTTGTTTGCAGGACCATTTGCCTTTTACGGGTGCTGGGCCTACATAAGCGCAGCCACTGATATAATCACATACAGAGTGCTTGTTTTTGCGTGTGTGTATGCGTGTGTGTGGTAAATGCACAGGTGCACAGGTTGGGTGGTCTGCACCGATGCAACATCCCCAACACACACAATCACACACATACGGAAACTTTGTAAAGACCACAGAGATGTAAATTTTGGTCAGATTGACCACAATACTTGCATCATGTAGACATCCAATAATGCTGAAGTATATTTGCACAAGTGATAGAAGTGATTTTGAGTGATAGAAGTTAATGTCGCTCAAAGTATACTCAGTGACATAGTTATACAACACTGGGAGATTATTCCTCTGCATTTGACCCGTCCCTGAGGAGCAGTTGTCAGCACTCCGGGAAGCACCCGGGACAAAAATTAGGATTCAAGGTTCTTGCTCAAGGGCTTGCCCTATGACATGTAAACTGCAGGGGATCGAACCACAAATCCTAGGATTGTGGGACGACCACCATTGAGCTTTTTACCGTGAGGATTAGAATCAGATTTTAAATATGAGATAATCGGAGGTAGACAGGGAGCTCAAGTTCTTGTATCTGATATGTGAACTACTGATATGTCTTGTAGTATTGTGTCACTGCTTCTTGCTTCTGTTACTCTCGCTAAGGAGTTGATGTGTTCCCTTCCGCCTTTCATGTCCATTTGTTGGTGGGTTTGTTTATCAACAGGATTATACAAAAAGTACTAAATGGATTTCCGTTAAACTTATTTGTGTTCTGGGGCCAGAATAGACCCCATCAAATGTTGGTGCTGATCCACTTAAAGATAGAATGCGAATTCAGGATTTTTTTTTTTAACCTTAGATTAGGCCTGGGTATGTAATTATAACAAAATCCCAATGTAAACATCTGTGCAATCTCTTCTGTTAAGTAAAAGTATTCTGCAGAGTTTCTTCAGGACATCAGCTCCATCAAAATGGGGCTTGTACTTTCTCCCTCAACACATGAGAAAGGCCGTGTTGGACTGCATGATGCAGATCAGCTGAAACTGAAACTGAGATAGAGAGAGCGACAGAGAGAGACTGGCAGATTTGCGAGGTTGATTGTTGTCTGCCATTGTGAGAGAAAATAAATGAAAAAGAGAAAAGGAAGCCAAAAGGAACATTTTTTTTTTCTTGGAGTTTGTTTTGATTGACCTGAAAGTTTTCTTTAAAGGCTCTCTAAATATATACTGTTAGGCTAGTCTGACAGACTGATTGATCTTATATCTGGCTAAGGTTTGTGACAGTGAGAATCCTGGCCCTGACCAGGACTCTGAATAATTTAAAGCCTAACAGTGTTTCGAATTGTCTATGCTGTTGAAGCTGAAGATTCATTTGTAATTCATGTATTTTGTACAAATACATGCGCTCAGTTCACCAGCCCAGGAGAATAGATTGAAAATATATCTGTCCGCACAGATTACTAACCCGAACAAGCATAGCTCCTTTACATTTTTAAAGTGACACTATGAGAGCTCTATTACAAGTTCAACATGATGAAAATAAATGATCAAAATCAATTTTTTTTTCTTTTGTTTAACCTCTATCAGTAGTTGAGCGCAACAAAATGGAAAAAAATAACAGAATTGTGAGTTCTGTTCTAAGCAAAAGAAAAAAGCAAAAAAATAATGACCCTCTTTAACATTTAAATATATATTCAACATTTTTCAACATTGTCTTTACTTTCTTTGTGAATAGTGCATGGATTTGGTGAAACAAAATCAGAAGTTTTTAGGGGGTTTATATATCGTATGTGTATCAAAATGAAAATCTCGATCCACCAGATTTAAACATCTTCTAATGGGGGTAGTCTGCCCTGTAAATCATGGTTACAGAGCTCTAAGTTGGGCCTCAGCTCAGGTATGCACTCCACTCAGTTTGCTCCTGTGAATTTATATAAGTAGCTCATTTAAAGAAACACATCTTAAGTGCCTTTTTACATGTTAATTGTATCCATCATCTTAAGTTGAACTATTAGTAAGACTATATTTTGTTCCTTTGCAGTGGGACGTTGCCAAACTCACCCTAAGGACAATTCAATTATGTAAGCGGAGGTTTTTTTTTTTTTTGTACTTTTCAGCATCGCTCCCTTTTCTTAATGTTCTTCCACAATTGTGATTGATTGCACATATTCACATTTCACAAAGTAATGGATAGAATTGTTTCAAATGGTCATAACTCAGATAAGCTTTTAGAGAGAATATCCAATCCATATTTCAAGATCCTGGCATTGATAGACTTTACAGTGTGGATAATCTTAAATGATCCGCACATGTGTGACAAGCATGATTGTTGCATTGGCAAAGTGTGGGCTTTGTGCTATGCTATAATCTGACGGTCTTATTTTATAATAGCTGAAATAAAATACCAACACAGTTACACTCTTATTCACCTATCATAAGCGAAATTGAAGCCGTGAATTCTTGGGTCATAAAATGGGACACTGATAATTAACACCGCAGAAACAAAATGAGTCCTTTAATTAGTCGGGCTGATGTGAAGCTATTAAGCTTTCACTAATGGAAATGTTACTTTGACACCTCCAGATGTAATTCTGGCTAATTAAAATGTTAATCGAAGATATTTAGAATGACATGGATATTCTTGCTCCAGGTATTTCATTGTTAATAGCTAAAACTGCGATTACTGGTAATGATCAAATGTTGAAAGACTTTGCCCTTCATGTTTATCTGTTTGAAGTGAGCTAGAAGTGGAGGAGCCTCCTCCTGTATATGTATATATATATATATATATATATAGCCATCCTGCTCAACACATCAAACAGATTATACTGTCCAGAAGTGATTTGTACCATGTCAAAAAATTCAATACAATTTCAAGCAAGCATGTGCACAGGTCCAATTTGTGTGTAGACATTAGTGTGTAAGGTAGTGTGCACCCTGCTGTTGGTGCTGAGTGTATCTATGTCTGAGTGTGTCCTCTGCTTTCTCAATCATTGTCCCCTGACTAATTAGATCTTCTTTTTCTCTGTGTCTCTGCTAGCCGTCCCTTATTGAGGCTCGTCTGTCCTGTGTGACCCCCTGATACAGAGAGGTACGACCACACACACTTATAAACACACACTCTGTATCAGAATGCACTGTGCCTTTAGTAGTGCTGCAGTATTAATCTCTGTTGATACCAAAGCCTACTTTAAACCAGAGGACTGAGAGTGTGTCCTCTGCTTCAGCTTGTGCTTTCGGAGACTCTTTGTTTGTGTGTTTGTTTCTGTGAAGCTCAGCAAATGTCAGACACAATAAAACACCATGGTGCAAACACACACAAAAAAAGAAAAACGGTATCTATGCAGTCAACTTTATTTGCTTCTTTATTTCTGTTCTCATTCTTCTGTGACAGCTGAGCGCTTTAATTAGTTGCATTAACTGTAGAGTTTCCATGGAGTGTAGAGGCTTAGGAATATATTTCTGTGTCACTGCTCAGAAGGAAGCGTCCATCTACTCATGACAGAGAGGCTAGCTGAAGGCTCATTTATGCTGAACGTCATATAGGGAGCTTTTAGTCTGTACATAGTGCATTCATGCTGTATGTGTTTTTGCACGTCTTCAGCAGTATTGAGTCATAGTGGGAATTGTAGCCATAACTGAAGGAAGAGATGAAAAAGGCAAATGGATTTAACAATGGAAAGTAAAAATTAAAAGGCTGACCGCATGCTAGTATGTGTTTAATGAACACTGCCCAGTGTATCCACGTTTATTATCAGAACCTCCTCGAGATAGTTGTTATTGACATATTTAACTCTTTACTGCCATCTTGTGGGTGTATCGATGTCTTACTTAAAGTTTGTATGGGAACATGTGGAACATTGAAACTAACATGTCAATTCTCATAAATGAATGGAGTTTAAATGAGGCTTAAATAAGCCAATTAAAGACAGACTCTCGATACAGCAGAGTCTTAAACCACCCAATCTGCTCTTAGACAATTCAAGGTTCTCCAATCTATTTTCAATATTTTTAGAATTAAATCTGAATTATGACTTTACTTTCCAAGTGTGAACAATATAGCCCACGAAAGAGACAACCCATACTAGCTAGCAGTGCTGCTAAGCCACATCTAACACTTTAGCCCTTTACGCTAACATTAGATAACATACCACTGTTGCACATATTACTGATATTAAAATCTCACTTCCAGTTCTCGCTTATACAGTCTGTCCAACTTCCCAACCTTTTTCTCATTGACACTTGGTTCTCCTTTTCTCATATTTTCTTTCAAAGTAGGTCGTCGCTGCAGCAACTTCGTCAGTCATTTTGTTCACATAACAGCAGCATCTTGACTTCATGTGAGGCAGAGTTTTCGTTGTTCCCTTCAACAACATGAGAATCTTAATGAAATATTGTAGCGTGTCATTCCCTTTTTTTTTAATCTGAGAAGATTTTCATTTTGTATGTGATGAAACCTTATATTATAATTGGATACAATTTAAAAACTCCTGTAAAGTCGGTCTGACTTAAGCTTTCTGACATTACATCTCACTTGAGGAAGATTCATTTTGCACGTCGAGTCATGGCCATACACATCTTGACAGTCTACAGTCTACTCATGGACACATCTTGTCCATGAGTAGACTGTCCCCTTTCTTATAGTGATAAATGTAATGCTGTGGAAAGACATAAATACATGAAACTGCTCGCAAAAAAATCCCTGCAATATTTAGTTCATGACTTCATAAAGGAGTTTTTTTTAATTATATTTCTAGCTAGCAGTGTGCATCGATTGCAATTTGCTTTGTCGACTTTTTCTTAAAAGTTTTAAAATCATGATGAGTAATGTATTTTAAGTGCTCTTATTTTGAAGGATAACAGTGGAAGTAAGGCTGGTTGGCATTGTGTATGTATTCTCGAATGCTGAAATGAATGTACCCACCCTAATCCCAGCGGTTGTGTTTCTTAAACGAATTATATGACCTTTCGAAATGACAATAGAACTTTTTAAGCCTTAGTCCTTTATATGTTATATGTTGGCTTTGTACAGGGACTTCAGGGCTCTTGGCTGACTCTGTGCTGTCGCTAGTTTTAGCTGCTCTGCCAACGTTAGCTTCTTGAAGCTTGCTATGTTCCTGCGGGTGATTCAATTTGAAGCGCATGATTAACTTCGTTGCAAGCCTTGCGCTTTCTGGTGTTTCCTGGTTTACTCGCGAGATGTTGGTAGCTGTGGTAGCTCATGCTTGGTGTGTGTGTAAGGGGCATGTGTGTCACCAGCACGAAGTGAAGCTGCTTGGCCGATTGCCAATCTAATCAAACTCGGCCTCCTGGCACCTCTATTTCTAGCACTTACAGTTTCACAATTTAAGCGCCTTCCACATGCATTATATGTAATTGGTTTTGGATTCAACTGCCCCTTTATATATTTACCCCACTCAGTTTTTTTATTTATTCATTCATTATCCATAACCATTTATCCTGTTCAAGGTCGTGGGGTCTGGAACATATCCCATCTGACTTTGGGCGAGAGACAAGATACATCCTGCACATTCACTATGGACAATTACAAGTCACCACTTCACCTATATTGCATGTTTTGGATTGTGGGAGGCACATGGAGAGAACCCACTCAGACACGAAGACGACTTGCAAACTGAAAGGCCGTCGGAGGTGGATTTGAAGTAGTAACTTTTTGCTGCAAGGTTTTTCTGCTACTTTAATAAATAAAAATGTCATTTTATCGTCAAAAAACAATAATGAAAATCCTTTAAGCTTTACTTCAATAATTTATTTTCTTGTCATGCTCAGCCAAATTCCTGCATCCTGAAAGTTTTTCCGTGAGGCTATATTTAAACTTGATAGTCGGCTGCTGGTACGAGATTCAATTATGAGGTAGGAACCCGAGCAAAAGGTTTTGATTTCACATTCAGAAAAAAAAACATGTTGGAATCTTTGTTCTTTGCTACAGCGATTGGACAAACAGCATCCAAGCTGTTCATGACAGAGTTGGGGGCAAATGCGGGGAGGCTATTTATAGCCCAGGTGGTCTAAAGCTTTCAGAGTTAAAAAAGGAAGCAAACCTCAGAGACCAAATGCTCCTCCATGTCAGCTCTGTGCAGACATAGACAGACAGACAGGGTGAAGTTATCTGTAAGGCCAGGCTGAAAATAACAATTTACTCACCAGCTTACAAGTGCGGTAACTGGTGATGCCTTTGGAAACAGTTATATAATTAGCATTAATAAAGCTTCTCAGCAACAAAACTTTTCATCGACTCCCATAAACCCACCTCCTCAGATTCCTTCTGTTATTGCTGGGTGTCCTTCAAAGGAATAGTTCACCATTCTCGGAAATGAGAATCTCCTTCATCTTGTTCGTTTAATATGTATGAAAAACTGCGTGAAATGATTAGTTTGTCATTTTATATGCGTCATCAATCTTTCTACCCAACTGTGCAGCAGAAAGCGGCAATTTTCCAAAATGCTTGTTCATATGCACTTAATTATTTCTCTGCTTCAGTGAATGATGGGATAATTGAAGACAGCAATAACACAAAGACAAATTCTCAATCTGGCTTAGGGTAGGCCTGGCAATGATTTTTATCTCATGTTCCAATCATATTGCAAAAAACAACGGCTTAAAAAGAAGAATACAACAGATTTAAGGGTTTTTTCCCCACATCAAACACAATATTAAACTTGTAATCACTACTCCAATCTCAAAATTATTCAACACTCAGAACTGCATCGCTCATAAAAGCACAAATCACATATGTTTGAAACATTGTACCAACCGTTATAGAATTACTTTGACAGTTTAGTCGCAACATTTTTTCTGTAAAGACTTAAATATGCATAAGAGCTTCATATCCAACCTGTAGTTCCAAAGCGGGAACTTTTTTGGCCTATTTGTCAGCGTTGTGTCTTGAGGAGGAAGAATGAAAAATATGCTGAAAAGAACATTCTGCCTTCAGTGAAGCGTGACGGCATCTTGGTGACACTACGCTTCCTTGGTCACTGGAAACCTGCAGTGCATAGAGGATAAGATGGGTTCCATGAAGTTTTAGGAAGCTTTAGGGTCATTGGACATTCCATAAGGACAATGATCCCAAACGTAACTCAAGCATGAGTCTGTGAAGGAATTTCTTTTGTCAGGAAAACCCATGTGAAGGAGGAGCTTAGGTGAGACGATACTGAACGGCATTTTGTACAACTCAATAGAGGATTGTTAAAAACAATACATGTGGAACACAATCTAAGGCTATTCCAGTTCTGAATGCCACTCCCTGATCACTTAAGTATTTAACCTGACATGAAGGGGGATATACCTCAGTTAAGGTTGTCTTTTACCATCACGTATACTCAAAGCACTAAGAGGCACTTGTGATCACAGAAGGATATCATTTGAAATATATATTTACATGAGACACATAGTGTCCAACAACGCTCGGTGTCAGAAGATGTCGTGGAAGATTTAAGAGTCCTCTGCCTGAAACACCAAAGAAAATATCTGAGATCAAAAGGAGATGGTTTGTCCATGAGGACCGCCAGACGCTGGTGTCTGTCTCCGCATCAAGTTTGTAGTAGGTAATACAGACAGTTGTTGAACAATTTTTAGACTGTTTTCAGGAAAAACAGCATTTGGTGTAATTGTGATTAAATTATCATAATGATTATTAAATTCTTATTATATTTATATATTATAGATATCAAAACTATTCCTGTGTGATTGGTGGTAACTGCAAACGGTTAATGAACAGTTTTTTGTCACTCAGTTTGTCAGTGATGCTTTCAACTGTTCAACCTGGGTTAATAAAAGATTGATTATTAACTTATTAACAAGAGAATGAACTCAAGAAAATAGTTTTAAAATACTTTGATTGTGTGTGTTTGCGTGCGTGAGGGTATGAACATGAGAACTAGCAGGAAAACAACTGTATAGAGATATATGGGAATGTCTCTGGGTGAGGAAATGCATGGGAGATAAAGTAAAGTCTGAAAGAAAAGGAGGAATCCTTCCTTTGTTTGGTTAAAGCATGGAGTCTCCTGGGAAGCTTTCAAATCCTCTCTGGAATGCGTGCGTACGTGTGTGTGTGTGTGTGTGTGTGTGTCTGTGTGTGTGCTCGTTTCTTAGAAGTGTGTTGGAGGCTGGCTTGTCACTGCATTTATACATGGAATGCAAATATTTGTGTGTCTGTGTTCGTGCCTGCGTGCGAGCTTCAGTCAGTTCCAAGTTGTAGTGTAACTGTTACCATAGCGACCTATATCCTGTGTTTTTCTGTGTTACCTGTGTCTTTCATTTTTCTTTCCTACTTTCTTTCTTTCCAAGAATTCACCCTCCCCTGTCGCTCTGTTTCTCTGTACCCTTGTTGAGTGATCTAAATGCCAGCGTACAGCTCAGATAGCATCAGCTGTTCTCCATAATGTGTTTATTTACTCAGCACTCGACTCATCCTCCGGTGGCCTTGAATCTGAGCCCACTTCTGGTTTATTTGTGCGGGTGGGTGTGTCGGTGTGCACACAGTTTACCTGTGACAAATAAATGGCCTTTTTTTTTCAGTTTTATGGTTGTATATCAGAAATTGAAGTTACATCCAGCAGAAATTTGGAGAACATTTCGGTAATCTATTATGGTTGGTCTTTGAATCTTTGTTGATCATGTTTCCTGTGAAACACCCATAACGGAAAAAGTTTATTTTTCACCAAACAATGCTCACACAATCAGAATTTATTGCATTAAGAACTTTTCCCTTTCGATGTCTGTCTTTTTTATTTTAAATCACATTTGCATTTATTTTCCATTTTCTTTTTGATTGAGAAGGTGTAGGCAGAAGATACCATGACAGGCATCATGGTAGGTGCTGAGTTTTGCTGCTGTTTGTGTTTGGTGCAGGATGGTGATGGAGGAAGGGTCGCAGAGTGACAGGGGGAGGGGGACTTCAACAACAGCAGAGGGGACCCGGCTCTTCGTGGAGCTCGGTGAGTGACTTGAGACCCTCTAAGCCTCTGCAAGGAACCCTGAGTGTCTCTTTTAGACCTGGGAAATATGAACTTCTTTGTACTCTGTTGTAAAATGCAGGAGCAGATACATCTATGCAATTTAGTTTTGTCACACTTAAATATGTAACTTTATTTCCCATAACATAAATGATAAATACATCACTCCATCACTAGCCCAAATTTTATTCTGAGGGATTATTGACTTTTTCTCTCCATTGCAAATTCCGAATGACCCATCAGCGCTTTTAAATTTCTTCTTCTTTTCATAACAGGGGAGCAGAACTTTGACGGCATTTGCCTTTCTACATATCGAACAGCCTGTAAGCTCCGCTTCATACAGAAAAGATGCAACTGTGAGTCAAATTAAAATAACCTTTTAAATTCAGTGTGTTTGAAGATTGTTTGATTTCAGAGTCTTGACCTTTTTCAATCCAGTGCATCTGGTCGACATATACAATGTGATCGAGGCTGTGCGGGACGCTGGACTGAACGCTGTGGAGTTGGACGCCGGCATCTCTGTGACCAGATTGGAGAATTTGGTGTCCTCCCTGTTCAACCAGCTCAGCAAACGACTGCCCACCACACACACCATCAACCCTGGAGAGAGCTCCGCCCTTTTAGTGGAGTTCTTACTGGCTGCAGTTGATCGGTACAAAAAGATGGATACTTGGGATTTTTTCTAATGCATGTCGTTTTAGGTGAATGAATGTAAGGTGTGTTAAAGTGCAATAAATGTGTGTTTATTTTGTGTGTGCTTTCATTTCAGTGAACCCGACAGCCGTCTGACGGTGCTCTCTGTGAAGACCATGTTGGCCATGCTGTGCGGAGGGAAGTTGATAGATAAACTCCGTTGTGAGTAATTAAGTTAATACCATCACGACTTCCGTGGAATCGGTCAGAGATCATGGTTTCTGTATTTACCAGAAATACTTTAAGTATTCCTCAGAAATGGGCTTGAACTCACTGACCTCACTTGAAGGCTTTGATTGTAAAGAGAGAGGTAGAAATAGTGAGAATATAGTAAAACAGGAGAGAGTGTGCATTCCGCTATTGGTGTTTTTTGTATTTTCACTTTGTTAGTGTAATAGAAAAACAGTGTTCCTAATTCAAATGTAATAAAATGTAAGGGATTATGTAAACACAGTGTTTCAGCTGTTTATTAGAATGTTAAAGGGAAAGTGTGAGTTGCCGGCTGGGATGATTACTGCAAATCCCACTTTTCCGTTTGTCATTAATAAGATATTACAGTACCACCCTTACTGGATCTATATTGATGACAAACATCATGTACAAGCCTTCGCCCCCAAAACACATCAACGATTCTTGTATCCCCACGACCCTGTCACCGATCAAGCTCTTCTGTTCCTGGAATACCCAACAAGATCTACATTTTGTTGATACCCTGACCCAATCATCAAGCCATCACAATTTTGCCCTTTTCAAAGTCAATCAGATCCTTAACCTTCCTCTCCTCCTGCTTTCAACACAGTAATGTTAGGACCCAGTGTTCACTTCCTGTCTGATAGATCCCACCCACTGACAGATCTTCAATGTTACTGTGACTGTCATTGGTTGTAATGTTGTGACATATATGACGGCTTGTGGTAAAAAAAATAAGGTCAATACTTTGGTTTACTCATTTACCAACACCGTTATGAATACGTATGTATGGAAAATATTTTTGAGCTCACATTATGGAGACTCATCTCATTTCTTTGGACTAGACGCTTTTGACCCCACAAAGTTTACCTAAAAATGGAGGTCAGAATTTGATTTGGTTCAGGGGCCACGTTAGAATTCTAGTGTGGATACTGTTATGGTATGGTCTGTCTTCAAAATATTAATATCATTTATTACAAATGCATTTTGTGTGTGTGTAGATGTGTTTTCTCAGGTATCTGACTCAAGCGGCATGTTGGTACCGTCCAAATTTGATGGTTTTCTGAGAGAGGCTCTCAAATTGCCCACTGCTGCTCATGAGGGACCGTCCTTTGGTTATACACACACCTTGGCACGCTCATGCTTCCCACAGCAGGTACAATTACACACCTCTCCTTCATTATATTATCATTTATTTCATCATTTACAGCAACGCCTATTAGTTTACCTGGTGTTTCGGATTTTTATATAATCTTTTTTATGTAGATTCTGGCTTTTTATTGTTAATTTGTGACTTTAAATGTTGTCATTGTCGCTGTAGAAACGAGTGATGCTCAACATGTTCCTGGACATTGTAGCCGACCCCCCCCAGTGTCTGGTTTGGCTGCCTCTCATGCACCGCCTGGCCAACGTGGAGCATGGTACATACACAGAAGCATGACCCACAGACATATGTGTTCTATATTTTCAGCCTTCGGTTGTTCATATTTTTAAAAATATTTTATTCAATATAATTCTAATTTCTAGTAAACTTAAATACCAATTATTAAGGTTTCTTAAATTAAGCGGCTTTAGACTTGTTTTTACCAGTTAAATCAAAAGAAAATTGGGATATTGTTAAACAGCTTAAATGTTTAGGTTTAGTCTTAACAAATAAATGTATTATATTTAGTTCTTCATAGTTTCAAATTTTGATATCAATCTTGGACTCAAAAGTCTGAAGGCTACATTTTCACACAGTTACATTTCCTTCTGAGACTTGCCTGATATTCCACTAGAAGTTGTGTTTCCCCTTAATAAACCTGTGATTAGAGGTCCTCTATGTATTTTCTCTCTCTTTCTGCCAGTTTATCATCCAGTAACATGCTCCTACTGTCGAGGCAACGGTATGACAGGCTTCCGTTACCGCTGCCTCCGTTGCCGTAATTATCAGCTCTGCCAAAACTGTTTCTGGCACGGCAACGCTAGCGGCTCTCATAGCAACAAGCATCAGATGAGGGAGCACTCGTCCTGGGTGAGTCACTGTGTGCTTCCTCCTTAATATCACAAGGGGGCACTAAGTGTGTGTGTGTGTGTGTGTGTGTGTACGTGTGTTTCTGTGTGTGTGTGTGCGTGTGTGCGCGAGTGAGTGTGTGTGTATATGTGTGTTTGCACGTGTGTGCGTGTCCAAAGAGAGGATGACTGGCAAGAACGGCAGGAAGCTCTTAATCAGTGTCGTTCCACTGATATGGGCAGTGGAACGACCATTAGCAATGTCTCAAGAACATAGACGAAACACTCAAATACAAATACAAATACTGTCTGAGTTTCTATCAGAAATGTAAGCTATTTTTTTACAGTATACTAAAAGTTAATATAGAGAGAAGCAAAAATATTGCTAGAATTTGTATCTGTGGTTGAGCATCGGATGATAAATAAATCTCCAATACAGATCTTATCACGTTTGTCAAGAAGCTGATTATTCTCAGCTTCATAAACTTAAGTTACTGATCCAGGATATGGTAATTAGGTGATGTAAACATCAATGCTACTGCAGACCACATGTCTCTCCAAATTTTAATGAAAATAGTAATACTAGTCAAAAACTGTCCTCATACAACCAGAATGTCCTGTCATGTCCTGAGCACTTTTATGTTACCAACAATCCCTCCTTGAGGTACCACCAACCATCCGGGCTTGTGTCTGTCCTCAGACTTGGTTTGGTGCATTTTCCCTGCACAACAATAAAATAGATAGTCTATAAATGTCAAGAGTAATACTTCTGATTTACTTAATTTAAGAAGATTATAGTCAGTATAGTATAATCCGTTTAACGTAGGGCCCGTGTTCTACTGAAGAAGTAACATCGGTGCGTGTCCTCTATAATGATTAGTGTAATCAGATTAAAGCTGAGATAAGATGAAATGTCATCATCTTAAAGAGATGAAGAAATAGTGTATTAATGAACAGAGATGTTGAATTATTCATTTCCCGGGCTCGCCATATTATGTCGTATTACATTTTTCAGTTTCAATGATTAATCTATTCATGAGTGCAGATCCTCCCGATGGAACCGTCTTATCACAGGCTACCGATCCTAATATTCCTCAGCACACCTTGCATCCACCGATATTGCTGTTTTTCGGTATCGTATTTTCTGCTTCATTTCAGCAGTTTTGCAGAGTTAATAGGGACTGAGAAATGAGGCAATGAGGATACAGGAGTTTTTATAGGAGGTTTTTTATAAAATTACTAGGCATATAAAAAAGTACACAAAATATAACTATGCTCACAAAAGCAGTTAAACAAGAGGATGTTAACTGAAACAACTGATCTAACATAATGACGCAGAAGATAAATACGTTGGGGTTTGGTTGAACTAAATAACACATACGGGAAAACGAGATAGATGTCAACTAAAACTACGTACAAAACTAACTAAACATAAGTGGTACAACTGCCCAGCTTTGGTGGTCTGGCAAACTAGTGAGGTGGGAGTGTGTTATGATATTACCCTGTGTGGTCGTGGCCATCACTATAGCACTAATTATTACTGTTAGATCGAGGAAACTCCCTTTGGAGTTTTATGATGTGTTCCGCATGCAGCTGTGTTGCAAATTAGAATAAGAAGCAGCATCCAGGACTTACAGCCCTCCTCATTCATCCGAGCTTAGAAGTACACTGGCTTGTTACCCCCTATTTGTTTATATATTCATTTATTATACATATATTTTGATGAAATATAAACTTTTCACTACATTTATATGCAATGATTCCTGATCTGAACAAAAGTCGAAGTCAATGAAACCATCAAATTGAAAGCCATGAAAAGTTTACCATTGTAGCAGGTCAAAATGTTATATGTTATATACCCGTTTTGTACACACACGGATATAAACATTGAGTTGTTGTTTACGTGCCTGTGTTTATGTGTGTAGAAGTCGCCGGCGACAAAAATTGGTCGAGCCCTGAGCAGGACTCTGGGCTGTGTGTCGTCCAGAGAACCCTCTCATCCAATTTACCCAGAGGAACCTGAGAGGACCATCAATCTCAGCAACATAGTGTAAGACCTCACAGCACAAACACACACCCACACACACATCCACACACCCTTAGAGAGACTGAAAGAAATGCTTAAGAATAGTCCCTTTAAATAAAGCCCACATAAGATCTGAATGAAGAAGCAGCACATCCTTTCTATTACTGCTGGACTACAACAAAGATGGGACACATGGGTAAACTAAATAATGTAGAAATTCATAATCTAAAAATGGTCCAAGTAAGCGAACAAATAGATGGCAGTAATCTGTGTAAGTCAGCAGTGAATAAAGTCTGTGGCAAGGAGATTTCTTTCTAGTCTGGTTGCTGCTTTCGCTAATGTGTTCGGGTCACATAAGGCCCAGGTGCGTCCCATGCCTCTGATTAAGCTCCCAGTTTGTCTGCCGCCCTGAAAAAAGCAAGAACAGCCAGAGCGGAGTGACACAGATAGAGGCGCCATCTCAGTTATGGAGTCAAATGGTTCCGTACAATATCAATATTCCGCCTAATATCAGCTAATGTAATATAATTATAGCTTTATATTCCTGTGTAACTGATGACTCAGTCTCGCCATGACTCAGATGACTCATTTAAATGTTTCTATTATCAAGACAGAACAATTAAATACGTCTTTGTCGCACTTTCATATAATTACCTGTTGCTGAACAATGTTTACATAGACTTGCTGTCACTGCCTACACAACCAATCAGCCATAACTTAATATCTTCTGATAGGTGAAGTCCTAAAAACTTTGATTATGTCTTTACAATGCTAGAATGGTGGATTTTATTGTGCCGTAAGTGAAGTTTTTGTCCTCAGAGTTGAACTAGTGAACCGGCAATAAGGTCAAGGGCACCAAAGGCTCATTGATTCACCTGGGGAATGAAGGCTAACTTGTGTTTTTCACTCCCAAAGGGGTGCTACTCTCGCACAAATTGCTGAGAAGGTTAATGCTGGTTCTGATATAAAAAAGTGTAGAGTACACAGAGCTGTTTTGGCAGCATAAAGGGGTCCCACACGATATCTTGCTCTAATATCTTCACACTTAATCCCGCTAGTGTTACTTGTTAGTTCTAAATTCAAGGTAACAGATTTAGCAATATGCTCAAAATCAAACATTTTATAATTAATTTTTGCTAGATTTATATTACATTTTTATATAAAACAGGAGCGTGATGATCTTGCCGGCAGCATATAATTTTTTTCTGAAAGGTAATAATACCCACTTTTTTTTTTTGTAACCATCTGAGCGTGGAAGATATAGAGAGCCTGAATGCGACATCAGAATGTAGTTAATGTTTACCCAAACAGAGGTTGAAGGTCTGTTTTGAAGCTCTATTAGAGATGTTAACATTTAACCCTGAAAACACTTTTGTCACACAAACAAAATGTGTCTGAAGCAGCAGATAGAATAACATTCATGTGTGTTATCACTGGTACGGTTACACGCACACAGACAGTTCAGATAACACGAGACCTGAGAAGTCCCACCTCTATCGCCATCATGTTGTTTGCTCCACCCCTAGTGGTGGACTCACTCTGTTTGATTTTCCAAACTACGGTAGACTGGGATAATACATCGGGGACATATTCAGCCAGCACACAGGTCATAGTACAGATGTGAGTATGCTTGAAATCACACCTCCACACCTTATTTCCCCTCCTAATCGTCTCTGAATATCTGTCTTCTTTGATTTTTATTTGTTGTTAACTCTCTCCCTCTCTCCTTTCTTTCTGCCTCTTTCTCTGGTTGGCTTTGTCCTGTCTGTGTTTGCTCAGGCTAGTACAATTCAGGATTGCATGATTGCACTCCAAAAGCACGTGAGAGTGTTTGTGTGTGAGAGTGGGAGAAAGAATGCAGGTTTTTCTGATAGGGAAAGCCTCGCGTTAGAATTTTTTACTGCTATAATCCCGACCCATGTTTACTCTGTTGATGATGTGGGGCTGTGACACTGTGGTTGTTATGTTTGCAGCCCCTCTCGTCCCACCAGGAACACCAGTGAGGCCATGTTGCATTCTTCATCAGTGCCCGATTCCGCCAAGAGGTAAAATCCGACTTAAAGAGTTCAGAAGTTCCACTTTAGTGTATGTTGTTTTTTCAATAGTTAATTGAAGTGTTTTTTAATCATTATAATTGAATTTTTAATAACTATTTTGATTTCCTTGTGAATGATTATCTCCTAATTATTACCAATTCAATTTTGCTGACTGGATTTGATGAAAGTTAAGTGTGTTACTCTTTTAAATTCAAACTTCTGACAATGACACCATGAGCTGCGTACATTTGTGATAAACTTCAGTCTTCTGTGAAGCAACCAAACTGATTCATTTTAATATTTAGTATTTTCTTAAAGCAATCTTGAATTCTCTTGAGCGCTGGAACTTTCAGCTTTTTCCATACAGTTTTGTGTACATAACATACTAAACAACGTCTACAAATTCATTGAAACGGTATTTTTCTATAATAATTGTTAGATAAGGCCCAAAACCAAACAGAGAATTTGCCAGATTGTATTTGAAAAGGAATAGCAGGGACTATGATGGTATTAAGTCTTATTCTTTAGGTATAAGTCTTATTCTCACTCCTTTTCCCAACTGTTATATGCCGAGGGTGACACTCATTAAAACAATTCAATAAGCTCAGTCAGGCATAAAGCGTTTTAGAAATATATCTCAGAAACAACATTTACATGTTTATTTCCTGTCTCTTATCCAGCTTAGCGGCTGCTCAGCGTATGAATGAGGAACACGCTTTGATCGCTGCGTATGTGAATCGTCTCCAGAGCAGCCCAAGGTGAGAGGAAGTGACACAGCAGAGGAGTGGTTACAACTGGCGGTTAAGGGAATCTGGGAGAGTGAGAAGAAGAGAGAAACCTGCAGTTCTACAGTTCAGGCTTAATTTAATTAATCTCTGCCCAAATTTGATCTGACAGATTTAATTATTATTGTTAGGAATCGAAGATCATGTGGAAAAAAATCTGTTTATGCATGAGAAACTGAGCTCAGGTCAGACAAGTGGTTGTGATTCCATGATTCACTATCGGCCCAGTGTCAACACCCCCTTGGCAACATGTGCACTCAGTAGCCAGTCATCTGTTTCAGTTAAAACAGGGAGACACCCCACGGCTAATTTAACTCTATTGATGTACCCAGGATCCATTTAACCCCATTTAGTCACTAAACAGAAGTTTGCTCAACGCCCAGTGGAAGCCTGTAATTCCAAGATTAGGTGGAGTGATGATTGATGATGGTCAGTGTAATATGTTTATGTTTTTGCAGGTTGCTACACAGTAAGATTAGATTTATAGTGCATGCTTACAAATAAACAGTAGTGCATTATTGCTAGAAAGAACAGAATAAAACATAAGTGATGATTAAACCCCTTAAAAGTCAGGGATATTATCTAATTATCATCGCTGCTGCTGATGCCGCAGATCCTTTGTGATGACTCAAAAACTATATCATGGATCCTTTTCAAATTTGAGACTCACATAGACCTTAATCCAAGGAAGAACTGGAGGGATTTTGGGAGAGTTCGGTCTTATTTTTTCGACACCCTGTGGGCTTTACCTAGAAAATTTTCAGGCCAGAATTTCTTAACTGTTGGTCCGATTTAGTCCAAAGTTGGTGCATATGATTCGACCAAAAAGATCTATCTCGTATACATTATGTTCTACTCTAATAGTTCATGTTTTACTCACTAAGGGCAGTTTTTTTATGAAAAACAAAGTTTTTCTGATATAACCTTCTAACCATTTGGCTCTATTAAGTGCATATTTGGCTCATGTGAATTGACTTAACGAGGTCTATCTTGTAAAATCGTATTTTACTCTAGTAGTTAATATTTTACTCAGAGGGAGAGCTGTTTTTTACATAAAACACTGTTTTCCAGACATAACTAAAAAGATATTTCATGGATCATTTTCAAAATTTATACCTCAATAGTGCTTAGTGCAAGGAAGAACTGGGTTGTTTTTAAGAAAGGTCGGAGGATTTTTTTCTGAAACTAGGGGTGAGCTTAATCTCCCAAAGTTTAGACATAATTTCTCAACCATTTATCTGATTTAGACCAAATGTGGTGCAAATGAATGGAATTGAGGAGATCTATCATGTTTGTCCAATATTTTAGTCTAGCAGTTCATATTTTACTCAATTTAGTGAGCTTTTTATTTTTATTTTATGAGAAATACCGTGGAAATAACTTTTGTTATAAACAAATTTAAGTTCAAGACTTCAATCAGGGTGATTGCTTTTACAACGAGGGGGATTGGGAACTTTTCAGGGATATACCCTGTCTGCAGGGGGCTACACCTTCGGTCTAGTTATTTATTAGTTCATGTTGCTGCTTATAAGTTGCTGATTTCCCTACTCTGTGTGCATCAGTAGTGTGGACAGTCCCAGCAGACAAGATGAGGAGCATAAGCTGATCGCCCGCTACACCTCCAAACTGGCCGAAACTGACGGCGCAGGAGTGAGTCAATAAGACCTTGTTTTCTCACACACAGTAAACAGAAAATACACAAACACACAATCAGGCGAGGGGGCTTCCGGTTTAGAGAGAGTTCTGACACAGAGCTGTGGGTGGTCTCTCTCTGATCTTCAAGCTCCAGCTCTAAATTAAGATCTTTTTTCGTCCGGTAGATGACAAATGATCAAACCACAGCTACAGCAGATCCAATGAGCCTCATGTCATTTTGTGTCTATGTTTCAGGTAATACCAAACCGGAGCATCAATTTCGATGTGAACAAACAGAAGAGGGAGCTCATCGCTCAGCTAGAGTCAAAAAACAGGTAGAAATTCATGAATGTTAGATGGTTTTTAATTAATCTTTAAATAATAGAATAATAGAAAATATGTATTGTATCAGTTTCTACCAAACTACATGGTTTGATGATATTATTAAGGCAAAAATGTTGATATACTCGCATAAATAATGTATTGTTACCTCCACCAAGATTGTTATGTTCTCCCTAGCATCTGCTCCTTTGTTTGGTCAAAAGCTTGGATATGATCGGGGCAGAATTGTTTCAAATTTGAACTGTGTCCAGGTGATGGAGCAGAACCATAAGCTTCTTTCAGCATTTTCTCTGTCTATTACTCATGGAATACTTGGAATGGATCTGGAACTGGATTGAACTGTTTACACTTTCTTATAATTGGATTTCAGGGTTTATGACTATGCTTGTCAGTTAAGCATAAACTACTTCAAAGTTACAATGAAAGTTGGTTGGTATGGGGAAATCATCAAACTTTGTTGATGGTCTGTGTGAAGGCAAGGGTTCATGGGTATTTGTGTGTGTTTGTTATATGATTACAATGGGGATCTAGATCTGGCATATGTAAAACATGTAGGATTGTTGACTGTCTGACTTTATGGTTTGTCAATGGAAAACATCAAATGTTGACTCATTTAGTACTTTTTAGCGGAGCTGACATATTTGTTATTTCTGCTGAAACAGCAAAAAAGATGTATATTATGTTTTTTCATAATCAAAGTGTCCTGTCGGTACATTTCTCTGCATTCAGTCCCCGGGGACTTTACTGAAGTGTTTGGTGCAGTAGACCTCAGCATTCATCTAAATAGGCTTAGGGACTGTCTTAAAAATGGTTATGTTTACACAAGTAAAGGGGTGGATCTGTGTCTTTAATAAAAAACTATGTATCCTCCAGCCATGGCCGTGGCCATGTACTGCATTTCATCCCCACTTCTCTGTCACTCCATTTCCTTCACATATTTTTCTGTCCTTTCAATAGTGCCCTGAAGGCCAAAAGCATTTTTGTATTAAAAAACAAAATACTCCCTTTTTTCGACTGTGGTGTCCCTCAGGGGTCTGTTTTTGGACCAATTTCGTTTTTGGTATATATGCTTCCCCTTGAGCATGTCTTACTTAAACATGGAACCCTGTGTTTATGTAAGACAAAGACAAATTGTATTTTGATGAGACACAGATATCCTGATCCTGAGAGTCCCTGATACTGACATGCCATACATTTGACATTACCTTGCAAGTATTGTTCTTTACCATTATCATGTGGTATGTGTATATCTATATACACCTGTCAGATTTACAGTTTAATGTCCAATCCAACAAGGGAGCTTCTTTAAGAAATCTGCAAAAAAAACCTGCAGAAGTATGTGTATATTATCTTTTCACTGTCTGTTCAGTCATTTAAAATCTCCCCCAGCCTCAGCTGACAAGTACGATCTTTATTTCCAGAGAGATCTTGGCAGAGATCAAACGTCTCCGTGCACAGCATGACGCAGCGTGCCGGGCCAGTCCCGAGAAGGGCTGCACCAACCCAACCCTGCTGGCCGAGCTCCGTCTGCTCAGGTAAGGAAAAGATTCCACCAAAGCCCAAATTGGTCTGGTTGGATCTCCTGTTGTTCATTTTACAAAGTGAACAACAGACTAAGACTAAATTTATTTGAGTCATACCAATCACTCCTTTAGAAATCTAATTGTGTCAGCCTGTACTCTGCCTCCCTTGTATTCTGTGCTACATCGTCAAATTTGGCAGGATATCGTCCATATTGCCAGTTAGGGAGAACCCTTTATGGCAGATGGTGGTGACAGATGGTGGGTTTCGTGAAAAGCTAAAATAAAAATCACTTCCAAGATTTAAAAAAAAAAAAAAAAAATTCGGTGAAAACAAAAGCCCAAAAATGGAAGAAGTGAGACAATATAATATTCTGCCAGAGATAGTTGTAGTAATGAAGTTGTAAGGACACTGGCGTGTTAAAGTGTGACATACAACAGCTTTAAATCCACTATGTTTACATTTTTTTATTTTATGGTATAATAGCATCATAAAACTTCAAACATGACAGGAGGCATTGTTTTTTTTTGTGTCCTGCTGGATAGGGCCACTCGGGTGCGCCAAATTCCAACGTTTTTACATTCAACACATGTCCACTTTAAGTAATGCCCATCACTTGAAGAACTGTTTAGTTGTTTGTCAAAGGAATTGACTTGAATGTTCTTATTATGATGTGATGAATGAAGAAGAATTTCTTTGAAAGCTCCTCTATTGTCTGACATGGGGCCAGAATATGTGCATGTGAAGAGAAAACTGAAAGAACCCTTAAGATATAGATGAAATTAATAAAGTTATTATCTACTCACCATTCTTGTGTCAAAAAACAACAAACAAAAAAAAGAGGACTAAAGGGACTTTCCAAAATTCCAGACTGAGATTTGAAAAGTCATTATTTAAACTTATTTTTAGGTTGAGCTCATGATTTTTTTTAGCCTTAAAGCTGAAAGCATTAGGGAATGCAAGTCTGAGGCGGTTGCACAAGCTTGAATACGAGTACATGCACCATTAGAGGAGACCAATGGGAACTTTTGATCTTTGCCTTACTCATTGTTTGCATGCTGCCTGGAAGTTGCATAATGCAGAACAGACAAAGCTTTGCCGAAGTTACAGCAAGAAGCATCTTGATCGGATCTAAGGTTAAAAGGATTTTTGGTGTTTTACAAGTCAGTGTATTCAGAGCTCTTTGCTGCTTGTGTGAATGTTAAGACTTTTTCACATTAATGCTTTAAGCTAAGAGTTAGTTCTGTTCTGATTTAGCTGGCTTAAAGTTCAGAATGTCGGCTATTGGAGCTTTTTTGTTTCTCTCTGTTTTCATATTTTAACACTGCAAACCTGCTGTGAAGCTCCGGAAATGTTTTGCGAAATAGGAAAACTCATCTTCTCTTTCCATTCGTATTGAAATCAGCACTTAATTATTGAATTTTCATATTTGGATGAAGTATTAACAAATTATTTAACGTCTAAAACTACCTATAAACGCCCCTAAGTACATTCTGATTGACTATAACGGATTATTATTACCATAAATTACCAACTCTCCCCTCCATCTTTATATCTGAACAGCAAATTCTGCAACTTTTTCTTCTTTTGTCCTTATTTAAAGTTACCAGATGGTCTAAAGTATACTTTATGAGGTAATCATGCTATGTAGCAATATTGATACAGCTACGGAGCTATTTGTAACCTACATGATGGCATTCCTGTTGCTCCTGCAACCTGAGAACCAATATCCTTCAATCTAAACTGTTCTATGTCTCAAAGTTTTTCTTTCTTTTGAGCTTTTATGATCTCTCACAGAGCGAGTGCTAAATTGCATGTGCATTCTAACAGATTGCATGTTATGTTTGCGGGCGATGTACTAATGATTTACAGGCGTTGCTGTTTAAATGAGGGTTTTGCGTGTGTTACTGGCTTCCGCCAGAGAAACAGAGAGCAAGACAAAGACCGCAAGAGCAGAATTTAATTTAATGTTGTGGATCTCAGCTGGTTGGTGGAAGAGGCAGATAAACATATTGTTGAACTACAGCAAAGACATTTTAATATTAATCAAAGAAACGCGATATGATAGAGTATCTGTGAGAAAGTCAATGTGGTTGGTAAAACAAGAAGATGAAAGGAAGAGCAAATGGCATGAAAAGCCATTTGCATGAGAAGAAGAGAAAATTGCTTATAATAAAAATTTAGTTAATAAAACATGTGGGGGCCGATGGAACACATGCCGCTGACCGCTAATGAGCAGCAGGTGCAGATCACTTTCTGCCTTGAGCAGATAGAGGAGCACAATAAGATACACACATTTTTTTCCTGGATATTTTTAATTTATTTAAGATATTTATCAATATCTCCGATATTTCAATTTATTTTAACATTTTGCTGAGTATAAACTACTATAAAATAAATAAAGGGAACACTTAAATCACGTATCCCAGATCTGGATGAATGAAATATTCCTGTTGAAAATCAAAACTAGCCAAGAATCAGCCAGAAAGAATGAGGAAATGGAAATGGTCCGTGGCCACCAGCTGCAAAAACATTCCTTGATAGAGGTTTTCTCGCTAATTGCCTCTCCTCTCCACCTGTTGTCTGTACCATTTGCACAACAGCAGGTGAAAATGATTCATAATCATTATTGCTTCCTGACTGAACAGGTTGATATCCCGGAGGTGTGATTGACTTGGAGTTACACTGTGATGATTATGTGTTCCCTTTATTTTTTTGAGTAGTTTAGTTAAGTAACAGGCAGCTAGTCAGAGCTGTATCTGGTCTGACGAAGGCCATCAGTGCCCTGGCAAGAGGGATGGAAACTGAGGTACAGGCAGTGGTGTCGCTCTACATCCAAGCGGTCCCGCAACGGAGCATCATGGGAATGGAGAAGGACCAAAGCGCACAGCCACACATGTGGCCAGTGGTCAATGTTGTACAACATACAGCAGACAACTACAGTCTGGGTCACTTTTTCTTGGCTGTACATTAATGCTCCTCCTGTGCGGTCCAAGCAACGGAACCAGCTCTTTTGTGAAACGTTGACTATGCACAACGCTGTGCCCATTAGCACCTTCCTTTTAGACTTATTAAAAACAGATGCAATCACAAGCACCAAATTCTTTCCAGGCTTTCTAAATCCCATTGCACGCGCTAAATTACTCTGCACTAATGTACTAATGTACTAAATGGACAGCGCGGGCAATGTTGAATGTTTGGACAGACGCAATCCTCAGTGCGCAACTAACCCTGAGCACGCAAACCTTTAGTCAACCAGGATCTTAGCCTCCTCTTTAACCCGGAAACTGAAGTCACCCAGAAGAATATCAAAGATTACACACATTGTTTCGCTTCACCGACCAACCATGTTTCCTTTAGAATGCCCTACAATTTCTAGCAATGCTCTCTCATAGGCGTCCTCAGAGGATGATCTTGTGCAAAAGCCCACTTGAGTTGCTTTACTCCCCTGTTTGTCTGAAAAACAACTGTCTGCAAAAGCTTACAACAGAGACAGAGAAGAGATTCCGTGGTTTTCCCATTGGGTTTTATCAGCTCATAAACCATATGAGACAGATTGTTGTGTATAACCATTCACAATTTTATAATTACAGCTTGTATACGAGAACAATTTAACAGATTATTGATCTGACTAATGGGGAATGAGCCTTTTTATGTGTGTTTCGATGCAAATTAATGCGTACATAAACAAATGTTGAGCTGTCTTACAAATTAGCCGTAAAAAGGGGGGCCTGTAAATCTTATCCTGCAGCCTGTCAGCAACCATTTCCTCCAGTTTAACTATGTCTACTGTGAGTCCTTGAGCTCTTTTATTGCTGCCTCCTCCCAAAACCGTTATGTGACAGTAATGGAGGGTTGGTGTGTGTTGCAGACAAAGGAAAGATGAGCTGGAACAGAGGATGTCGTCTTTGCAAGAGAGCAGGAGGGAGTTGATGGTGCAGCTGGAGGGACTGATGAAGCTACTCAAGGTGACACAGACACACACACACACACACACACACACACACACACACATATTGCTTTCATATGTTGTACTGAGGGCAAAGTTCCACTTTTCTCCACAACTCAATGCTTCTGTCCTTTCAGTTACAAGCTTCGCTTTTCCCTCTGTTATTTCCTCCTTCACAGTTGCCCCTTTTCTTGCTCTGACCGTTTCTTACATCCTGTTTTCCATCCTTTTCCCTCCCTGTTTGTTTCCGATTGCCAATGTTGTGACCATCTAGGATGAGGAGCAGCGACAGGCAGTAAGTTTATCCCCTTTATGTTGGATTCTGGGTGGTGTGAATGGGAAATTTAGCAACTTCAAGCTCCCAAATCGGAACATGTCTACACAAGAATGCTAGCACCATTAATAAGGACCTAACCCAGCCAGCTCCCAGTCTGTTTGTGCGCCTGCCATTGTGGAAAGAATACAGACAATCAGGACTCACCCAAATATACTGAGGAACAGCTTCTTCCCTAGAGCTCTTGCCTCCATCACACCAATAGTTCTATTTGTGCTCCTTTGCCGTTGGAGAATGACCAAACCAAATATCGTTATGTAGTGACCACAATGACAAATTAAGCGTCTTGTAAAATAAGACGATTTTTGCGTTTGGGAATAAGTATCGGAATAGATTTTTTTTCCAGATATAACCCAAACCTTAACTACATTATGAAAAGACATCAGCTTGAATGATAAGTTACATTCAAACATAAATGATGGCAATGATGAGTGTTAATGTTTTTAAATCAATTCCTTAGGCGCAGGCGGCTGGCTCTTCTCACGCCTCTCCTTCACGACCGAGCCCCTCCTTGGTCCGGTCTGTGGGTGCTGTGTCTCCCCATGCTCACATGTATCCTCCTCAAGATTCCCTCGCTGGGGTGGGAGGTGATGTGCAGGAGGCGTTCTCTCAAGGTAAGTGAGTAAACAAACATTCGTACAGTCATTTGTTTTTTTGTTTTTTTTGTCTTTCATTCTAAAGAAGATCTGCTGGCTTTGGTTGACTTTATAATAAGTGAATGTTGAATTACGAGTACAAGGAAAGACACCTTTATTAATACCTCTTTGAGACACACAGGAGAGATGCCTCTGGTAGAATTAAGTCCACATATTATATGGTTTACATGTTTGTCTGAGCAGCTCAGCTTATTCCCTGATAGGAATATTACCTTTCATATGAGATATGAATAATACATGGAAATTACATGATTTAAAGAAAAATCCAATAAAATGTATTCTCAAAAGGTTAATTAAAATCAAACGTAATTGGTATTTTGTTGTTCATCTATAAAACGCTTGATGTTTTTTATTTCTAGTAGTGTCCCAATTGCTTTTATTGGATCGCTGCTCAACTACTGTCACATTTGTGGAGTTATGTTTAGCGATGGTTACAGATTAGGCTAATTTAAGCAACAGTGCATGACGCACTGTAGAGGCTGTACTATTCACAAATAATTCAGTTTGTGAAGGGAATTCTCCTAATCAATTATTGTTTTTTTCCAAGAACACTTTCTCCACATTACAAGAGAATAATTGGCACAATGTTATTAATAGAATCGCTTTATTTATAGAGCTTAAAATCACAAACATGCATCTCAGGGATGATAATGTGATCTTATTTTATTTTTTTAAATCATTCACTCTTTATTGAACTGTATCGAACACAAAATACAACCGATATTTATTTTTTATTTTAACAATGGGCCCTAACAAGTCCCTTCCTACCTTCCCCCACCAACTCCACCGCAGCACCAAAGCAGGCCTGCGTGACTTTTCTATAAAGAAAAAGGTGGGAATCATTGATCAAGGGGTGTATAATAGAGTCCATTGGCAACTGCAACTTTGTTAGATCTGCAAGAGTACTTATAACCTTAATCAAGAATTCCTGCACCCCTGGACGGTCCCATGCAACATGGATGAATGAGCCAATAAAATTAGATTTAAAACATAAACTCTGACTGTATTGTCTCATCTGTAGTGTGATTTGACTGAATATTTAAAATATTAAATATATTTCATAACCGTCTAATCAGTCCGACCTCTGCAAGTGATGTGGATCAGTGAGTGACTGTGGTTTTGATTTTGTCACGTCTCTGATGCTCAGGCCCCAGAAGGAACCTGAGAAATGACCTTCTGGTAGCAGCGGACTCCATCACCAACACAGTGTCCTCACTGGTCAAAGAGCTCCACTCTGGTAAACACACATACACACACATGCACAAACAAGTACCTCATTTGCATTTATAAACATAAAATCACCAGGATAGTATATTAGTTATATTAGTACTGTATATTTGTGTAACTTCCACACAATCCACTTTTCACAAATTAATCAAGTCCAGTCAATTTTATTAGTCATGCCCAACCACATTTGCCTCGATGGGCGGTCCAATCTGTACATGGTAGAACGTCCTCTGTCCTCAGACCCTTGGTCTGGGTAAGGAACAAGTCAAAAAAAAACTTTTAACGGGGGAAAAGGAGAAGAAAACCTCAGCAAGAGTCACAGAGGAGGGATCCCTCTTCCAGGACGGACAGACGTATAATAGATGTTGCGTGTCAACAAACGTAAACACTTTGTATACACTTCTAGCAATGATAAGGGCATGTGGTGAAGTATTACAGTACATACAGTATCAGTGGTACAACAATATACAACTTATACACAACAACAACAACAACTTATTGTCCTAATACAAACTATGACAAAAATGTGTCATTTTTGTTTATTTATATATACATAGAAATGTCATACATAAAATGCAATCCTTTTCATTTAAAAATAACTATAAATCTGATTAAAGTTATTAACATTTTGTCTGACATACTTTCGTATCTTGACCTTTTTTTCTTACTTTCCTGACCAGATGATGTTCGGGAGGAAGAGGAGAGATTGCTGAATGGAAAAGACCGAGGTGCATTATTCTCTTCATTCTTTTACATAATCTCTTCCTTTAGATTATTATCTTCTTTTTCACTTAAAACACGTAGCTGCCCTCGATTCATTACAGTATTATTGAATAAATTCGCCGTCAGTGTGATTTTGATCCTACAAACAATAGAATATTACAGCTAATGAAAAACAAATAAATGAGAAATAAAGTACATAATTGTTTGACACTTAATCACATTAATACACATTAATCTATTTTATATTTGCAACTATAATTCATCCTGTTTGATCATGAAAGCACAGAAATTAAGAATGAGCAGTTAGTCCGAGTTCCAGTTACAGTGAGATGCCCTGCTGTTGGATATGCAAGAACTTATTTATATTTACATCCTAAAGCCAGCTTTGTGAACAAACAGGTGACATCATCTACAAACAGGGTCAGCACCAGTGAGAGCCCCAAAAGAATTAATCAGAGCACATTCATATAATGGTTGAATTAATCCATGAGGAAGAAAGTTGTCATGGAATTCCCTTACCTCATCACTTAGCTGAACGATAGAAAATAGAGTTAATATACTTAGATAGATGAGCCCTTGTATTTACATTCTTCTATATGAAGAAACCCTTTGCAGACATGAAAGCTCCGGCATATCGTTGTGTGTCATGTGCACACCTCCGGGATGTCCCACCTCCTCTCGCTCTCATCCCAACTGCAGCGACATTCATTAACCGGCCTTTATGGAGCCCCACCTCTTTACAAGAGGACCGCCTGCAGAGACCGAGTGGAGAAACTACTTCCTGGTCTGCTCCCAGGACACAGACTAAACTCTTATTAAAATTCTAACCTGCAATGCCAACCCACTGACCCCCAAACAGCCAGGAGGCAGACAGGGGGCCAGCTAAAATACGCTTAGCCTGCCCACCAGAGTTTTTTTTTTTCTCCGGAGTCAGTCGGTTTGTGGAGCACCTGCCAATTACTGTCAAGTTTTATGATTTTACATTAAGACCTGGTCTGGTTCTTATTAGAGATTCTATCAAGAACCCGTAGCTCTCGTTTTTAGCTAATGACTGTATTGTCCTCTCCTCACTGCTTACAAAACTTGTTTTATTTCCAGCAGGTTAAAATGATCGCAGGACAAATGAACACAGTAAGTGAGTCGATATTAATTCATCCTTTTCTTAATTACACAATGCTAATAAAGACTTACGTGAAGGTGAAGCCACCACTCATCTTTCCATTATTCAAGCATAAATCATCAAACTTATCTGTGCCTTGGATACTTTTCCTCTTTTTGGCAAAGAAAGGCACCTTTTTTTATTACGAGAAAGAGAGAGACAAAAACTAAACAAGAACTTAATGATGCATGCAGCTTATTTGCACCGGCATCCAGATGACTAAGAGAGACGTTTTCTATAAGACAGATGTTTCCTGAAATTAAAAACTCTGATTATTAATAACTGTTATTTGTATTTATTTTGATATTCCACAAAGCAAGATGTTTAAGTCAAAATAGGTGAAACATGATATCAAAGTTTTTATTTTTTTAACCTTTTTTATTATATGATGGTGTTTTTCTAATGGTAATAACCTTTTTGAAAACTGTAGATGTGACCGGTCTGGATTGTGTCAGAATCAAGATTTATTTGATCATTATTTTTATTATTATGTAGTTGATCATTTAGTATTATTTCAAATAATTTGAATAATTAAATATTGATATATTACTTAAATAGTTTAAAAATGTTTATTATTTCTATTAATTTTCTTAAATTGATTATACTATTAATCATTTTAAAAATAATTTATTATCATCGTTATTATTATATGTATTCTTATTATATTTTTAAATACTTTTTAATGACTTTTTCTGAGTTTTTGAAGGATCTAACTTGTCAATAAAACAATTATAGATATTTTATAAGGATTTAAATGATTATAGTCAATTTAATAATAGAAGTCATAAAAACTGCGATTAATAATAATAACTCCTCCCACTCTCTCCTCAGACAGAAGTGATGTTCCCTAACAGCCCAGGAAGATGGAGCCTGCTGTGATTAGAATATTCATTATGGCTAATGGAGATTAGAGCGCCGACGCCAATCAAGCGATCACAATGCTGGACAAGAAACGCTAGCTGGATCACTACTGATGCATAGCTGTGATTCTGTGTGTCTAGTCACTGTGGTTTTATTTTTGTTTTGATTTGATCATGCATAGCTAAACAAAGACTCTGAAACCTACTGATTCGTACTGTAGCGCGTGTGTGTGCTTGTGCGTGTGTGCGCATGCTCTGCTTTGTCAAGGTGCTAGAAAGTTAAGTAAGTGAGAGGGACAACGTGAAGAGACGCAAAAGATGCTTTTAGAGGATTTTTGAAGGATGAGGGTTCAGAAGCCTTTCAGGATGGATACACAGGATGTAATCGCATAAGGGAGACAAAGTGGAAGAAAAACAAAAAGAAGGTTAAAATGACAAGAAGTGAGAAGTTCTGTTTTAACGTTTGGGCACTGTGTGCTTCGTATTTATTGCTTTGATTTGATTTTAGATTTTAGATTTTATTTTTTTTTGCCATTCTGTTGGTGTCGTTGGAGTGTTCATGTGTATATTAGTGTGGTCAGGCCCTGCTGAGACGATAAGCTTTAATTGGACGCTTCCTGCTGTGTCAAGCCCAGCCCAGCCTCCCTTCCCCTCTCTGGCTGCGGTGATGCAGGGTGGAAAGTTGAAGACCTGGTCCTGATCCAGGCATCTTAAACCTGGATGAGATTAGTGCCACGAATGCTGGCATGATTCGCGATCATGTTTCCTGGTACTGTAGTGAAACTCCGGTGAAAGAGGACATATTTTCATACTGTTTTGTATGCGGATGTGTTCATGTGTGAGTGTGAGAGTGTCTGAGAGAGAGAGAGAGTATGAGTACGTTTTTTGGGTAAGTGGAGTGGAATGGAGAAGTATTTATCTCCATTTTTAAAAAAAGGTTATTTTAATGTGTGATTTTAGCCACATAATAAAACCCGAGGGGTCACAAAATGATCAAAGAAATACGAAAAGAAACACCAAACTCATGTTTATTTTTTCTGAAATGTCCCTTCTTTCGAGGACTAGGGCATTATTATTGCATTTTGATAGACCTTACATATTCAAGCTCATGTACAGTTTGACAGTTAAGACTTATGGCTTGTAAACAATCCATTAAAAAAAAGAATCTATACTCTGCAGATTCATTCGGTTTTCATTTATTTATTTATTAATTTTTGCTTTTTCGCCAAATCAATGTGCATAAATTCATGCAAAATGTTTCATATTAAAAAGTCAGAAAGAATTACTTTTGAATGATCTGTCTCATAAACTATCTTCCTCCACAAATGCACTATAGAATAGAGGTGAATGTTTTTTGATTCTGTCGCACTGAACATACATAACGTAACATATGTAAAAAAATCCACATCCTCTTTCTAGAATCAGCTGTTTGTTGTTGTTTTTTACTATCCTGTCATCGGCTCACAGCTCCTGTTTTGTTATTCTAACGAACCGGTCCATTCTTTTTTTTTTCGTTAAGGATTTAACTGTATTACCCATGATTCTCTGCGGATTTTGCAATGGAACCAGCAACAATCAGAGCTGTACCAAATATAAAACCTTTTATTGTGATTAATGACAAAACACAGATGAGGATGTTGCTGAATTCATATAATTGGACTTCTTTCTTTTTTTTTGTTATATGATCTCCCCTACTGGAAAAGCTGCAGTTGACTTTGCCTTAAAGTTTATACTTTAAGCTTAAAGGTCTCCAGCTTTCAGCTACTTAAACTATGTTGGCATAGAACTCTGACTTTTATTCTCTTAACACTTCCTGGTCAAAAGTAACTCCTCTCTCTCTGATATAAGCTGAAAGGGCTTGTTTGAAATTCTTTTTTGAACATCCCAAATAGCTGTAAGCAAATTAAAAATAACTCAAAGTGTCTCGATAAGCTCGTGTCCGGACAGGCGGGTTTAATTTCAGGTACCAGATGTGAGATCACGCGTACATTTTCAACACTGTACTGTAAAGCTTTACTGTTATTGGATTTTGTTTTATTTTTCTCACCCGCGCTCCGGTGTTTGAAATCACTTTGTGATTATCATTATTGCATCCTGCTGAATGAATGACAGACTGAATGAGTGGTTTTAATAAATGAATGAGCTTTTATTAGTTTTTTTCTCTGTTTGTTGCCCGTGAAAACCCCCCCAGAGCCACCTGGACAGCGAGTCCTGACAGGAGGACTGTTAACACCTCCAGCTCTGAACCAGCTGGAGCTGACAGCGTGAAAACTCATCTATCTGTGTTTCCTCTGCAATAAATAATATTTGACTTCAAACAATGAATGTCATCTGTCACGTCACAGTTCTTCCATGATGTCAACATTTTATTTCCTCTGTAAAAGTCCGTTATCAGCTGCAGTATAAAACTGATATTACAGTGTCATTAATGCTGAACTGTGATGCAAATAACATTTCAGTGTTGTTGAATTATTTAAGGAATTCCCCATACTTAAAATTAGCTTAAATACTGGAAAATATATAGAATTTTTTAATTATTAAAAGGGGATAGTAGTGCTTTAAATTGTACTTTGCTGACAAAACTATTTCAAATGCTACTTGATGAAATGTAAAACCCAACACTTACACAAATATATATCTTAATTTCAACTTTAATGTGAAATATATAGTAATAACATTGTAATAAGATAGTTGTATTTACCTGTAATAAGAAAAATTCAGATTAAATTCAGGGGATTTCTTTATTGCTTTAATCAAGTAATTAAATATATATACTATATACATGTTTGTTGTGACTGAAGTACTGCAGAAGGTTATATGAATATAATGTATACTTTAATGAAAAATATATATATTTATCTCCTGGAGGAATAATAGCAGGAAATAGTAAAAATTCAAGGAAGTACAAGTACCTCAATCCACATTTATTTACAGCCCAAGAATAAATGTACTTACTTAATTTGCACAACAAAACTCTACAATTTTAGGAATGTGACTGGAAATTCTATTATTTGCATGCAAACTGATGACATTAATCTGAGGAGAGTCACTTGCTCTTTTCCCCTCTTGCTGTGAGTGTGTGTCGTTGATCGTAACCCAGTTTCTATAAATAAACACACCTGAAAAAAAAAACACCTAGTCTCTCTCCGACATGTTTTTACTTCTACCCTGGTTGAGCATCCTCATTAGTATGGATGAGCAGTTCTCACTTTTCCCATGAGCCTCCCCTCAGAGGTCATGACTCTTTGTGTGCGTGTGTGTGTAAGTGTAGTCTATGTTTGTGTTGTCTATGTGCGTTTGTGAGGGTGTGTATGCAAGTCGAGGGTGTAAATTAAGGACTGAATGAAGCTCATTGAGGGTCCGTTCCTGGTGACCTTAATAGCTGCGATAACACCCCCAACCCTCTCCACGCACACACACACACACTCACAACAATCGGAGCATGTTCAGTTTGGATCCTAAGCACTGGCTTCTCCTCAGAGGTCAAACTGAGTTCAACCTATATGGGAGCAATAAAATGCAGCACTTGTCAGTTTGATCTCATAGGCAGCTGAAATATCGTAAATTAAAATAGTAATACTAGCAAATAACTCTCAGCATAAATTAAGGTTAAATCCCAAAGAAATTCTGGTATTCACTTCTTATACTAGAATTATCAGAACTGTTTACTATGTGTGTGTGTGTGTGTTAGTGTGTGTTCGCTGCTTTTTTCAATTTATATCGTTGTAAACTGCATAATTTTGAAAATGAAGGAATCAGGTTGGAAAGCTTATTTTCTGACTTTATGGACCAAGTAATTTAAAGGTTTTACAACAAATCCACATATCAAGCATTTGCCGATCAAAACCAGGCCTTCGCTGTCGTCCCCGGCAACAAGTGTATATCTCTGAAAAGTCCCCAATCCCAACTGTTGTTCAAACAGTTCCCCTGATTGTGAGGTTATGTCTGAAAAACAAAATAAAAAAATAAAAAAAGATGCTTCCCTAGTGAGTAAAGTGTGAACTATTAGCGTAGAATATGATATATACAAGAATTCGATTCACACCCACCAAATTAGGACTAAATCGGACCAAAAGTTCCAAAAGGAGGAAATGAGAAAAAAATAAAAAATCTCCCCCTAGTGAGTAAAATATGAACTATTAAATTTTTCGAGGATATAAATACTTACGGAAACTTCGGAGTTCAGATCAAAACTAAAAAATGTCCCGAACCCTTTGCCCTGATCAGATCTTCCTAATTGTAGGGGTTTTCTTGTCATTTCTAGAATATTGTTCCCAGCAAGTAGAGAGCATGTTCCAACTTGTCACAGCAGGCTGGGTTCATCTTCACCTGCTGAGAGATCTGAGGAGGAAGGAGATTAGAAGAAGCAGCCACACGAGACAACAGAGTGTAGAATGTGTCGTATTGGCCTGTGGGTTGTGTGGGAAACCTGGAGACAATATGATAGAGGGGGGGGGGGGGTGGGAAACTGTAATCCTAAATGTACACAGTGGTTCCCAACCTGAGAGCTCAGGATGAAAAAAACAATAAAGTGTTAGCTTTTATGCTACATATTCTTTATCTTCTTTTCTCAAATCATAAATGCTTTTTGTGAAAACAGTGCAAATTACTAAAATAATAAAAATCTGAGATTTCTAACGTTGCGTATGAGTTATGATGGACTTTTATAGTATTTTTTTCCTCACTCAAAATAATCATAATTTGTGTCATCAAACCAAAATATCAGCAAAAAAATTACTTTAAAAAAAGATTGATTTTGATCCCCTTGCCTGTATGTCCGCAGATGTATGAATAATAAAAATAGCACTTTTTACACCCCTATAGACCTTAGTGAGAGGAAGAATTGAATTGTTTTGGGAAAGGCCAGTTGTAGATTTCTGACAGTAGGGGGCGCTATATCTCCAAAATTACAGCTTTTAGGTCATAATTTCTAAACTGCTCAAATTCGGTGCATACGAATCGACTCTTGGGAATCTGTCTTCAATATATCATATGTTACTCTCTTTACCCACTAGGGGGAGCCTTTTATGAAAAAAGATGTCCGATTTAGCCCAAATTTGGTCCATATGAATCGACTGGAGGAGACACTCGGTTTTGTCTAAATTTTGCTGATGTGAATTGTCACAAGGAATATTGGCCTTGTTTAATTTCACAGCTCAGATAATAAACTGCACTTATCTTCATTATTGGGTCCCTATGGGATCTTAATTAAGAGCATATTGCTGAAATAGAGACAGTTAAAATGAGTCGGTCTGGATTGTGTGAGATTATTTATCAGTCACATATAATTTTCGGTTCAATTAAGGGGACTGCTTGTACAACGGGGGGATTGGGGGCTTTTGTGGATATACTGTTCATTGCTGTCAGGGACGACAGCGTAGGCCTATTTAATGGATTTGCGGCATCCATGAGCTATCCCCCACTTTGTGTATTCTGTTTGTGTGCTGGTTCATTTCAGTATATGCGAGTAAGATGAATATAGTGATGGAATACTGTGATTCTAAAATTGGTTCCTCGGTGAGATTGAATAAAAATATTGGTGCGATATAAGTTGTCATTTTTGTGGTTTATACAGTTTTTCAGATTTCAACCATTGTGAACCAGGAGCCTCCAGGCCTCCTGAGGGTGTGGGGCTCCTGGTCTTACTTAGAAATACAGTAGTGATACCTTTTTCACACATACAGTCATCGCTTGATGTGCTCAAAATACACTGGCTGTTCCACTATATGAACCTGGTAAGTTTTCTTATATGAACCTGGACTTCTTTAAGTGTATGAACCTGGACCATTTCACTGTATGATCCTGGACTGTTCCACTGTTAATCTGGACTGTTTCATTGAATGAACCTGGACTGTTCCACTAAATGATTTACCTACCTTTTTACAGTTTGAAACTGAACTGTTTCACACCATGATCCTAGACTGTTTCAATGAGTACCTGGACGGTTTCACCGCATGAACCTTGGCTTTTTCACGGAATAAACCTGGACTGTTCCACTATATGATCCTGAACCGTTACACTCTAGGAACCTGGACTGTTTCAAATCTATTAACCTTAGTAGTCAGTGTGTGGCACTCGCCACCGCTACTCATTAGTGTGAATAGTAGCAGAGATATTAGTAATGGTGGTTTTGCATTTTTATATTGAGAATTGATTATAGGTTAGGCTCCCTGAAATAATTCCCATTATTTGATTTGATTATTTTAATAGCAGTCTTGTAGTCTTGATGATCCGATGAACCGTTTTGCTAATTGTTACCATTCCCGATGCACATTCTGACGTCTAAATTACATAATTGCTGTATAGAAAAGCTGTGACCAGACACGCGCCAAAAATGGTCCAGAAGAAAACGTAGCAAATGTCATTTTGTTATTTTTTTGCTTTAAGAAGAAGAAATGGATATTTGTACAGTCTGTGCTCTTCTACACCTGTCTGCCTCTGCTGGTGTGCGTGTAGGTGCGTGTAAGTGTACGCGCGCGCTGATCGTGACGTCAGACTCTAGGACCGCGCGGAAGGTTTTCCTCCGGTGCGGTAGGCTCTGCGGCTCGTGAGGGAGAGAGCGACCCGGCCGGTCGGTGCGTGTGTGAGAGAGAGAGCGAGAGAGGGGCGGGGGAGTGCGAGCCAGCAGCGGAGACGGAGAAGACCCGGTAGAACGCGAGGAGGAAGGTAGAGAGAGAGAGACCGAGAGTGTAAGAGAGGAGGAGCGAGAGCGACGACCATCAGGGTCCGTGTGCCTGAGGGACGGACGACACGGTAAATATAAGCATTACATTTGGCTCGTAAATGCACACCGGCACCGGTTGCAGTCGGTTAAGTAACTGGTGAAGTCAACGCTCGCGCGTTCCACAGCTAAACCGTTGGTTCCGCTTTAATGGGAAATGTGCGCGAGAAGGCGAACTTGGGTGAGTTTTTGTGTTTGGTGGGAGGAAATCACGGTAACGAGACAACCGTTGGATAAAAAAACGTGTGTTAAACGTATACGGGTGAAGCGTACACTCCATCTCCCAGGTCGTCTGCAGCAGGTAACGTTAAACCGGAGCGCCTCTTCACACCAGATGCAGACACATCAGCGCGCAGACGGGCGCGCGCCTGCCGAGGTTACCGAGTGCATCGGCTCTGAAATGCGCCCCGTGTGTTTCTTGTACCTGCCCCACTAAGGCTAGTCCGTCATACGCTCTCACAGATGTGTCTCCCGCTCATTGCCCATCTCGAACACACTCCTTCCATGATTTTTTACCGTTTTTTGAAAGGCCGTCCGGTAAAGGCCGCGTGAGGTCGCTCCCTATATTAATTGCCATAAAGCTGGGATTCGTCAAGCGAAACGGAAAAAAGAGATATTTCCGGTGGGCTTTCAAAATAAAAGTATCCGGATATAGGGTGTAGGTAGGACATTACTAGAGAAGGTGGCTCCCACCGTGCAGTACTCCCACTCTACTCAAGTAGATGTGCAGTTACTTGTGTGAAAAAAGGGACTGGTTATAGAAAAAACGTTGTTTACTTAAGTAAAAGATAGAAATTGCAGACTAATAAATATAATATATATAATATAAATATACTTAAAGTATAAAAGTAAGCAGTAGCCGACAACGTATATTTCGACAGTATGGCTTTGTTGAAAACTAATAGAACATCAGGTCACAATTATAATTTTGTCTTCAGCTATTGCCACAAACAGACAGAATATGTTCAGTTTGAATGACCATCATGCTGATCATGAATAAAGTAGAGAAAAACTAAGTGCATAGAAAAAATACACTCACTCTTTCTTTGGGGTTGATTTTCTTTCACATATTTCTTTGTCTGATTCATTTACTTATGTATTGTAAGTCTGTCATCTTGTTTCGTCTGTTGCGTATGATTGCATGCAATGATGCATCATTGAAAATACCAAGGGATCCTGGTTTTTATTTTTCTCATGTATTTAGGTCAATCAGTTTGGTGACAGGAAAGTATGCAGAGTTGCATACTTAGGACAATCTAGTTAAACCTGTTTTGAAAATGTCAGGAAAGAGAAATAATGTCACAAAATACATGCTCAAGTTAGGTAGTGATATCTGAAAACTCTATTTACGAATAATAAGCCATGTATTTAATATTTTCTGTTACTTCTCACTTCTCCTTAAGGTGTTCAATTTACTTTCACACAAGACTTTACAGAAAATATTCCCAAATGCTGGAAACGGTGTTTTTCAAAATAAGGCTCAAACTATTTTTCAATGACAAAGTAATTTCTTATGGATCAATCAATTAGTCCATCACTAAGTATTATTTATTTATCTTTTAACTTCTTGGAGTACTTGGAGAGTGTAAAAGCTAACTTTTAGGACAGTGAGGTCATGAAATCTGTAATTTCTCTATGGTAATAACAATCCAAGCACAGTTTACCTTAATACAATTAACACCAAAACACATTCCCTCAAAGGAAAATTGACAAAGGACTCAAAGACTGTTTTTCCTTTATTATAATTATTATTACCTTCATTATTTTCCTCTCTATCTTTAACAATATGATTGAAATAAAATTCCCTTATATCGTCAATAAAATAAGTCCATTGATCACCATAGAAATAGCTTTACATGTTCCAATAGCAAATATTTCAGGGTAAGAGGACGGAATATAGAATAAATGAGGCTGTAATCTGAATAAATAGGACCTCAAAAAAAATTATTTGATACTACTTTTATTGTTAAGAAAAATAATATGCTTTCCTGTTTTATCACTGCCTAAACCACAATGGTTTGACATACCACTGTAGCTTTTTCCATGCAACCATTTCTCCTCCCACTAGTGCAGGCCTCTGCTTGGGCCTTTGGCCATGGTCTAATTTAACCCACTGCAAGATGAAAACTCAGACAATTTAAATCAGTGTGTATGAGCCCCGCTTTAAGAGTGGGAGGTGGCTGAGTGACCTAAATACTGAGAACTTGCAGAAGTTGGTAGGACCGGAGCTCATGCAGTGAGCCCCTGGGGGTGAAGGGTGGATACTCTACACCCATTTCAACGAAGTTTCCACCCTTGTCTGTCCGCCGGTAAGCCTGGCTGGCTGCCTGTTCACAGTAGGTGATGTAAAACGACAGCGTGAGGAGTGACATAGTATACAATACATGTTGAAGAAAGCCAGACATATTGGCTGCTCACACAATGTACTTAAAACCAAATCACTGCTGAGATCCAACTTTGCTTAAAGCACATGCAAACATTCTCTTCTAAGCGGCTTTTGTGTTGTTTTAATCACTATCAAAGCAAATGACACCCTTGAAATGACTGATAAAAACACTACACACCCGATGTGCTCATACAGAATTAAGTTATATGTAGGCTAATTTGACTAATTGAACTAAATGAAGGCACTTAAGTGTAGCTGAGCTAGGATCGCTGGAAATTTAGTAAAAGAAATTGGTGTCTAGTGTTCATTAAAATCTTCTAATCTTCTAATCGTGTATGAAAAGAAAGATTCATTACTGTTTAAAATCTGTTTACGCAGTGCATTAAAATAAGAATCACTATTTGCTATTAGTTTGGGGTAATTTGATGAGCTGCATCTCCCAAAAAATATGCATAACTAAAGGCCAATGTAATGTAAAATCCAAGTAGTTTAAGTAAGAAACTAGAAACTAGGTAAGAAATGTTCGCTGTCATAATGAACATTTGTTAATCGTCCCAACTAACTCTATGGTTACATGATGTATATTCTTAAATTAAGTGAAATTTAATGTGGCTTCTTTTTGGAGTCTGCAGTGATTCCTGTAACTAATGAATACTTAGGTTAGACGGATAGCGGTAACATGAAACTTTCAAACTGCGAAGAAAATGTGTCTAAGTAGACCACCACAGCTAAATGTTGCCCCAGGTTGCCCAGGTGGCTTAATCCAGCACTGGGCAACTGTTGCACTTAGCTTGAATCAGCGGAATGAGATTGTTACACTCTTTAAATAGGCTATGAATGAACTTTGACAAAAAATAGAATTTTAAAACACGAGACCTTCTTTGGGTTTCTGTCTTAGAATGAATATAATAATGAGAGTTAAAGTAAAAATTGGATTAGCCTTGTCTCTATTTTTGTATAAAACTTTTTTTGTGGCACATCTTTGAGGAAAAAAAACAATTTAGTTCTTATCATTAGGGAAACCTGGGAGACCATAAAGTATGCTGCAGCAAAAACAGACAGGAGTGTGATCAGATTTAATGTCACCAAGAGAAATTATTTTATTTCCTTAACTGACTTTCTTAATATCGACTCAGCTTTCTGTCAGTATACATGCAAAATAGCAAAACCTATAGGATATGTCCAAGAAGTGAATAACCATTTTGGTAGGTTGACTCCACCCTCTAAATAACATTAGGCATTCAACCTCCACAAAAAAACTGGGCCTATGCTGTCATCCCCGACAGCAAGGGTATATTCCCCAAAAGGCCTCAATCCCCCGTTTTACAAGCATTTCCCCTGATTGAACTCCTCAAAATATATGGGAAATTCGTCCGTACCATACAGTGTTTTTTTTTTTTAAAGAAAAAAAGAATGAAAAGCTGCCTTTAATGAATAAAATATGAACTATGACAGTAAAATATGATATAATCAAGATGGAGCTCCTCGAATTTATTACTATGGACCAAATATGGTCTAAAGTGCATTATAAATTAAATGTATTATTATTATTATTATTATTAAATCAGAGCAACGGCTACATTGCTATGTTCAAAAAGCACCGCTTTCTTGTGGAAAAGCTCCCCCTACTGAGAAGCTCCCCCTACATCATTTCTATCAGGATGTAATATTTGAAGATGATCCATGAATAGTTCTTGAGTAATGTGTGGAATAGAAAATGTGGAAAATTTGGCAATTACTAGATACATCTCTTCAGGTTGATTAAACAAACTTTTGGGGATAGAGCTCCCCTAAATGTCAGAAATATAGAACTGAGCTTTCCCTAAATCATCCAAGTTGTCTCTCACAATAAGGTCTATGAAGTTATAAAGTTTGAAGAAGATCCATGTAATTGTTTTGGCGTTTGACTAGATCCATCGATCATATTTATGCTTGCTTGTTAGGAATATCACTTGTACTGACTTAAATTTTATTGCTCTATAACTGTCAAAATTACGATGGAAAATAAGTCGACCTGAAACTTGCAGATTGTCTGTTTTCCGTTTCTTTATATCATCCCTTATATAATCCTTGGGGTTTTTTGATAGACATACACTGATTGCAAATTTCTTTCTCGCCTTGCTTTTATTAAACCGATTATGTGACATTTGGAAGTGAAAATAAATCTTTGTGAGCTTCATTCAGTCCATTATGTGATACATGTTGGCTTTGTTCAGAGACTTCAGGGCTTGTGGCTGGCTCTGAGCTCCCGTTAGCTTTAGCCTCTCCTCTAACATTAGCTTTTAACTTGCTATGTTCCTAAGGCGATTCAATTTGAAGTGTGTGATTCGGTTCGTTCTGTCGAACGCTTTCGGGGTTGTTCCACCAGACCTCCTTTTGTCCTTATGTTTTAAAACCATAAATGACCGTATTGCTACATACATTGTAGCGGGCTTATCGCTGGCCTTGAGCTCCCGCTTGCTATAGCCGCTGTGCTAACGTGAGCTTCTTAACTTACTATGTTCCTCAGTGTGATTAAATGTGAAATGTGTTATTAAGTTAGTTGCGTCAAACGTTTTCGGGGTTGTTCCTCAACAGCGGATTTTGTCCTTACTGGTGTGATATATTGTAAACCTTGTGTTTTTCTTGTTTATTTGTGAGTTGTTTGGAGCCGTGGTAGCTCATTCTTGGTTTGCGTGTACTGGGCATGCGTTCAACCCCGGCTCGTAACCGGCCTCGTGTGTCTCTGATAAGCCGATTGCCGAATTCATCAAACTTAGCCTCCTGGTGCAAACAGATCGGGGCAGCTTGAGTTTTGGACGTTTTTTTAAACCGTACGAGTGATTTCAATATGGTGTCTTAGATTCTGGGAGGTATTTAGTATAATATTTACATTTATTTTTTTCCATTATAAGTGTAAAAACTGTAGATGATATTTTGTTCTAGTCGTAAATCACATCTTGGCATGCTATCCTCCTTTCTCTTCTTTTTTTGCCCATGTGTCTTAACTGCCTGCTGTAATAAAAGCAAACAAATAAACATAAACACAAAAAAAAAGGGATTAGCAAGACAAATTATGACCATTTGTATAATCAGTACCACAAACATAAAAAAAATAATTGGATGAGAGTCTTGCATTGCCCAATATCAGAATAACAAATTTAGGACTACAGACGTAAAGGCCCAAAATAAAAATACACATTTATTTTCTTTCTAATGTAATAAAAATAGTAATATGTCCTGTTTAAGGGAAAACTTCTGTTATTGGTACTGTTTAAAGGTGGTCATTAATGAAGTGAGGCAGTTATATACAGCCAAATCAATCTTGTGCTTATAGCCATGTTGAAAGCTTCTCTGCTAACCACAGATTCCTGTGGAAACACCTGTGTGCTGTGAATATGTGTGCGTGTGTGTTAATCTGTTACTGCTCTGAAATGTAATATTTATGGGTTACCATCCATCAAGTAAAGTAATGTTAATAAAGACACACACCTGTTACGCAGCCTCGACCCCAGGGCTCTGTGTGCGTGAGATGTAGGTGGTTAGACTGAGAAAGAGCGCATGAAGGCGAATAACAACATATTAGCTTCATACGGGGAATTATTTCTCACTCGAAGGGCTAATACATTTTTCTCTTACTGCAAATTGAGTCCAATCACAATGTGTGTGTGTTTTATCTATTATCTCCCAGGAGAGGGGGAGGCCAGATTGATCGCCTGAACAACCTACAAACTGACAGACGGCTCGAATGAAGTGGAACCTGGTGCTTCTGAGGGCATTTCCCATGTTTTGATTTGCTCAATTTTTTACTTCCTAAACTTGGCTTCACCGAGCCGGACCCCGTCATGCCGTCCAACGGTCCTGCTGCAGCTGAGCCGCCCCAGACCCCCGAGAAAAACACTGCCAACGATGTGGTGAGACATTGATGGTCATTCATTTGCAGAGTGTTTATATTTTGGTTGTAAAATCTAAAGTGTTACTCTTAATTCTGTTATCATAACAACAATATAGTGGAAAGAATTCCTTGATGTCTGCAAATCTAGTTCTATTACAGGTGAATAGAGTACAACCCCTGTTGAGGCGTGTCAATCACCTCATCCGTTATCTTACTTGCACTAAATGCAGCCATCAAATTAATGTTTACACACAAAGCATAAAATATTTACCTCCGAAAAAAACGTTGCAAATGGGAATATAAATAACAACAAATGCATGGTAATGTAAGATACTCTTTATGGATTCCCGGAGAGGAAATCAGAAGAGTAGAGACAAATAGTAATAACATGGTAATGACACAGTATCATACAATATACAGAAATGATAAGGAGTCAAGCATTTAGTAAACACTCAACTTAAATTTCTTGAACTCACTTTTACTAGTATTACCTCATCTACAGCTACTCTTACCCTTATTATGCCTTTTGTTGATAATATTACTGCCTCCGCTATAACAACTATTAAATTACTACTACTGTTGTTTTTGCAGTCAGTCATATTATTTCAACCACCCCCGCTTTTACTGCTGCCATGATTACCAAAACCACTTTGGCTTCTAAGCTCCCAGTTTAGAACTTTTTTCTGCCAACACACACAGAAATCTGGCAAGTAGAGGCAAGTGTGTGTGTGTGTGTGTGTGTGTGTGTGTGTGTGTGTGTGTGTGTGTGTTTGGTATGTGTTTGAGTGTGTGTGCGTGTAATAATTAAACTTTCAGTTATTTATTTACATTCACTTTAAACCTCTCTGCATTCCAAACAGTCACTCGACCACATGCAGGTGAAAGTAGAACAGGGTTTCGAGTCTCAAAATGTTTTTTTTTATTACAAAATGAGCAAACACACATACACACACACACGCACGCACACACAGCTTCAGACATACACTAGGTGAAAAATGGTTCCTTTCATTTGCCACAGAGCCCGAGGCAGCCCTCGTAAATCCACGAGAAGATTGAAGTTCACTCTATAGTGCGGCTATATAAAGAGCCGTCTTATTCACTTCCACAATCAAACACTGGCAAAAAGCCAACTCGTATAAAGTTTCCCATATAGAGTTTTGTTAGATTTGAGAGTTTGTTGTGTGTTTTGAAGTCATTACACCTAACTCAATCTGCGTTACAAAAGAAAGCATGGAGATACATCTGAGTTACTAAAAACACTTAAGTTCAGACATGACAGGTCACTGTATTTATGAGGTGTTCCTGATTCTTTATTACCGCTGGATCTCAAAGCAGCTGTGAAAGTGAAGATATAATGATATTTTTGTTGTTGCCTAAAAGCTAAGGTTAATGCATTTGACATTCATTCAATATTGGTAACCACTTATTTTGATTGAGGAAATTAATAAAATTATTTCAGACTCGGCAAATGCATTTCATACTTTAGAAATCTGTGAAAAAAATACATTTTGGTTTGGGAATATGCAAAAAAACGATTAAAGCTATTCATACACGGATCTTATCAATGATATGTTTCGGTTCAGATTCATTGAAAAATCAACAGGTTATTTCTGAACATCACAAGCTCAATATTTTATTGATGCTTAATTTAGCTGCTGTATGATTCTTCATGCAATAGTTTGAAAGTGGACTGTATTCCTGTAACGCCGCTAACACGATCTCTGACAGCCTAAGTTAACCCTCCTCCCTTTATTTGGCTGCCAAATATCCACATTGAGTATCTGTTACAAACTGCAAGGACCATAGTTTGAATCGTATCTGTTAATAACTGCTCTGAAAGAGAACACATAAAAGTGGGTCGAAAATATTAAGGCCAACCACTGGATTCATCGAGCATCCTCTTTGATGTATCATCAACAGCAATGAGTGATGCAAATTTTCTCTTTTGTTATATTATGTTTGTCACAATACTGTCCTTATTGAATGCATACAGTTTTGTGTAAAGAATGTAAAATCGGACCACGAGAAGGAGATTTAAACAGTCGACATTCACTGGAAAAATGAGCATCCAACTTTCCAAATTTGCAGTCCCCTGATTCTGACATCTGACAGGCCGTTTCTGATGTTAACAGACCACATAGCCTGCACTATGTACTGCTAGACATAATAAGGCCTTAATGCCCCGGCTGCCAAGTGTCTAAACACACGGCATACAGTATACTAAGCCACAAACTACCGATGATGTAATTTATTCCATTTCAAAACATAAAAATGTAGGATAACATTAGCTGGATGAAAACTCTGCTTAGGATAAGACATATATTATAGTAAATGATGATGTTGATTATTTATAGAGTGCATCACTGTGCAGATGCTGAATCTAAATATGTGTGGTGTTTGTTCTGCTGACAGCTTTAATAACTAATGATTAAGTGAGTAGTAGACGATGCATAAGCAAAGCAGAGGCGGAAGTAGATGAAAGGAAACGAGATTGATGAAAACAACGGGAGAGCACAGAGAGGAGGACATACGGATGGAGCAGAGAGAAAGAGAAAAATATGTCTGCTGCTGATGCTATCCCACTGAGCCTGCCTCCTTTCCAGTCTGGTTACTTAGCAACAGGAGTGGCCTGAAATGACCTGCCCGGAGACAGAAATAGACCAAAGATATTCTATGGATGGTTAAGCCAGTGTTTATACATGGTTTGACGGTGTGTTTTGACTTTTCCTGAAGGGGTATGTTTATCTGGCTTTGTCGTGTTAGGTAAATAGAATAAAAATCGAAATAATAGGTTAATCTTAGTATTTCTCCAATTGAGTGTTTGCAACACGGTAATTATTTCTTATCTACAGTTTTTCTGAAAATTAATATTTAAATATGGATAATACATGTTGGTGCCTCATCACCTCTTGAAATATGTGATACATTCCACAGTAATCGGTACATTAGACAAAGGCAGTTTCATAGGTTTCATTTTGTTGACACAGTGTATATAAAGGGTTTTGCAGATTTAGTTTTGGATCTGCTTTCCTTTGATCACTCAATAGCAAAGCAAAGAAACTTCTTTTGGCTTTTTTCCCTTTCCCGCAGCGGACTGTCACGTTCAGTGTATTGATTTGGCATAGGTTTTTACAGCGGAAGCCCTTCCTGACACAACCCTCCCATTTATCCGGGCTTAGGACCGGCCCTAGATGTGGCTGGTTATAGTGGTAGCACTAAGGACCTTGCCTAAGACTAAGACCACACTGAACTTTTGCCGCGCCCTCTCCTGACTGGGATTCAAACCCCAGTAACACAAAATAATGATAACATAATAAAAATAACATGTTATGCCTTTATGAATTAATTGTCAAATTGTTCTGTTATTTACTAGTTAATGATTAGACACCTTCAAAAAAACAACCTCCAGAACATAGATTTAAATAAATATGAGGTACATACAGATTTTACTTTAAGTATTGTAAATGTCACAGAAGTGGAGGTTTCTGCTCAGATAACGAAAAAGAAACTCACCTTGAGAAGAAAAAAAAAACGTAAAGATTTTTTTTTTTAAATGGTTCACTATTTTAAGTCAAAAAATAAGATACTGAGGTTGAATAACGAAACATCCCAGGTATATTACTTAGTTGTACATTAAAACTACGTTGGCGACCGCTGCACTTGTGAAGCTCTAGTCCCCACCATAGACGCAACTCTGGCCAATCGTTATCTGCTGGTTCTGGTTGACATAAGATGAGATAAGAAAAGACAAGATAAGATATAGCTTTTTTAATCCCAAAGGAAATGATTGATTCTTAATTACAGTAACAAAACAATAACATTATAAAAACAATGATGTTAAATAGAAGTGAAGAATAAGTGAATAAGGAATAAATAGAAACCCGTGCCAAAGAATAACAACAGAAATGAAGTACGTTAAGTAAGAATTGACTATAAACTAACATGGAAATAGAAAAGTAGTATTGACAATGGAGGAGTTATAACATGATAATGCACATGATGATGAATGTACTAATCATACATTATTTGTATGCTATTATCCTTGTGGGGTTCAGGGGGGCTGGAGCCTATCCCAGCTGACACTGACTGAAAAACAGGTTACACCCTTGACAAGTTGCCAGTTCATCACAGGGCAAACACATAGCGACAGACAGCCAATGAATATACTATTGTACATACATTTAAAACGTTGGTCTCATATAAATACATAGATTTATCGAGTTTTGATAGATTTCCATTGGCTTTGAGTGATCTTGTTTGGCAAGGGTTATAATGTAAGAGATATTCATCTACATATAAATGTTCAACACTGTCAGTTTGAACCAATACTGTTTGTATTACAAGTGCTCTGAAATTTTATGAAATAAAGAATACAAAGACAACATTATCTAATTAGTTATGCACTTAGCTGCGAAAATTTCCATTACAAAACTCTGAACTGAAATGAAATGTATAACCTAAAATATTGCATGAAAAAAATGTTTCTTCCTGCTGTGATTGATCATTAAAATGACAGTGAGGAGTGTGTCTACAAGTGAGCGTGATGATATAGGCGTGCGGACAGCAGCACAGCAGGCAGACAGGTGCAGGTCTATCATCTGTACCATCTGGCTGCTGTGCTGCTCGTCAGTGAAGTGGCATTAGAATGTTTAGTCAGCATGGCGGCTCTGTCGGAGACAGTTGCTAAGCAGTTCCTGCACCGTAGCAACCACTCCACTGTCATCACTACCGAAGAGCTAGCAGGGGAGGGAGAGGAAGGGAGAAAACAGGCAAACATACTCAGTTAGATTGTGCTGGTTTTCGCAGAAAACCAAGCTTAGAAACACAGTGGATATGACAAGAAATTAGTGTAATGCACACAACAGTGCCTTACAAATATCCCTCAATACAACAAATATCAATAAATATCAGAAGGTTGTAGGTGAGTTAGGTCAGTTTAATGGATGTTGAAGGAGGTTACATCAAAGGAGATAATATAAATTCAGTCAGATACTGCCATATTGTTAATAGTTTGGATTAATCTAACTACTGATATTAAAAATCAGTGAGGATGACAGTGTTATATTTTTCAAATGTTTGGAGAGATTTTGATTGAACTAATGAAAAACGTTAAATAAATGAACAAACTAGAGGGCTATTCCTCAACTTTACTTTATATCCAGAGGTTTACAGTTGTTTACATTTGTTATGTTTAGTTGAGCTAATCTCATTTACACCAAATAATAATTTTCATCTCAACAAACATGCTAACATTTGCGCCAAGTGACATTTTTTATACATAAGGTGACTATGCTGAAAAGTTAGCAAGTTTGTTGACACGGTTAATATTATGCGATGGCATAATATTCTTCTCTAATCATGTTGTTATACATTTCTCAAAATTCCTTCTTACTATTAATTAACTCTTTATTACTAAATTGTATTTTTACTGCTCCCACTGGACAGAGGGAACAGTATTTCCTTGTCTAAAGTAAGTTGTGACTAGCTAATCCTTGCCTTCTGAAGCAATGTTATGAAAGTAAGGGACATCTCATACAAAGAGGTACCTTCAAAGTTTCGTCTTGATAACTAAAGCTAACTTCATTTCACATGTCTCTTGGGGGTTTACATCAACCCATCCAGAGAGAAAGAGAGCAGTTAAACAGCTGTGGGCAAAGAAGAGCAGCAGCTGGTATAATAAATCAAAGATCCTTTGGATGAGCATTTCAAACAGATAAGATAGAGAATGAAGAAAAGATTATTGATTTATTACAACTGATGATCCATAATTAGTCTATAAGAAAGTCTTTGGCCCTCAGACTCTTGTGGAGATTGAGATCAAAGACTCTCTGCCGCATGAAATACCACACATTGGAGTCGAGATACTGGTGGTGGTGGCTGATGACTCTGCCGAGGCTGACGAATGATGATGTTGATGGGTCTGCGAGGCCTAGGCAGAGATGGAGAGGATGTGGGTGCGTAAAGCAGCAACAAGCAAGAACTAGATGAAGGAGAGAGACTTATTTAAAGGCAGCAGCTGCTGGTGATGGCTTACGCATTCAGTTGTGACAGTGATTGGATGGATGAGGCTACCTGATTGTGCGCAACTTTTATCAATTGATGCACCAGACAAGGCAATTGATTGAGCATGTGAGAAAGGTGGGGATAATAGTGGAATGAGCAATTGCTGTGGCCCAAGTGTGGGAGAGGAGTCTTTCTGACTGAACTTTCGATAGATCTCCATGTAATACTTTCAGATAGAGAAACTGACCTTATGAAGTCACAGAATTCAGTCTTTTTTGTTATTGTTCACATTCTTTCAGTCAAAGCAGGAGGTCAAATCAGTCACAAACCTATCTAATTCTGTCTCATTCATCACTACAGGTAATAAGTTGAATCATTTCTTGGTATCATATATCCTCAGTTTGATTTAGCTAAATATTATGAGTACGACATACATACATGAAGATACATTTAAGACTAAGCTTTCAGATGTGTTTCCAAATGTCTGTCACCACTTTCTAATTAACGACACAAATGTTCATATTTTGTTTGGCTGTCACAATGTGAGACTTTGTAACTGAAGTTTTTTTTTTTTTGCAGATGTTTTGTATAATTTGTTAACCTTTTGCCCCGAGTCACTACTTTCCTTTATAATTTTCCAATTCATCCTCCTTTATTCTTTTAGACATCGTCACTCAGGCTTTGAAATCAGACCTATGTGTACTTTACTAATTAATAATAATAATGAATTATCTGTATTACCTCTGAAGAGCAGTAGGCAGACCCTGTGAATAAATAAAACCATACAAAGTGAACCTTCATGCAATCATGCACACACTAATGGAAAAGCTATTTTGGAGCTAATTGGGGTTTGGTATCTTGCTCAAGGACACTTGAACATGATTAAGGGCTGGGCATAGAGCTACCGACCTTCAGATAAGTGGCCGCTCTACTTCCTGAGCAATGCCTACCCATAAATAACACATGCATAATTAAATAAAAGTCACAGAGGAAATCTCACATTGAAAAGGTTCTTTTACTTTTAATGACTGGATGTTTGTATTTTTTGCAATTAGCACTCATACACTTTTATTTAAGTAAGACTATGGAAGTATTGTGTTTAAATTAAATACTGTGTTACTACATTGTGATATTGGCATTCTAAGTAATGGATCCAAGCAATTATTTCACTATTGGTGTCATGCTACTTTAAAAAGGACCTTTTAACAAACGTGCTCTGTCAAGAACATAAGAAGTCTTTGAATTGTTATAACAATTTAAAAGAAAAGACAGAAAGCAATCCTATCAGCAAAATGGGTTAGAATAATTTCAAAGGTGTTGCTCTTGAGCAAACACACTCACTCCCTCCGTGCCTACGCACAGGTGCAGCGTGCTATTTTTATTTTATACGTAGTGGTAAAATTAAACCATGCTACTATTTTACTATTGAGTTAGATCAACCTAGAGACGGTTAATAATATGTATCTTGTTTGCGAAACAGCTAACAGCTGGATTTCATATGTGCATCAATATCATTCGGTGGTTCAGTCTTTTACACTCGTTCCATTTATAGTTTGAGAACTGCTTGTTAAATCAGAACTTGGCTGAGAACTTAGTTCCTTAAACTTCAGTATAGCTTTTTGTCTTCCTGTGAAAATGTAAGTTAAGTGTGAAATTTGGCTGCAGATACTCTCAGGCGGATGCAACCCTTCATATTAATTTAATCCTATTTTTTTTCATCTGGAGTCCTTCTACACCACATCTCCTTGAGGCATTGTTTCTTTAATGTGACCTCGCTGACATATTATACAGTCGTTTGATTGGCTCTGTGTTCACACTCTGCCCCTCTATAATTGGCAGAGTGAAGATGGAGTTGAACAGGACAGTCCAGAGGAGGAGACGCCAGTGAGCCCCCATAATAAGCGCAGAGTGGGTCGTCCTGGCAGGAAACGCAAACAGCTGCTTCCTGTGAGTACTGTTGTAAGCCTATAATACTCTACGCTGCAGCAGAGTAATAGATCATCTATTCACCCACATTATCCTGTCTCACCTGAAAAGATATGTTAGAAAGGCATGCAGCATTTCCAGGAACTCTTTGCCCCATATTTGTGCCTGCTTACTACTGTGTGACAAATACAGATTGTTCAGCTTTTCATCTCATAACAAAACTTCTAGACACACTCACTTGAATGGGTTTGTCGGATAATGTGCCAATGTTCCAAAGCACCTGCCTTCTCACCGTAGTTTGGTTTAGTTGCTTTTACTCCTACTTTTATGTGTTACACAGTTACCATCTTTCCACATTTAATATTGACTTCAGTTCTTCATGATTTTGTTATCATCTTCACTCATTCTATACTATACTTTTTCCATGTCCTGCTCTTCATGCTGCCACTTTTGCTGTTGAAAATAAAGTTGTATAAGATTTATGTTCACAATTTTAACAAACTTCTGCTCATAACGTCTTCAAGTGCTATGACAACATAGTATTAAGCTAAGTAATGTAATGAAATTGGTTCTCTACATTTAGCCCATGAGGAGGAGCATTGGGCAGCTATCTGCAGCGCCCAGGGAGCAGAATGGGGTTTGCGGTCTCGCTCAAGGACATTTCAACATTTAGACTGCTGGGGCTTGAAATGCCAGCCTGCCAATCTTCTGATACGGAGGCGGCTGCTCTACCCACTGAGCTACGGCCGCCCGTTTCAACCTCATGGTTTACCTGTGCAGTGAGGTGTTATTAGAATAATGGTAGCTCATCTGGCTACAACCTTCAAACATGTTGAGTTGATACTGATGTGTCCCAGCTGATAGAAATAATAGATAATTGAATAATACATTATTGGTACAAAGGATGATGGCCTCATATATGGAAGAAAAGTTTTATACTCCATTGGTTAATGGGGTGTACTTATTTAGCACCTCTGCAGTCTGCTTGACTAGTCAAACACCAACATTCATACAGTGGTAGCAGAGGCTACCACACTAAGCGCCGCCTGCTCATTTAGAGAGGTAACCATTCACACCATCATTCATGCACCAGTGGAACAACGGTCAGGAGCACTTTGGGGTTGGTTATCTTGCACAATAGCATTTCAACAGGTATACTACAGTGCACAGGGGTCGAACCACCCTTCTTCTGATAAGTGGAAAGAAGACCGGTACTCAACCTCCTGATAGACAGCTTTATAGCTTTTATTAATTTGTAAGTAATGGGTTTGATAATGTCATTCTGTTATTATTCTGCTATGGCTTCAGCGTATGAGTTTCACACATTAGCATAAACTGAGTTTTTCCATTTGCCAAGAATCATTTTCTATATTCTTTTTCGGATCCTGTTTGTTGTCAAACAATAGAAGATCATAGACAGTAATTATTATAAATCAGAACAAACCCCAGCATGTTGGAAAGTAGGCTTGTTGCTCGCTGTGCATGGAAAGCTTTGATTAATCAATGATCACCAGTTGTTGGTTTTGTTTTAACAGCCAACACTGTTGACAGATGTAAGGCTATACCCAGATATATGCACACCAAACCCCCCTTTTCCAATGTATGAGAACATGTTAGTAGAATTTGTGAATGTTTCCAGTGCAGCAGTGTTACTGTAAGTTGGTTTCTGAGCATTTCTAGTGAGAGTTGGGAGTTGAGTCCTGTAGCTTTTTCACAAGAGAATGTGTTACTTCCTTCCTCTGTGAGTTTGATTTGAACAGGCAACCATTCAATCACCTTTAGGCCAGCAATTATAATCTGTGAGTGGTGTCACACAGCAAAATTATAACCCCTGGTCTGTGGTAGCTCTGTTCCTCCATATTTCTCTCTTCATTCAGCTTTTAATCGGTCACTTGTCTCGTGTGTGCAGATGCGTGTGTGTGTCTGTGTATATTTATGTGTGCAGGAGAGCAGGTCTGATCATGTTTCAATGTCTGAGCTTTGAGAATGTAGGCAGGATTAATGTGGATCCTGTCTCTCTCTCCAATACGCACGCACATTTTGGCTGGAGAAAAAACATCAAAACGTATATGTTAGACTTAGAAATGTCTGCGCTTTAGAATGGTTTGTCCTGGCCTAGATGCAGCATTAGTTACAGCACTGTGGTAGTAGCAGTAGTAATAGTAAATTAGTAGAATAAATTGAAGTAGTGTTCATGGTAGTAATAGGAATAGTAGATTTAGTTCTAGTGCTTTGATAATTTCATTAAATGGTGAAATATCAGCATTTCTAGTAGCTGTTTATATATTTATATAGTAGTACGAGAGTTATGTTGCAATTTGAGTCATATTAGTAGTTATACTATTATCTGCAGTACAAGAGAATAATACTATAGTGGTTGTTGTAATTTACCAACAGCAGTAGTGGAAGTAGAATAGGAACAATATAGTAATAGTAGTCTTGAAGTAGAAGTCATAATTGTAAAAGAAACAGGAAAGGTGGATGTTGCAGCAGCAGTGAATGTTGTCTAAGAGAAGTTGTAGGAGTTGTTTCGGTAGCGTAATGGGTATAGTAGTTGTAGCAGTACGTAGGTTAGTAGCAGTAGTTCATTAGTGTAATAGTATAGTATTTGTAGCGGTAGTTGTGTTAAAAGCAGTGGTTAGTAGTGTAATAGTGTAGTGGTTGTAGCAGTATATGTGTAAGAAGAAGTAGTTTTAGTAGTGTACTATGTGTAGTTGTAGCAGTAGATGTGTTAGAAGAAGTAGTTTTAGTAGTGTACTATGTGTAGTTGTAGCAGTAGATGTGTTAGAAGAAGTAGTTTTAGTAGTGTACTATGTGTAGTTGAAACAGTAGTTGTGTTAGAAGAAGTAGTTTTAGTAACGTACTAGGTATAGTTGTAGCTGTAGTTGTGTTAAAAGCAGTGGTTAATAGTGTAATAGTGTAGTAGTTGTAGCAGTAGATGTGTAAGAAGTAGTTTTAGTAGTGTACTATGTGTACTATGTGTAGTTGTAGCAGTAGTTCTGTTTTCTATCAGTATTTTTAGGAATGTAATAGTCTGGTAGTCGTAGCAGTAGTTGTGCTATTAGCCTTAGTTTTAGTAGTGTACTAGATGTACTTGATGTAGCAGTACTTTTGATAGTAGTATAATAATTGCCGTGTTGCACCAGTAAATTATCTAGTTGTGCTAGCAGCAAAGAACATGGTTTAAAATTGTTTTAATAGTAGTAGTTCTTGCAAAATTAGCAGCAGTTGTTGTAAACATTGTAGTAGTGAACAATATAGTCACAGTAGTAGTTATTAAAGCAGTAGATATAGTAGAGACTAAGCAATAACAAAGGTAGTAGGATTAGGTAGTACTCACATAAGTACATAAATTCAAGTTGTTGCCATGTTGGTTGTAGTATAAGAATAGCAATAGACTGTTAATTAACAGTATTAGTAATAGTACAAAATTACTCATTTTCATGTAGAAGGTAGGGATATGTACTATATACACACGATGACAGTATCAGAGTAAAGTGGACATAGTTGTTATTGAACATACTATTAACAGAAGCGCCATGCTCTGTCAACTCATAGTACCATGCCCAACTTATCCTCTCTCTCTCTCTCACACACACAGACACACACAGATACGCGCATACAGAGTGTAGTGTATCCAGGAATAGAGCCATTGTGTTGGGCTAAGGGTGGAGCTGTCACTAACACAAACTACTGAGAGGCACAAAGCTTTACTTTCTCTCTTCTGTCTCTTTCACTCACTCATTCATCACCATTACCAGTAGGAGCACACACACACATTTACACAAATGCTCCAAACACACGTATTATTACAGTATTCATGGTAGTTTTGTGGAGAGGCAAGCTGAATGGTCCTTGACTATTTTCTCCATTTTTCCTTGTTCCTTTGCCACTCATTGTTTCTTATTTCTGGCTGCTGTTTACTATTTTTTACTGACTCACAAGTAAAGATAGATGCCGTTCTTCCCGTCTTTCTTCTTTACTTTCAACCACGTGCTCTCCCATGTGCAGAGCAGGTGGTGGGCTTCCACAAGTGAATTTATTGGCTTAAATATTTCAGAAATAATAAGAAGTGCACTCAGACCAAGACATATATAAATGCACCTTTCCCATCATTTAGGCCATGCTTTTAATCGAAAATCCCCTCCAAGACACTGTCGTAAGGGATTTTAACTGATGTAAACTAGGAAACTTTGTACGATCATTAATAACTAAAGTTTAAGATTAATCTGTAACTCAGAGCAAAGCTACAGCTACTTTATTTCTCATGTGCACCCTAAGGTCTGAACTTGAACTTGATAAGAGTTTGAGGCAACCAAATCTGTTTTCTTCCGTTTTACGCCTAAAAACAAAGGTCACAGAAACACAGTGCAAAAACTGTGGTTATGCTTGAAATGCTGTGGCTTGTAACTGTTTGGTGAAAGCAAGTCACAGAGCTTGTATTTTATGGTCTTTTATTAATTAACTTAAATGCCTTCTATCAAATAGATTACTTTTAAAGAATTTATAAACTGAAATTGCTGAGGAAGCTCGCTTATTCAAAATAATTTGTAAAACTTCAGTTAAATTGCTCCCCTCATGCAAATAGGTATTTCCAGTTTCTTGATCTGAGAAGGATTATAAACATAGTTTAATAAGATTTGAACTTGCTTTTATAGGTGAGATCTGTCAGGCTCATTTCCGTCAAGTATTAGCCTTTCTGTATCTGTTAACAGAGATCTACATTTTTGCATGTAAAATCCCCCACATGTGGTATTGTGCTTTTGGATTATATTGAATTGCATCTGTTTCTGTTATTCATTCCACTCTCAACAGTCTTAGCATTTTAGCATTTTCTTTGTCATCTATGATTATGAATTAAACTTTTCAGCATGTAAGACTGACACACAAAAAACATTATTTTTGAAGGTTGTACCTTAGGATATGGCACATTATAATCAGGGGGCTTTTTCTTAATTTTTTCTTTCATTTCAAAACAATAACAATAAAAAAGGAAAATTAATAATAAAGCAGACCCGGTACCTTTGTATTTTACTACGTTTTATGCAAACAAACAATGCATGCTGATAAAACAAAACAACCTTGCCAGGACTTACAAAAACAGACAAAAAGTCTTGAGCTTGAAGATCAAGCGCAACATTGCTTTACTGCTAGCGGCTATTATGTGTTTGTTTTCTTATTCCTCACAGGGCACTACCCAATCCAAGACCTGCTGTGTTTTTCATAGGTCTCCAAATAATATCACTACCAAAACACAATCTGAATGAGAATCATGGCCCCAGTGATATAAACAATTATGATGAGTGCCTGCTGTGCTCTTATTTATGCACATCTGCTCCATCTTTGGCACTGATTCACGAAACATCTACAATATATTTAGACCATCATGCATTTATTAGCTGGCTTCTTATTTACTTATTTTTGTTGCACTATTGTTTTATTGTTTTTACTACATCCTGTTCTCTCCTCAGCCTCAGCCTCCTGTCGGGTTTCACACAGCATAAAAGGGTGTTTTACGTTAAGTTAGAGTCCGTTACGTCGGGTACTTTCCACGCTGTCTTTCTTTCAAGATCAATTGTAGATGCAGAGAGAAGAGGAAGTGCAGGTTTTTGAAAGACACCAAAAAGTAAAAAGGTATTTTGTTTGTGTGAGTTAACCCTAATTATGATTTGTATCAAATGTAATCCGCACCTGAAAATGACCTACAGTTTTATGTAGAAGTTATATTAAACCACATAAAACGTTAAAGCTGCATTATGCAGTTTCTTTGACAGTCATATTGAATCAGCACTGTAGTTGCAGCCATAGTAAGACCAAAGTTTTGGTTCACCGGCCTAAATGACACCGAACCAAAGCACCTGCTCGTTCAAAAGGAAGTGTACAACAAGTTCACACATGCCGGTTGTACACTTCCTGTCTCGCGCAAAATGCTGGACAGACGAAGTGTCTGAAGAACTTTGAGTATATAGTAATCCAAAGGCATCCAGATATTTTCTCTCACGAGTTGGTGGACCAAACCAGGGCTGAATTGGATTTACATTCGACATGTGACCAAAAAGATGACTGCAAGTTCCTCTGTTTCTGCTGAATGTGTAAGTAGTCAGCTGTTTGTTTAAAAGTTAGCTGTAGATGCTGATGTAGACTGTAGTTTTGATCCTAATGTAGAAATTGCTTAATGCAGCTTTAACATGTCTTTAATTTAAAACAGATCAAATCAAGGCCACATGACTGGTATTGTATGTGTACAAGAAAAAGGTGGAATACTCATTTTGATTTAACCTAGAGAAACCTTTTCAAATTTTGGTTTATTAATGCAATAATTGTTTTCTTGTTGTGCGCAGTTATTAAATTCAGCTGAGCTTATTTTCAACAAAGCACCAGGTTGTTTTTATGTAGCAAGTTTTACCCTGATTTCAACTACTTGATTTAAGTGGTAACTCCCCCAGTTATTTTTGTATTTTGAATGTTCCGTGTCTTTTATGCAGCTTGCAGCTTTTTTTAATTATTAATACTGTCTTTATTTATCTTTATTTTCCAGACAGTATTAACTCACAAGCCAATTTCAGGTTGTCATATTGTTTTTTCACATATGAAGTTCCTCTTGGATAATTATAACATCTGCACATTTTATACAAGTAAAATAAAGACGTATTCAAATGTGTCTAATAATCACCTGCTGCCGGTGCTCTCACCATAGTATGCATACATTTGCAGACTGGAGCCAAGCATCCTTCAGCTTCATTGGCTTTATCATTAACTAGAACCCGGTTAATGTGGTACCATATAAATTGACTGATACAGTACATGCATATAGCTATTTGCAATTATAGTGCCCATGACCGAGCACAGATTAAAACCAAACCTACTTCCTGTTAAAGTATACAGTATTAACGTGTGGCCTGATGTAGATAGGTTTGCCCCGAGGCTCTTTAAGTCACCCCGCGTGTTCTCAGACTTTTACAGACATTTCTCACCTGCTCATTAAAGCCTTTGTAGATTTGTTAGCACTAGCTAGCATTAGCTAAGTTTATGAGCTTGACATTCACTCATGCTCTCCAATTTTTAACTGCCAGTCTTCAGAATCTGTTCGCCGGTTTGTGACCCACACATTAGAACCCTGTTGACATTTATGGGGAGGTGGTTAGATCATTAATTGCGGTGGTGCTTATGGATAAGCAATGGAATGAGAGATGGGATCTGTATGCAAGAAATTATAGTGCTTCTGTTTCAAAAATATTTTAAAACCATACAAGTATTTTTAACATTTTGGTATTTATCTCTTAACTTATTTGCCTGTATACATTCCATAGTTTTACGAGGGGTTGTTATAAATACAATTAGTTCCACCCTTATGTCTGTAATCATTAGCAATGTTAATGACATCAAGGCTTCTCATATAACGTGTGTTACTGTGTGTGCTAATGGTAGCTGGGGGTGTTGATTGAACTGATCCAATACAGACACACTCTGCTGGATATGTGCCCTTCGTTTTACTAATAAGGCCAGTCTAATAGGTTCTGTATGTATGGCTATTGCAGACCCCCTTTGATTGTGTGTAAGTGTGAAGTGTGTGTGTGTTTTTGTGTAAGGCCTAGATATGTAGTTATGTCTGCGGAGTCCTTTGATGAGTCTAGAAAAGGGCCAGCAGCAGTTTTTCTCAGACCTAGACTGTGCTCCATGTGTTTCCCAGGAGATGGCGACCTCTGAACCCTGTGCAAATGCACCCCCAACCCCACCTGAGGAGCCAGAGTTCCCTCCCTTCCCGCCTAAGAAGCGTGGGCGTCGGAAACTTGAACAAACTGAGAAGAATAAGGGTATAGATTTAATGCAAAATCATTCTATTTCAATACGATTCTGTAATTGAAATAATACAAATTAGATTGACTGATTTGTCATCAGACGCCAATAATTTAAGAATACCACAGCATACAACAGAAAACCTTTTACATGTGCGTCATGATGTGTCTGTGATTGACCCACAAGTCCTCAGAAGTAGTTGCTAGTAATAACCATCAATCAATTTTTGATAAAACATACCAGGACAACATGAAGAAAACCATAAATGTACCCCGTCATTAAAGCTCTTGGTAAATCTGTACAAATGAGTCATTTCCTGTAACTTTTCCACTCCTGTAGATGAGCCAGATGACAGCAACTGTGATCTCCCCAGAGAGGTGAGAAAACTACTTAATACCCTGCTTCTGGTGTTTTTTTTAAAATATCCAAATAATGATATTGTACACAAAGATTTAAAAATCAGAATATAACAAGCTTCTGTGTGTGTGTATATGTGTGCTTGTGTCTGTGTGTGTGAATATACAGGGTGAGGCGGGGAGACTGCGGAGGAAGCCAGTCCCAAGGGTGACTTTCCAGGCTGGAGATCCATACCACATTAGCAGGAGACAGAGAGAAGAATGGCTCAGCCGCTGGAAGATGGAGGTGGGAGAGAAACAGGTCTCTGTTTGTGCGAATTTATAGCAACAGTGACTTAGAGACTTAATTTTTTTTAGAGCCCTGTCCGAATAAAATACTTCATGTGGACGCCTTGATCGAACAGTTATGACAAGAATTATTCACATAATTTTGCCATGTTTATTGTCCTCCAGTATATTACATATACTTAAGAGGTTTAATTGATAAACATATCTATAGCAAGGAGTTACTGAATTTTGATTAGCATCTATTTAACAGTGTTTGTACAGTACTCAGTAGTGCGGTGCTCGGACTTGGGACTATAACTAAAAAAACAGTTAATTTTAATGTCTGAGTTAACATAACTTTGCTGTTTTTTTTTTGTCAAATGTTAATTTTTACTCAAATAAAAAGAGACAAGACTCGAACAATATCTATTGAAGATTATTTTATACATACAAGTCATTGATACGCTCACATGACATACTCCTCTCACTGCAACATACATATATGTAATCACATGTAATCATGGCGGTGTAACTATATTGACTCTGCTGCACGCCTGCTGCCACATTGCTTTGCTGTGATTTGCTGCTACTGCTGTCATCATTGCTGCTGCTACTTTCAAAGTAGCCACAAAGTGTATTGATATTAATTAAAAGTGAATCTGCAAAGACTGGGTGGGGATGTGGAGGTGAAGGGCAGCAGCATTTATAACTATATAAACCCAGATAATCATGTTTATAAAGACATCCGCAATATGATAAGTGAACTCTGAAGGTGTGTCACTGTGGAAGAACGGATGTGAGCGGCTGATTAGAAGAGCTGATACCTCATTTACATCCCCAGGCCACCATAGCAGGAAATTCTGAGCATGCATTAAAGATGTGAATCAAAAATATGAAAAATAAAGCTGGGGCCTACTAGTAAGGAGAAGCTTTCCTTAAGGAACGTTTGCTACGGCTTCATTAGTCTGTTTTGAATGAGATTGAAAATTGTTTCAGACACCTGAAAATATTTTTTGGCTAATATGCTCTCCCACTTAAGTTGAATTTGCACTCTTTGCTCTTTTCCTCACACTCATTTGTTTTTGAGTCTTCCCAGCATTCTTTACTCTGCAGTTTTTGCTCGAACTGTAGTTTCTTTTTACACCCATGGTTAGTTGATTAAAATTTGACTGTTCTGCCAGTTTCATTGTATTTTTCATACAGCAGTCTAAAAATTTAGTGTGTTAAATTTGCTGTAAAACAGTTGCTTCCAACATTAAATGTGTTGTACAGCTCTTTCAGATTAGTGATGAGAAATGTTCAGAGGTTGGCCTATGGTGGCTTGTAAGTTTCTGGTTATTGTAATGATCCTTCTTCTCAACCATCTGCGGGTAATTATCGGCTGAGATCAGACTCAGGCCAAATTGTAGTCCTTCTTGACTGCATTTTCCTCCCCAACAAATACTCTATATTTAAAAAGGTTTTCTTTATTACCTCCTACAAGGAGGTTATGTTTTCAATCCTGTGCGTTGTTTGTATGATTGTTTGTGAGCAAGATTACACAAAAACTACAGTATGGATTTGAATGAATTGCAAATTTTATTTACACAGAAGTAGGTTTTGGTATATCCTAGAGGTGATTATATTTTGGTGACATTACGGGATTAGCAGGATTTCAAGAGTTCCTTTGGTGTTGCTATGAGGTGCAGCTTGGAGTTCAGTGGGCTGAACAGAGACTCTGAAGTGGAAGACGCAGGAGACGACTGGCTATAGAGTTTAGAGATACTCAGTGAGTATGTTGGAGTTCTACGTAGGATACTGTTTTGTCTTGGCTGAGGTTTGCGAATTCTGAAAAAAAGTTGCTATAGGTGCACCCATTTGATATTTTTTCCGCCGATTCAGAACACTGATTTTAGAAAGTTGACCGGCAAATACGGATTTTGACTCTTTTAATTTTTTCTTTTGAAAGATTTAAAACAATAATTGTTTTATATAATAACATCCCTCAACCCAGGCGGTTCACATTTCAGCTCCCCAGACGCTTCACAGGAACTGCCCACTGCTCCCTCAGAGATGGGTCAAATCATAGATAAATTTCATGATGTTGTATAGTATGTATGAACCGTGTTACATGTGAGAAATAAAGTAAAGATTATTATTATTTTGGCCATTTACACACATCAATAAAAAATATAATAATAATTATATAAAAATATGACCAAAAAGCAGCAATGTTAATTAGAAGTTATAGGTTCTGCTAAAAAGGAAAGTTTTAAGTCCTTTTTTAAATTTGTCCGTCGACTGTGGAGCCCTCAGATGGTCTGGGAGCGCATTCAACAGACGAGGGGCAGCAGAGCAGAAGGCCCGATCACACATGGCGCTTAGCTTAGTCCGGAAAAGGGGGAGGTGGTATGAGTGGGTAGAACAGAGGGATGGTGTTGAGGTCAGTGGGGTGAGTAGTTCTTTTAGGTAGGGGGGTGCGTTACCATCGTCCCCAGAGAAGGTAGTACTGGTTATGGAGGAAGACTGGGTCTGATGTGGGGTGCCAATTAAAATTGCTTTGGTTTTGGAACTGTTGGACTGGAGAAAGTTGTTTTTCATCCACACCTTTATCTCCTCCAGACAAGCACGGAGAGTTGACAGGGGAGATGATGATGACGATGAGGATGGAGAGGCTGAGGAGGAACATGTGTCAGTTTTTATGTAGATTTGCGTGTCATCAGCGTAGCAATGGAATGAGAGTCCATATCGACTGATGACATGGCCAAAGGGGAGCATGTATAGTATGATATATCTGACACAAGTGCATAGAGACACACAACACACACAAAATGCAGCGTTGGTGTGTTGTGTGTGGGACCGTATGTCTGTAGATATAAGGATGAGAAAGTTCAAGCAGACAGAGTGACTGCAGAGACAGGATGTGTGTGGTTAGAGAGAGAGTTATTCACGCTGACTGATAGACAAGTGGATGGAAACACTCACTGATGAGAGAGGATATGCCATTTTTACACAAAGATTTAAGAAAAAATCAAATAAAACCCCGGACGTGTAAAATAACACACCCCTAATTCAACACACGAGCACTGGCCATAAGTTTAATGTTTTACGAAGTCCGTGAGCAGTGGTTTGTAAACTGTGAAACAACGTGACAGAATTTATAATTTAACATTAAATGGCTGGGGGTTATAAACCTCCAAGCCTTGATTTTTTTTTAATCAGATGCTCAACTACCGGCAGCTACTTCTTAACATTCCCATTTGTTGTTCAGAGACATAACACCTTATCTGAATGTCACAAACCATCCTGGTCTGCCACTTTGCTGACTCTTTTCATACAAATGTAGATCCAGCACCGTTTCTACCTTTGTCAAAGTTCTGTCAGAGACAATGTCAGAGACAGAACTTTGACCCTCCATTCTACCTGTGTAACTTAAATCCAGAGCGGTAAGGAGTAATCGAGGAGCAATAGTCCTGACATGAATAGAATGTTTGAAAGGGGATTGTGTGAAGTAGAGCAGAAATGTTTGACAGGAAAGAGACATAGACAGATGTAAACAAACCAACAACTGATCTGCTACAGTTATGAAGCTGAAAACACAAACCTTTCATGCATAATTGAACCACATGTTAATACATCCAACCTCTTGGATGTATTACCATGTGGTTCAATGGACTAAATTACTTTTACTACCACTACTATAAAATACTCCTTGATAAATTATAAGGCCAATTAACGATAGCCTTCATTTGTAAAGATTCAGAACTTCCATTAATAAAATGTATCAACAGTAAAGAAAGAGAAGACCCATAAAAAGAACCTGGATCAGAGGTATTATTATAAATTACACTATTATAGTGTTAATGCATTAGTGGTGATTCTTACTGTTATTTGAACAACTGTAAAACTACCTGACATAAAGTTGCCAGGAAGTTACTGTAAAACATACAGTACCTTTGTCAAAGTGTTGACCCACTTAAAGGGTTAAAAGATATGGTAGTGAGATTATCTAACAGAATGAGATAGTTGAGGAAAACAGTTGTTGTAAATATATTTATCATCACTTTTTAGACAAATTCTTTCTTTTTTGTAAAATATTTTCACTTCTTTTGGAAACAGTTATTCAAATTAAATCATCTGAGATGTTTAGTTAGAGAATCATCTTTATCATCAGCACTGATAGAGCAGATCATTTATTCATAGATATTAGAAATGTGCTCTAAGATGTGCTAAACACTTGCAAGATGTCAAATCTTTAAAAAATACTTTAAAGATTAATTTAAAGTATTTTTCTGCCATCAAATAAATGTAGTGGGGACAGAAGCACTATACTTACTTCTAAAATGCTGTAAATCATATCAATCACTTTATAGAGTAATACTGAGAAATATCAAGAATAATACTATTGATAGAGAGAAAGTGATGGAGAAGAACTGGGGGGAAACAGAAAGGATGAAGGCAGGAAAGAAAGCACAAAGAGAGAAAAGGCAAGGGAAAAAATGTAATATACTTAACTGAGAAGTTAAGCAGTGAAATGGATTTTGGCAAGGGGGGGGGGGGCTTAAAGGAGAGAAGGAAAACCAAGTGTGTGTATGTGTCTCTGACAGAAAGTGAAAACAAAGTGAAACAGGTGCTGATAGAGGTTAACCAGATCCAGGTTTGTCTCTCTATCTCTCTCTCTCTCTCTCTCTTACCCTCTGCCTCTCTCTCTCTCTCTCTCTCTCTCTCTGTCTCTTACCCTCTGCCTCTCTCCCGCTCCTTATGTATTCGTGGTATTGTGCATGTGTGTTTGCTCTGCCAGACATTTGAACTGCAGCCAGCTGTTGACACCCCCATCAATATCCTACGTAGCTGCTCTCTGGAAGAAACCTCAAAATTCTGTCTAGTCCATTTTGTGATTTGATTATATTGATCTTTCTTCTAACTATAGCCAAGAAAATTATCACTGAGTGATGCTGTGAATACCTGATGCGTTAAAGGCTGCAGTTACTTCTTCTTTAGTGCTGATTTGATTTAGCCAACACACACCCAGCTGTGACATGTTTTGATATGACATGATTTTGGCAAGGTTTTCATTGGAAACCACCAGAAGACAGAAGTTGCAATAAATGTCAACTTTATTTATGCTTTGTTGATTGCCATGGTTACCAAACAAAGAAATGAATCAAAAGGAATCATGAAATGCAGCCTTTAAATCATATTATATATCTGTGCATTAGTGTACCCTAAATATTTCAAATCACGTTGGTTTAGTTCCATTCATACATGTCATGATTACTCTTGTTGGTTGAACGTGAAACAACTGGACTTATTTTTTTTTAAAGTTGAAGACATTTCATCACTCACCTAAGAGGCTTCCCAAGCTCTAACTTAGAGTTTGTTAGAAATTAGTGTAGTTGCTTCGGATTTAACCTTCACTGATTCCATGTGGTGATTGGCCGAACATACATAAGGATATCACTCAAGATATTTACTTAAAATTAGGGCTGCACCATTTGGTGAAAAAGACATTTTGCGATGATAGGGGACAATATACGGATTTGCAATGAAATATATTATTCGCGATATAGCTGTCTCATTTCAAAATGAGCCTGAGTGAATGTATCTGTATCTATGTACCGTATTTATTTACAAACAAATACAAAGTTAATCCTGGGTGGACAAACAACAATCGACTGACGGACGCGTCAGCAGCTCTGCTTCAGGCTCAGACGGAGGAGTCAGGAACGTCCTAAAGCTTCCTTGAAGTTAAGGTTCTAGCAGGCTAGCTTCACAGTTTAAGTTACCGCGGTAATTGACTCAGAGCTTACGGTATCCCGCCTTCTGGAACGTAAAAAATCCAGATTTCCCCTCATCTCAGGCTTAACCAACTTGGGGTCTCCACTTAGCCTCCTTGCTGAAGTACCTCCAGTTCACCGCCATCGTCTTAGTCACCACACTCACTCGCATCACAGACACTGATTGGACAAACAGAGAATCGGTAGTCACCTTCTTTTACACATGTTTATTTAATTAAATCGCAGCTTCTACTTAAAATCGTTGATTAATTATTATTGTTTTCAGTTCGATGACTCCAATCAAAGACGATGTTCTAACAACGTCTTAAAATAACGACATTAAAATATTATTATCTACGGAGCCAAATATTTATCTTTAGAGTTGGTTTTTTGGCTATAAAGGTTTGACCGGTGGGCGAACAATGAAATGGATATTACCGGCGTAGTGACCACTGGATTTGTAAATAAGATACTTAAGGTTGTCGCCAACAACTTCAACAAAAACTTTGTCATATTTGCCACTAGATAAGCCTTCAAGTGGCCATAAAGTTAATGTTGCTGTGAATGTGTTTACTGGAGATCAGAGTAGTAACAGAGGGAAGTTAGTGTTCGTCTTATTTCATACATTACATCAGCCTGTCTGTAACCGTGTACCGTGTCATGTGACTCACTCTGAAGCATGCACTTTTTTGGTTCAGTCTCCTGAGAATAGCGGAGGTCATGACTCTAACACATCCTATTGCCTCTTCAACTATTAGGCTTACCTAACCTTTGACCTCTGCATATACACATCCCCCATAAACACATATGTAAAAACTTGAACAGATTTGTGTGTGTGAGTGTTTCATCACCAACCTTAAACCCCTGGGGCTGCTAGACATAACTCTACACCACCACTTACTGTTTGAGTGTGTGTGTGTGTGTGTGTGTGTGTGCGTGTGCGTGTGTGTGTATGTGTGTGTGTGTGTGTGTGTGTGTGTGTGTGTGTGACTTGTAGAAGTTCACCTAAACATCTGTTAGGCAAAGGAGCCATTAAATCTCACACTGCATAGCTGGCCAATCAGTAAAGAGAGGGAGGATAAAGACGACTTGAGGGTGAGTTTGTCTGTGGAGACACACAGAGAGGAAAGCGTAGAAGAAAGTGAAGGGGGTCAGAGAGGTAGAGAAGGAGAATGACAGAGAGAAAGAGAGCGAGTGATGAGGAAGGTTTGCAGTCACAGAGCTGCCATGTCCGGTCTGTAAGTGATTCCTTTACCATGTGTGCACGTGTGGGAAGTATGCTAAGGCTGTCTTTTGGATGTTTTACAAGATTTTTTTGCTATTAAGAAGTTATGTCATGGCAAGTTTTCTTTTATGTGCGAACAGGGTTTTTATTGTGTCAAATATTGATTAGTTCACTCTTTTTATAATAGTTACTTTATTTGAAGTGCTTGAACACCTGGCAGATTGCAACAGATTTCAAAATGGGTCTGGTTTGATTTGATAAGGTACATTTTTGTTTACTTTCATGCTATGACTGCTTTTTCTTTCCTGCATAAGAAATTCAAATTATTGTCTCAATTTCAATAAGAATTTAAGACATGAATTCCTGAAAGTAAGAAAAACAATGTTATGCAAGTGTTTCTTCTTCACATTTTGTCATGTTGATGACCTCAAGAACCCTTAAATTATATTTACACGCCGTGTGGGCATCTAAATCAAGTGGGAGCCATTGATGTAAAAATATACATGTGATATTTCTTATTTGCATTATTTGCATTTTATTTCCCACAAAAAGTCTTATTTGTGATATTTGAATGTCATTTATTTTAGCTGTCCTTGTGAGGACTGTTGAAATAAATTGCGCAGCGCTTTAGAGTCACTTAAGTATGACGCCATTAAAAACTGGTTAGGTGGTGCAAACATTTTAATATTTTATGACAAAAGGTCAGATTTTCAAATAATTGTTTTATTTGTATTATAATAACATTACATTCTTGACAGTGGTTGGTTTGATCACAAGCTTTGAAGCATTTGAGTTTTCTGCTGTCTTGTGTCATTAGGAAAACAACAGAAAACCTCCAGTTTATTGCTCTATAACCAGGTCAGATATCTCACTACAACTTTCAGACTGATGTTATTTGATCCATTTCACACAGAGAGAGGCACTACGGATGTTCGCCTTGAATATGCCCCTCGGTTGGGTTCTATGCCAATGAAGGAGCCGTTACCTGGGTGTTGCCTAATGACAATGAGAGCAAGGGGCCCTGCAGCGCTCGTAATTGTTCCCTGTGTTTGTTGAGCAACGTTGGGTTCATTTCGTGGTCAGGGTCAGTCACACTCATAAAGGGGGTGTGGTTTAAGAAATGGTTCATTGGCGAGGTTGTGGGTTAAAGGGTCATAGGTCACTGGGCCGCACTGAGAGTGAAAACACTGACCAGGGTACGGGGTTCGTCAAAGTTCAAAGTCGTAACTCATGTCACTTCAACTCTTCTCTGCCTTTATGTGTCCCATTCATGAAAACAGACATGGTTGCTGTTCAAGCACACGCTATCATTTTTAGTTAAAATCCAACAGGTTCCAATGATCAGCGATCACAGACTTTCATACTGGTATACCTCCACATATTTCATATCATGTGTGACATGCATGCTGGTGGTGGTGTGGAGCGACATTGGTTGGAGTTTGACCAATATATTAGCCTTTATATTCGCCTGCAAGTGTGTGCTGATTTTACCATTCACAGATATAATCTTTCATACTATATCTTTTCCAATTATAATCATTAGATTGTAGAACAAAAGGGGCTTAAATATAATTTAGAAACTGTAAAAAAAAAAAAAATGGAGTTTGCTAAGAAGAGGAGAAAGAGTGTTTCCACTTGAATTTTCCTGTCATAGCTGAATTTGATTAAGTCGGCTAAGCTCTTCATTAAGTGCAATTTAGAGATGCTTTATTTTAGCTGTTAGGCAGCATTTCTTTGCCTGTTTCATGTATTGAATATAGACCACAATTACAGATTTAAACAGCTGCCATTACCAGGCAGTGGACGAGTATGGTTGCGTGTCATTTTAGCAATGTGGTCCTTTGAACTGTCATTTTTAATACAGCTGAATGATTCTGTCTGTTAAACAGGGCGTTCCAGCTTATTGATTTATCGATGCCATCTGCAGTATAATTACAAACAGATACAAATGATGCTGCTGTCCTGTAGTCTTCTCTTAAAGTTGGTTCGAAGCTTTTTTTCAAAGACTTGAACTTGTGTTGATACTTTGACTTATATGTCAGGTCATTATGTTGCAGCTACACACAATGTGTCCGACCTCAGCACCGTGTGCAACTTAATCGGATTTTAGTGAATTAGAAGCTTTTTTTTTTATGACAAAGAGTACTAATTGTTTTTGCTTGCTGTCTCTTTCTTGTTCAAATTTAGATGTGCAATAGCCCCAACAAGAAACACACAGTTTATCTGTGTTTATCTTTTGGAGTTGTCATATTGTTTGGACAAGAAAATGCTGCAGTTTTGAGTGAAGCCCTGTAGAGTGGAACCCTCCCATTAAAATTTCTGTCAACTGGCCTAATTACTGTTCTTGTAGTGGGATAGATGGGAATTAAATATCTCAGTAGTTGCGGTGAATTGGCTCCATTCTCATTGTGAGTGAACAGGATGTGAAACAGACTCTAGAGTGTTTTCTTCTCATAACAAACCTCTCATAAATGACATGAAAAAAATGGTTAAAGGCCGTTAAATACTCTCCTTTTTTTTTTCTAACTCTCTAGTCGATGATTTGTTACACCCCGGTGAAGGTTTATATTTTTTCTGCAGTCAAAACATGAAACGTGAGTAAATAATACATTTCAGCTCCTTTTTATGAGAAGGTGACCCCTTATTTTCAAACAAAAGTGTTTCTTTCATCCTGAGCAGGTTAATGAATCAGCAGGTCATCTACATCCCTGAAAGCAGTAAAGCTTCCTAATGGGCTGTTCAATTAGCAAATGTTGCCAGGCAACAACATAGTTTGTTTTTTGGCAGAGATCTCGTGCTAGCATGAGCCAGGTCCAAATGCTGTAATGAGCTGATGTAGTCCAGATGTTTACAGAAATTATCCAATGTCTTTCACAACAACAGCATGTGCGCAAAAGATTGCTGTAGAACATTTGATTTAGAGAAAAGGGATATTTACTTAAGCATCAATAAAAGTTGTAAGTAAGCTTGTAATATGCGTAATCCGTGTCTACACATGAGAGTGAAAGAAAACTCATATGTATGTTGAATTAATAATAAATAAATCAATATTTTTTCTGGAAAACAAACAAGCCAATGACTCTGAGCTAAAGCAGCTGTTTTATAAGCATAAGAAAAACCTTATTTGTAACCGGGAGATCATAAATAGAATAAATGATACAGGTTTTTTTTGCAAACTGAAAGTGATGATGACTGCTGAAATTAAAATGAATCCTAAATGTAGTATTAATTCAGTCTTTGAAACAGCAATGAGTTCAAAACATTTGTAACTCATACAGCAAAGACAAGGAAAAGAAACAGAAACCTGGTAGTAGAATTCATACAAGATGCTGACACCAACTTCAATTTAAATGATTCGATACAGTAGGCTGTATACTACATACTGTTTGTCATAGTATACTGTTTTAATGGTAAATATTTGACCATTTATCTAAAAGGCTTTTGATATCAAAGCCTATCAGATAAACAAATAGAAAGCAAATGTCTTGTTTTTGTTTTCCCTGTTGTGTCTTGAGCAGCTTACCATCCCCCACAATTAATTGAATTTTGTCCCAGATCTGTGCAGCTCCCATTTTATCATGTCCACCCCTCTAAGCCATATTAATTATGCAATTTGTCCAGTTTCAGTAGACCTCATTTTGTCATTAAGAATGTACAGTCTTGGATTTTGAGGGACTCTAGAAACATTTGCAGAAAGTAAAAATGCAAACACCTTTTCTGGAATTCCAGTTGTTTTCAAAAGTAGTGATTTCTTATGAATTTTCTTTTACACTGGACATGCATGTGTGTTTCGTCAGTGTGTTTGTGTGTGTGGTCTGTCCGTGATCCGTGTAAGAGGCTGATTAGGATTTTATGGGGTCAACAGGAGCAAGGAAGAGTGACCTCATGACCTTGCGGGCAAATCAAATGGGGGCTGTCAGGATCCAACACTCACTTTTACTGTCTCCTTGACTTGAATTTATGCCATCATCCCTCCCCTCTTCTCTCTTATGTTGTTTTCTTTCTGGTTTTATTTTTGGGTGGGGGAGTCCTGCAGGAATTTGTGTGTTCCCACAAAATTGTGTCCCACTATTCATTACATTCGATGGTGGTTTTCAACCCAGATATATGGAAAACAAATTATTCTGTCCAGTGTTAAAAACCCCAAAAGGAAACGTTTTTAGGTCATCGTAATTCTCTGCTGGAGTTGTGGGATTTTTCAGCTTGGCCAGTGAGTCTCTTGGAGTTTTGTAAGCAGTGAGGTAATGATTATTTTTGAATTAAAACCTTTTGGGAGCTGCATACTCGCCTCTGCAGTGTTTCTTCGCTGGGTTTCCCAGATATTGTCATACTACTTCAGCAGGACTCTTACTGCTGGCTTTGTGGGGACAGGAGATATATTAGATATCACTGCAATCTCCCAGCCAACAAAAATAGGACTGCACATAATTTCCTTAAAAGCATTAAGATACACTTAATGCATTTACGACATGAAGTGCAGGCATTAAGTTACACATAATGCTTTTACAATCAAACAATATAAAACCATCTAACAAATATTTATATGCTGTAGACGTGGTCATATCATTTGACAGATGCATGTTAGCTACACCCCCTATTTCCAGCGTCAATGCTTATTTAAAGCAACAGACTGCTGGATGTTTCCACATATTTAAACCAGAGCAGTATCAGACAGTGGTTTAAAACTGTCGCTCCTCAAATCTATGGCAAAAGAATGAGTGTATTTCCTTATATATTCCAATGAGTAAATTTTTCTGCTGATACTTAAGCACTGCTATACTTAAATAAAATTTTAAATGCCAACGTTTAACTTCCAATGTTATATTTTACGCAGATATTTCTAATTTTAGTGGGATAAAAGATCTCAATATGGCTGAAATGCTTTCACAATTGATATACTGAAATTTGAAGACAGTATTATTATTATTATTATTATTATTATTATTATTATTATTATTATTATAAATTACTATCTCCTTTATCCTAACTATTCTCCATAAGCCATACCACGCAGTGGGTGGGTTTCACTGATCATTCCTTTTGTGTGTGAGTGTGGGTAAGTTTGAGCTTCACTACAAACTTTGTGTGTGTGTGTGTGTGAGTGTGTGTGAGTGAGTTGAGGCTTGAGTTTTCCTCAAAACTGTCTCAGATAGGAGAAATACATTTTTAAAACCTTCTTCACTGTAAACTCGAGTAGATTGAGTTTTAAAATGACTACTGAAAAACTACTTTGCAGGAGCTATGACCCCTTGATTCATGTGAACAGATTTTCTCCAAAACTGTTGAGGATAGAAGAATGCAGTCCTGTGAATATGCCAATTGTATTTTAGATCAAGTTTGAAAATAACTGCAGTAAAATCCTTTCTAAACGCATGCACCCGAGAGACAATTATCATGTAATTCATCACTGTTCTTGTTTTCCTCAGTTTTATTATATAATCCCATTTACCCCCTTCCCTTTTTCCTGTCTCCTCCATGTTTCTACTTCATGAACTGAACCCACTGAACTGCCTCCTCACCGGACCCTCTCGCCCCGCTCACTTCCTGTTTAGAGGAACAATTAATGGATTGTTCCTACGGCCTGGGGAACTAAGGCCTTGATCTAGAACAGCCAAGACATCTGCTCCAGAGATTCACATAAAACATCAATTACAGGATGCCCTTCAAATACTGTTTGTCTCTACACCAGCAGGAATAAACATGAAAGTTATGATAGATGAGTTACTTTCGAGGAAACGCACAAGGAGGGACCTTTCCTCCAGCAGGCACCGCTCACTCAAACTTAATCAATAGCAATAAAATGTGGTGCAAGAGTTTGAGGAACGACTGTGGCTGATGTAATATTTGTCAAAGCAGCCATTCACTTAACTCATGCTTTCAACAAAGGTTAGACTCATGCAACCCACAGGTTGTATCATAATATTGCAGCATAATTTGGCACCTAATTTAAAACAGACACATAACTGCGGCCTACAGTCGCCCTCTGTATACATGGCACTCCGCATTCAGTTTGAGGTTTACATAGGTGATTAGATTAGATTAAATTAACTTGATGTCATAGGACACTGGAGGTACCGGCACACCACAATGCAAATACGTACTAAAAAATACTAATAAATTTAAGCCAAGCCTCATCCTGTACAATCTCTACCTTTCCTTTGTATCACTGCTGCACTATATACAACTGTATGTCCAATAATCTGAATATATTTGAATATTTTCCACACACATTTTATACACAAAAGGAAGAATTTATGATTCAGCCCCATAGCTGATTATACTTTTATTTGTTTACTATCCTACGGAAGCATATTGCATTAACCTCAGGGGGGAAAAATGCCCTGTTCCTCTGAATTATCGAGATAGGTCTCACTCGCTCACAAGAGTTTGTTTAGAAGGTAGCAATCATAACGAGCATGTTTAGTTTTCTTATTTAGTTATATAGATGGTCTCGTTATGAATTTGTCAACTTTGCGGAAGGATTTTGCGGCTGTTCAGACGGAAGCCCAGGATTCTTTTTTCTGAATTAATGAGATAAGTTAATCGTTATTTCAGAAAAACAGGCCAAATTTTTTTTCTTCTTTGGTGTATGCAATATTCATCCGTAGGATAGTAAATGATTAAAAGTAATAATAAGATGTGGGGATACTATCCTTTTGCTATTATTAATAGTAGTAGCAGAAGTTGTATTTGTAGTAATAGTAGAATTAAAATGCCTTTGAACTGCCTTTTCTCTGACTCGATTCACATTCATGGTTCAAATGCTTAAATGTAGAGGAAAAACAATGTCAACTCTTGCACAGGAGTTTATGAAGAGTATTTATTTATTTAGCTTAAATAAACGTCATTAGTCGTCGCAGAATTTCCACCGAAGTATCTCAGACCAAACCAGATGCTTGGTTTGGTCTCCCAGCAAAGTTGGAAAGAAAAAAAAAGAACACCTGAAGAAACGTTGCTCAAGATACTCAGATATAACTGAATTAGGCAATGTTGATAGTAAGGAAAAAGTTTATTAGGCCACTATTTTGAAAAACCAATTTGAGATGGACTCTCAAGCGCTCTGGTAATTCTGGCTACCAAAACATTGAACAGAGACAGCAAACACACAGATGCAGTGTGATGTCATTCTCTGTTCAGGGCACCACTCCCACCACTCTAGCTTCACATCGAAGAAAAGATGTTGAATACTCAATCATACGTATCTGTGTATATATATAAATATAACATGGATAACATAACTTGTGCTTTTCTGGATGCTCATCATTTGACTGCGTTCTTCCTTCACAGGCAGAGCGACGCGCGTACAGAGAGGCAGAGATAAGCATGATGGACGACCTATCAGAGGGAGACTCTCATAAAGAAGATGAGCCAGCCAGTCCAGCCCCTCCCCCTCCTCCTCCCCCTCCCCCTCCCCCTCCTCCCTCACAGCAACACACAGATCCCGCCTCTCCAACGGTGGCCGTGACTCCGGATCCAGTCGCCAGGGGAGAACAATCCACACCCAGTGAGATAGAGTACCAGGTAAATTTAGTCTTAGAGCGCTTTTATACTAAAATGCCGAATCAGAGTCCCAACCCTGGTTCAGATTTGATGTACAAACGTCCTGTTATAATCATCATTTTGGTTTCTGCATCTTTCATTACTTGATAAATGTAGACCAGCGTAGACCTGATGTATGTCCCCCTCCTCTCGTATCGTCTCTCTCGCATTCTTGCAAAAATGAATAAAAACCCCGGCATTTTTATGTTTCTTCGTTTTTAGTTGACTTTTGATTTTTTTGTGGGTCTCCTCCTCTTCCCAGAGCTCATTTCCTTCTGTCGTCCTTTTGTTTTTCTTCCACTTTTGTTTATTTGCAACTGTAACTGCCTGTGATTGGTCCAAAAACTGAACAATTTATAAAACTTGTTTTCACTCTTTACATGAAACAAACCATGGTTCCGTTTGATCCGGACCGAGACCTCCTCTTTTAGTCTGACCAAAGTCATTCAACTCCATCTTCATTGTTTTACGCGTCTTATAAAACAATACAAGTATGCATTTATCTTCTGCGACTTCACAGAAATTTCATCTTTTACTACCTACCTCACTTTTGTCCTCATTGAATTTGAATTAATTTGTCCTCATTGAACCCATGCATTTAAAGGGATGTAGCAGACTGACGTTATAATTAAAGGTACAACAATTTCTCTCAAATTGCAACATTTTACAGAAGCCTTTAGGCTGACAACCTTAATGAAAGTCACAGGATTGTAATACTTACTGAAATGTCATGTAGTTATAATATTAACCTTTAAAAAATGATTTTCTTCAATTAAATTAAACCTTTAAGACACCAATATTCAGTGTAAAACGTTTAAGGTTTTAGCTGTGTTTAATTAGTTATGAGTTGAAACTCAACATAATGTACGACGTTTCTGTTTTATTGCATTAATCAGAGGACCATACTGAAGTTTTTAACTATTGTAACAGCAGATTTTTTTGAAATCACAATCGCACTAAGTTGTCTTGACAGCTGCCTGTTTTGTGTGTTAACAGGATGGCAGGGGATTTGGCATCGGTTCACTCGTGTTTGGGAAGCTGCGAGGTTTTTCCTGGTGGCCTGGACGGATTGTTTCCTGGTGGATGAGCGGCCGAAGTCGAGCTGCAGATGGAACTCGCTGGGTGATGTGGTTTGGAGATTGCAAGTTTTCTGTGGTGAGTTGTTTTATTGAGGGAATGAAGTACTTGAATAGTGTGAGTTAAATCGCAGCAGAGACACTGCAGATGCTTGTCAAAGAGACCCAACATTCCTCCACAGAGAATGAGACAGAAAGAGGCTTTTTGGCCTTAAGGCATTCGATGAATGTATTTAAAGGTACAATGTGTACAATTTAAGGGGTATTTAGGGGTATTCCTTTGAATAAATGGGATATAATATTTATAACTAGGTTTTTTGTGATTTACTTTCAGTTCAAAGTAAGATTATATTTTTGAATGTGTGTTTAGAAAAAGCCCTTTTTATATGTATATGAATGTACAATCATCTGGTGAGGGATTTCACGTTTTAAAATGTTAGTGTGTTTTGATCTTATTATTGAAAAAAAGAAAAAGCTACAGAGCACCAAACTTTCTGCACCAAGATTCTACTTTCAGATGTAGAATCTTCTAGCAGTACAGAGCCGGTTCTCCTTTCCTACAGCCACACATGGAAGGAGGCCGCCTTTTCCGGCATACCGGAGGATTCAACTCGGCTCGGTCACCAGCCGCCAGTAGAGAAAGGGAGAGAGAGAGCTTGCAGCGCCTCCCCCCCGGTCAAATTTTACACACTGAACCTTTAAAAGTACAAGCATTTAAAATCTCGCTGTTTAATTATTCCTGTTTTATAGACACTACAAAACTGTCCTAACTTTTCAAGTGACATTTTACCGTCCACAGGTTTATCGATGTTATTTAAATATGTTTTCATCAAAACTTTTAATTATGTAATAGATTTTTTTTAGTTGATACAGGATTACCTTGATTGTTTCTCTTCTTCTTTTGACAAACTTAAATTTGGTTTAAAAAACATAAGAAACAGATCTTGCAACAAACTCCTCACCTTTTATGGCATCTTTACTAAAAATATGTGACACACAAAATCATCTTAATTAAGGATTTCAAGGCCTTGGTGGTGTGTGGTGGTAGTGATAGGATTTATCATTTTTGTGTTGCAGGTTTGTGTGGAGAAGCTGATGCCTCTCAGTTCTTTCTCATCTGCCTTCCATCAGCCCACCTACAACAAACAGTCCATGTACCGGAAAGCCATCTTTGAGGCTCTGCAGGTACCAAACCCACCACTTAAATTATGCTCCTAAATTTTGGGGAGCTTCTTTATTTGTGTTATTTTTGATTGATGATTTTTATTTTTATTTTTTCATGTTGCTTCGTTCATTGTATTTCTCTCTGGATGAAAAACTAAATCTGAAACACTAGATTATAAATGTAGAAGACACAATTTTGTGTTATTCGGTCCACATTTCTAAATCCTTGAACTAGACTGGGTGTTTTGTTTTCTTTGTGTGTAGGTGGCCAGTGTGCGGGCAGGGAGGCCTGTTCCTTCCTGTGATGCAAGTGATGATGCAGATGGGTTAGAGATTCAAACCAGGCAGATGATCGAGTGGGCCATGACTGGTTTCCTTCCTAGTGGACCAAAATCCCTGGAGCCCTCAGAGGGTAAACACATGTTAATATATTTATGGGTTATGGAGCAAACATACTCGGTTGATGCAAAATTTCCCTTTTGTTTGAAGATATGTTAAAAATGTATACAATTGCAATGCTTACAGCAGTCTGAGATTTTTTTACTCCCTTTATGCAGGGCCAGTAGATACAAGTTTAGTAATGGATGACACTTTTCAGCTTAGCTTCGACTTAATTATATCTTTTAATGGTTAATTACGCCCACAGGGGAGCAAAATCCTTATAAGGATGTGTACCCAGAGATGTGGGCAGAACCTGAGGCAGCGTACACGCCTCCACCTGCTAAGAAGCCACGCAAGAATGCAGCAGAAAAAGCCAAGATCCGAGAGGTGATTGACGAAGGGACCAGAGGTAAATATAACTACATCAAATTTTACTGTTTATTTTAAAATACTTATCTCCAACATCTCTGTTTGCTTCTTTGAATAAAAATTTTTTCCAGCAAGTGGAGTATTAAGAGCTTCCACTGAGAGGAAAATGAAAGAATAATTCCAGAGGTCACAAGTTGTTTTGGGAGATGGAAATGAAAAGAAATCACTCACTTAGTACACCTGTTTGAAAACCATGCCATGCTAAACACTCCATGAACTAACCAATACATTTGATTTTAGTCAAGAACAGTTTTTACTATATCCACATATCAAAAAATAAATAAACACTTATAACCACAACCGTTAGTAAAAGACCTTTTTACAATATCAACATCCAGGAAACCGCTCTCCAAATTATACTGGCAGTTCTCATTAAGCAAAAACTCCCCCATAACCGCCCGCACCACAGACAGGGGGAAATACTTTTTATGATTACTAATGGTACAACCAGCTGGAAACAAATCTACAACTAGCAACTCCAGAATACAGCTCGTTCATTATAATTCATACATAGATTACATGTTAAAAAATCATGAAAAAAACACTTAATGTTTTCACACTACACGCGTTTCTGCACACCAGCAAAAAAGTTCTATCAGCTCTCAAACACTGGGACAGAGGACCCAAAAACCTGATGCCGTTTTCTAAACAAATTATATATTGGATAGAAAAAGATTTCCAAGATTATAACAAAATGCTTTTAGGGCCGGTCCAAAGCCAGGAGGGGAGGGTTGCATCAGGATTGATATCCGGCGTAAAACCTATTCCAAATCAATATGCGGAACGTGAAACTGAATTCCAAAACTTGATCAGTCGTGTTTCGGGTTAACAAATACCGGTACTGTTAACCAGCAGGGTAGCGGCCGCACTATGGATGGAAACAGGTGATCTGCTGTGGCGACCCACAAAGAGAACAGCCGAAAGTTGAAGAAGTTGAAGATTCACCAAATCCTTGGGTTTTTAAAGTGTCTTTGTGTTGATTTTCTCAAAATAGTATGTTGATGTGTTTTGTTTTGTTTTTGTTCCAGAGAGACTCATAATTGAGGTCAAAAAGAAGACCAGGAACATAGAAGGTAACAGTTCCAGATTTTGACTTACCTAAAGCTAAATTTTGAACTACTGCTCATTATAATATGGGAAGTTATTCACTAGAAAATGTTGACAATCACATTAACTATCAAAACCTCATGTGTGACAAAATAAAACCTAAAACATGACTTCCACCAAATTATTCTCCTTAAAAAATCATTTGGTATTGAAATATAATTTGTTTTACAACCATCAATCAATCAATCATTCCATCCTCAGTCAACACAGCAGGTAACTTTGGTTTCATTTTGATGTGATTTTTTTAATGTTTATTGAGCTGTTAATATACAGTATTAGTGTGTTGCACTTCTGTATATGACGAAAATCCTAAATTTCATTTAGTATAACATCAATGCTTAGTTTTTCACTGTGCAGTGTTTCTGTAGCTCAGTGAGAAACATTTCAGGAATCCAGGCCTTGTTTTTGGTCACATTTTCTGGCATTTAGTGCATTCCTCTAAGCAGCATAAACTACAATAATAATTCTTTTGTTCACTGGAGTGATGGCCAGTGGCACCCAGACCTGGAAAGTCTTAAGAAAGTCACATTTTTGATCAACTGTATGCATTAAAAAGCCTATAGGGATCATGTATATTTGTAAGTGTGTGGTCTTAGGTCTTTATTCATGCAATGCTACTTTGACAACGCTCTATCAAATTTAAATTATTAATTGGACATTTTTTAGCTCACAAACAAAAATCCACTATTGTGTACACAGAGTTCTGTCACTAATATGCTTGAATCTGTAACTGGGACTAAAAGAATCCTTCATGTCCAATGTAAGAATGGTATTAAAAAATCCTATATTTAACTTGTTGAAAGCTAATCAAAATTGAATCAAAGTTATAATTCATAGCACAGGGCCCATCAGTCATTCACAAGTCATTGATTCTGTGTATTTGTGGATGTTTAGGGCTAACGGGCATCGGCATTCTTCTGTGTCTCTTTTTTTTTCTTCTGTCAAATGTGTTAAACGTTATTGTGCTCTGAGCATATCTCTGATGTCTGTCTGTGCCTGGTCAGATCTCTGCATCTCCTGTGGAAGCCTCAACGTCTCTCTTGAGCACCCTCTCTTCAATGGAGCAATGTGCCAGGGTTGCAAAGTAAGACACCTACCAAAGAAATCCATTATTCGTTATGATTGTTTCTATTGAATCATCCAATGGTGAAAAGGTAATTTTGTGGTGTGATTTACAAAATTCAGATGTATTTCTTCATGTGTATCCAGAAGGGTAGCCCAAACAAAATTCCAGCGCGTTGACTAATCTCTGTTACACAGATTTAATTTGGGCCTTGTCATATGAACATGCTTGCTAGCGTTTTGTCCTAGTGGCCTTACCCAGAGCATATGAGAAACTGGAGATCAGGAAATTAATCAGATGGTACCTCCTTAGGTCAAAACGACTTCAATGAGCCTAATTGGCCTCGATGTTTGACTGGGAGGTACCATGGCTGATCCAGTGGGGAGAGCATACTTTTGGATGTCCATGCGACTTTGAGTTGTCTGTGGTCTTTGGTCTTTGCCAGTTGTAGGCTTTTGCTTAGTTTTAGTCACGGATATCCCTTTCATATTTCCTTTGTTTTTTACTCACTGACTTTTTTAAACATTTAAATTGACGAAAATAAATCTTCCTGTTCTTGGTATTTGTATATGTGTTTGAGGAGACTGAGGTCACGCTTACTGACAGTTATTGTCCATTTGGTGTTACCTTGTATATCGGGATACTTACAGACAGCATGTGACAGAATGCATAAATGTACCCAACAGACTAAACCTGCAACTAATAATCATCTAGTTGTCGTTTTTGTTTTTTGAAGTAATGTGGGGATTTTTTTCTCCACAATATGAAAAATAGGGAGGTGATGACTTGTGTTGGTTTCTTTGATTTGTCTGGCCAATAAGAATATAGTCATTTCACTTTGTTCATAGTAATGAAAAGTCAAGTCAAGTAAGATCCTCACATTTGTTGAGTTGTTAAATCAAATTAAAACAACAACAATCTATGGAAGTCACATTTCCCCAATGGGCCAAGTGAATAAACTCCCCCTCACTCTGCTTTGAATCTGTTTGAATCCTACAGACCCACTAAAGACAAAAAATTCGATTAAGATGGGTGATAAAGACTCTCTCTTTTCCCAACCCTGCACTGTCTTGTTCTCTGCTAGAACTCATTCCTGGAGTGTGCCTACCAGTATGACGATGATGGCTACCAGTCCTACTGCACCATCTGCTGTGGAGGCAGGGAAGTACTCATGTGTGGCAACAACAACTGCTGTAGGTCAGTACAAGACTCTTTGTACTCTTGAGTTTTGGACTTGAAAAGAAGCCGTTGCTTTCTCTTTGTAGCCAGGACAAGGTTTTGGATTTCACCACAACAGAACAATTCACCCAGAAGTATCACACATGATTTGTGGTTCTTTTTGTTTGAGCTTGAGTCAGCGAGCTCATGTCAAGCGATTTATTTATGTGAAATGTGCAGTTTATTTTAGTTTCAAAACTCTGACCTCATCACTGCAAACAAGCACCAACTCAGCAATCAAGTCACATTAAGTAAGTTTTCATTCCTATAGTGAAAAATCAAAACAAAAGTTACCTTGTGACGCTTTCCAAATAAAGCAGATCAAAACCATATTCCGAAATCCACAGAGAAAACATTTCCCCCATGAGGAAGCATTCAAATCTTATACCAATCTTCTAAAAGAACACAGTGTAGCACTCTTTTGCAAGTAAATGTAGGTAAAGTTCAAGTACAAATATATTTTATAGACTTAAAATACCAAAGTAAATATACTAATTATGCAGTGTGTTAGACTATTATATCACATAAATGAATGATTGAATCATTTATTTGTCATCTATAAAAAATGGTGTTGTGTGTTGTCATCAGAGGCCAAGAACTAAGCTCAAAATTGTACTGAGGCATATCAAATAAATAGTAGCTGATGATGCATTTACATAAATCTGTGTGTGTGTGTGTGTGTGTGTGTGTGCGTGCGCGTGTAGGTGTTTCTGTGTAGAGTGTGTGGATCTGTTGGTAGGAGCTGGCTCAGCAGCAGTAGCCATCAAAGAAGATCCCTGGAACTGCTACATGTGTGGACCCCGTAACACTCACGGGTTGTTGCGACGACGTGACGACTGGCCCTGCAGACTACAACACTTCTTCGCCAACAACCATGAACAGGAGTTTGTAAGTCTGACCGTTCCATGGTCTGAGTCGTTACGCACCAACAGGGTCTGCAAATGAAAACACAAGATTCATGTAGCCTGGGGTCAAGGGAGTTGTCTTCTTTGATAAACAGCCATCATTATCGTAATATAATTATAAACGTGAAGGGACTGGTAGATATTTTATTATGTCATAGACAGTAGTTTTAAAACTGATCAAAGACATAATAGTAGCTATAATGTCATGTAGAATTCGTCTTCACAGCACATATCCCAAACATAATGCACTACTCTAGGCTCACCAGAGGAACGGAGGATATTTCAAATACAAATGCATTACTTCTCCAGTTTATTGGGTGGGTGTTGGGGGGATATGTGAGCTCCATATGACTCCGGTTTAATTCACTACTCTTTCTGTTCATCATTCTCCATCTCACATCTCTGGTGACATACTCCAGACTCTACTACTTGAATATTTATCTATGTGTATTTTTGTTCAATTCCTATTCCCTAAGCCTCCATAAGTTTGCATTAAATCATCCCTGATCCCCTCAACAGAAATCATTTCCCAAAAGTCCAGACGACACACTGTAAGTCAATTAAGTCTAGAGAATTTGATACATTGGCCTTCTTACGCCCAATCCTAACAATGCTATAAATAATCAGGTAGGATTAATCACAGTTCAGTGAGAATAATTAATATCAGGGGACTCAATGAGGCTTCTGCTTCGGGCCTTGTCATAAACTAAATTATCCACAAAGGCTTATACACATCAAAAAAAGAACATGTTTACTTTCATTTATTGATGTATTTGTGCCACGACTTTAGCAAAGACCAGATCGTCCTCATAAATAAAGCTGATGAGTTAAGTGCAACTCTGCCTTCTTCACTCTCTACCGTAAAGTTCAGGGGATCTTCTTCTCATCAGCGTCTCTTCTTCCACTTAACCCGATTTTGTAGGAGCCAGCCAGGCTGTATCCACCAGTCGCAGCAGAGAAGAGAAAACCAATCAGAGTTCTCTCCTTGTTTGACGGCATTGCTACAGGTACGATTATTAGATGGATTTATAGATATCCCAGAGGAGAAATCCTACTGCCATTAATTACATTCCCTCTGGTGCTAACACATACGTGGTTCTGAGTAAAATGTCTGTACCATAAAATGTGATGCACACTTTCATGTCTCCCTCAGGATGCATTGTGAGAACTTATATGATATGTTCGCCTTTAATTATGCAAGATTTTCTTTTGTCTGATACATTAGTTTATGACCAAGTACATCTTTGCTACGCTAAGTGGGAAAAGTTAAAATGCTTGACCAAGGTTATTATCGTGATAAAAAATAAAAACTGCTCACCTGCTAAACATAAGCATGTTGACGCTTGACTTTCCCTCGAGGCATTATTGCACCTGCAAACCGCCTCAGAAAGCCACTGGAAAATATCACTCTTTATTTTCGATTCTTGATAAATTAACAGTTAAGTCCCAAAGCTGAAGGTGACATTGTTATTTAGCAAAATGTGTCTAACCAGCAGTCAAGAAATATTCACTGAGTTCTTTAGAGACAATGAGAGAGAGGCAGGCATCAAAGAATTTTAAGAACAAATGTTTGGTACATGGGTTCCATTTAGAAACCGCTCAGCTGATCCTTTCAGCTGTAGATACTCAAGTGAGACTGTAACATGAATGTTGACATTGTAGGTATGACTCATTTTACAGTTAATGCTCCCACGGTTCTACTTAACATGTCTAGAATCTGTTGACAGCCAGGCTGTCTACAGCACTATATTCACACTCACCTAATTACACCACGTTCTCACCTGGATTCTTCCTATTACTTCCTCAGCCATGTCCTAACTGAGGAGTTTCATAGCAGTAGTTGAAGGTTTAGTCCCTTACTTATTTATTTGTATCCCCATTAGCTGCTACTAAGTTACCACTTACTCTTCCAGAGGTCCACACATGATAAATCATATGAAACAAGACATGTACAGTCACGCTATGGTGAACTGGTAAATTGTTTAGAGTGTTCCCCGCAGCTCACCCAATGACAGATGGGAAAGGCTCCAATGCTTCAAAACTGGTCTTACTGACTGCTGCAAAAAATCATGTTTGTTAACTTATTCTAGATTGTTGTGGCGCTAAACATTACAGAAATACTTACCAATACTTTTGCTCTGGATTTTGTTTAACTATGTATACCATACTAACCTCCCCTGTAGTATTACCTCAAGAGTTATTTCTGGCGTGTGTGTAGGTGTGTGCTTGTGTCTGAGTGACTTAATAAAAAAGGCACCTCAGTAGAAATGTGGAAATACCAATTTTCTTTGGATTCCTGATCAAACAAGCCACAGCCGTAATTACAAATAAATACATGTTATGTGTGCGCGTGTATTCTCAGGTCTGCTGGTGCTGAAGGATTTGGGCATCCAGGTTGATAAGTACGTGGCTTCTGAGGTGTGTGAAGACTCCATCACCGTCGGTATGGTTCGACATCATGGTCGCATCATGTACGTGGGTGATGTACGCAATGTGACACGCAAACATGTAAGTTGTATTCCTCTTTGTACTAAATGATGATAATTACCTATTAGAATAATAATTATATGTGTATTTATAGATATATTTGGGGAGACTTACATCGGAATAATACGTTTAAGTGCAAATAGATCATGTGTTAATGTGCATAGTCCCTCTTTGATGTTAGTATCACACATGTTTGTTCATCATAATATATATATATTTTTAATCTAATTGCTTATTATCATTTTTTTTTTGTTGCTTATGTTTACTCCTTCAATATTTTCCCTGTCAGATTCAAGATTGGGGACCATTTGACCTGGTGATAGGAGGAAGCCCCTGCAATGACCTCTCCATTGTCAACCCTGCAAGAAAAGGCCTTTTCGGTAGGAACTAGTCATGAACCTGTTTGGGTTGGGGTTTTTTTCCACGAGTGAAAAGTGAAGATTACGTGTTCAATTAAAATACTGTACATGTTCAGAGACACTGACGATTGTCTAATTCTAGTATACAATGTCTTATCTTCTTCTTTTTCAACAGAGGGAACCGGCCGGCTGTTTTTTGAGTTTTACCGTCTGCTTCACGAGGCTCGACCGAAGCTGGGCGATCAGCGGCCATTCTTCTGGCTGTTTGAGAATGTAGTCGCTATGGGAGTTAGCGACAAACGGGACATTTCCCGCTTTCTAGAGGTAACATGAACACATCAGCAGAATACAGAGAGAAGATACATGTACAGTACATAAATCACACACCAGAGAGGGTTGACTGAAATTGGAAACACTAATCAGGAAACCCCCCATTTACCAAAGTTAGACTGTAGAAGTTTTCTTTAGATACTTTGATATGTTTTCTAGAATAGTCCAATATGTATTCACAGGAAAGGAATAACTATTTTTTCAGTTGATTATTAGTCGGGATGGTGTTAACTTGAGGATAGCAGACAAAAAAATCTTACATTTGAATGTGTTGTGAAATGTCATGGGCTTTTACATCAGTGAGAAATAGTGAAATAATCTACACATAAACTCAGTATAGGAAGAGTTTGTTCCTCAGTAAGTAATCCTTCCATTCTTCCTCAGTGTAACCCAGTGATGATCGATGCCAAGGAGGTGTCTGCTGCCCACCGTGCTCGCTATTTTTGGGGAAACCTGCCAGGCATGTCCAGGTGATACAAACAAACACTTAACACTTACATAAAACTTTACTGCATCACAAGTCTTAACTTTTTCTTAAATATCAAAGTTGAATAAAAAGTAGTTCCAGCCCCGATGCACGTACCCGCATCTTTAATGCAACCCCTACTATTATTACTAATGTTAGATCTAATATGCCGATTTCACATCGTGTTTACCAGACCTCTGGCTCCCATGTCAAATGACAGGCTGGACCTACAAGAGTGCCTCGAACATGGACGCACAGCTAAGGTAACTAATCCTGCATGTATGTGTATGTGTGTGTGTTTGTCTTATTATCATGTGATGTCTTCTTTTTGAGCATTAGGGAGTTGGATTGGGGGTTCAACACAAGTTCAGAAAGTAAAGACAAATGTGGACAGTATTAATATTACTTTCTACGGGACGGATAGAAACGTAAAGATTTTTTGGGGAAAGTTTGGCAATTGGTCAATAACCATTTGTGTCAAATTATAACTTGGTTTGAGTTGTTGAGTTCACAGCTAATTAAGTCTATATAAAAGTCTTAATTTATACCCATATAATAGGTTTTGCTTTGTTTTATTGTTGCACTTCTGCTCAACAAGCAATTTACAAATTTAATCTGCTTTTTATTTCTTTTCTTTTTTTTTCCTAATTAATAATTTGTTCATTGTAACAATATTGTTACCATAAACTTATTCCAAGAAGAATAGCATTAAAGAAGGATTTGTCTGTGTGTGACTGTGCTGTGTTGTGTTTTTGTGTGTGTGTTTGGCTCTGAATGTTACAGTTTGAGAAGTTGCGTACAATAACGACACGATCCAACTCTGTGAAGCAGGGGAAAGATGAGCATTTCCCCGTTTTCATGGACAGCAAGGAGGACATCCTCTGGTGTACGGAGATGGAAAGGTACAGAGTATGTGTTTGTGTGTTTGTGCCACTCCAATGCATTTTTCACAGTGTGTGTGTTTGTGTAAGTGTGTCTGCAGTGTCTTTTGAGTTTGTTTAGTATTTGGATAATTATCCATTAAAACAACAGAAACGAGTCGGTATAAGATGAAAGGAATAAAACAATTAAGATTTACTGATGTTTTACAATTTTTTAACCAAAAATACATAATTGTTAAATGACCAGATTAGATTTTGTCTCAAATTGTATGTCCCCCATACAGCCAAAATGTATTTACTGTTTGAAGGCTGAAATGCACAGTTCCTTGCGCATTGAGCCCTATTCAGAAAACACTTACACATAAAAGAAAAAATTGCGTTTACCAAATTGAACCAAAAATAAAGTTTTTTGTTGTACTTCATACCGATAAAGTTCATACAGACATTTTAATTACATATCACTGAACATTATGTTATAATCTGGCCATAACTAAAGATTTTTTTCTTTAGATATTTATTTCTCGATTAACCGATGAATCATCTGGGATATAAGTATTTCACGATGTAGTACTTATTCTTTTCAAAAGTACTTTTTTACTAAAAGATATTCAAAATAACAATGACAACACAGAGAAGAACACAAGTACTCATATTGGGAATGTTTGATATGAATGCTTGAAGATTCAGTTATATCAGCATAACTTATACTTATAACTTATGATAACTGATATAACTGTCTGTCAAACCTCTCATCCATATTAAAGCTAAAATAATTCAATGTTCTGTGTGTTTCCAGGGTGTTTGGTTTTCCCGTCCACTACACCGACGTGTCCAACATGAGTCGCCTGGCCAGGCAAAGACTGCTGGGTCGGTCCTGGAGCGTCCCCGTCATCAGGCACCTCTTTGCCCCGCTCAAAGAGTACTTTGCCTGCAACTAGTTACACACCACTATCTCTCTCCCTGTCTCGCACACACAAATACATACACACATACACAGTAGGTAATGACTGACACACACGGATAACTACATACAGTGTACAGCTAGTGCATGAAGGTTGGATGAAAGAGGACTGGACAGACAAACATACACTCACACATACACACGTTCACACACTGTAAAGGATTGCTTCCCTAGAATCCATATAGACCACTGGCTGACCTCTGTCTCCTGGTGCTACTTTGCTGATATCAACACACACAGGTGTATGGTCTCTGTACTGTATTTGCTCACACACAACTTCCTGTATGACCTCGAGTAGCTGGAGTTCAAAAACTCCAGAGGATGCAAACCTGACAAAGATACTGGACTAAGTTTTTGGAACTCGCTGAATATGTCAGCTCACCAATGAATCCTTCGGAAGCATTACATTTAACTGCATTCATGCTCACATCGACAGTGCTATCGGTGTTTTACAGTACAACGGACACAAACTTACAAACACTCAAGTTACCACCGGTCAGACAGTGAGTCTAAATGGTGATGTTTTAATACAACTCCTAATGTTTTTGATGCTATTAGCGACTGCAGGGTCTCTGGTTGTCTTAGAGGCTGTAGTTTTCTGCAGAACAATCATTTGGAGGCAACAGCAGGCAGGAGAGGCAAATTTTTAAAGATCTATTTATTTGTCATATCTGGAGAGGACGTGCTACTGAGTGTCCAAAAGAAGAATAATGAGATGGAAAAAGCTTCTCTGGGGGTACAAACAGTTTTAGTTGTTGCGTTAAGCCTCCGTGGGCCAACCAAAATATCCCCACCCCTGACTTGGCTCATTGTTTCAATGATGCAGTACTGCCCCCAATACTGAAGTAACAGTGAAACTTAATATTTTCTGGGATGCAGAGTTCGAGGGTTTTATCATTTTATTTTTAACTTTTTGGTGTTTTTTTTCAACTTCCCTCTATGTGCCTATTTTAATGTTCCAAAATAAAAACTAATTTAGAGATATAAATTCATGTATTTAATTCAAAAATAGTGTTGAATGTCATAAGAAATTAGAAAACATCCACGTTTTCCTGTGCCTTGAAGAAAAGATTAACAGTATAAGATATGATGCACAGCCTTGTCTCTGTTTCAAGCCTCAGTGTTTTGGAGCCTTCTAGTATTGCGTACAAAGAGGATAATAAGGAATTCTACTCCTGTTGGAGTAAGACAGTTAAGCCTCTGGAGTCGAAAAATATTTAAATAAATACAGTATAATGTCAGATTTCCTATTCGGCGATTTTCATATAAGAATATAATATATTTCTGCATGGCTCTAGTTGTCTCAATTATTAGATTCCTATATAAGAAGCACACGTGCTTTAAAAAAGCTTTCATGTTAAGCTGGGGTTAAACCTTTAATCAATAACATTCATCACAGAGTTGCATTGATTTCTTTGCTGTTCCCTAATGCTGCAAAATTTGAATAATGCTGAATAGCATCTGAAAACAGTGATAAAGTGAAATTACGTTGTTAGGGAGTCATCTTTTTTGCAAGTTGGCTAACTGGTTTGTTCCAGTTAGTTTTTACCCGACATTAGATTGTGTTCAGTATGAGTGACTCATTATCTACTGTCTCTAAAGCTCTATGAGTGAAGCAATTAGCAAATATCATGATCTTTCTGGATTATTAATGTTAGCCAGTTTGTTGGCTATTTAAAATAATTTTGATTTTCTTAATTTTATATAATCAAATATGTACCATGTAATATAAATGTTTACATTTATTCCTATCCCTCAAAAACTATTCAATGCCAAGACTTTCTTATTTTCTATTCTCCCAACAAGCTTTATGTCATCCACTGGGATTTTCTGTACCTCCAGAGCAGCAGTGCTAGTAGAGCTAATTCGATGGGATTATCCTTCAACCCTCCAGTTACAATAGAGTTTATTTTGTGTTACAGCTCGGATATGATTACTGAAAAAGGGACAGGTGAATAGAGTTGCTGTCCAATCCTTGCAGTTACACTCTAAAGTTGCTTCATAGGGATCCAAAATGTCCTACATCTGCTGAAACCCGCAACATAGCTCACCTCTGTTGGCACTTTGCTGGTTTTCTACTTCCTACGACTGAAACAGACGGCCCTGAATAAATGAGAAAAACTAAATTATATTTCACAGATTTGATCGAACCACCTGTCTTTGGTGTGTGAATGCTATAGTATAATGCAATTAATACAATTGGTTTGTCATCTAATTTTATTTCTAAGATAATTACACACACAGTCTTGTGTGTTAGAAATAATCTCTATAATATCTTGTTTAGGCAGGGCCGTTGAAACAACACTGAATTCGATCTGGTGCTTTGGGTCGTCAGACAACCATCATTTTCTAGTATGCCTTCTGATCCTCTGACCTTTCTCAGATAGCAGCTAACGACTGTGAACACATCTAGTTTGTCTATGCTGACACACCCACCCAAACACACACACAAAACACAAACAGCATCAAAAAACCAACAATAAACCAGCAGGCTCGGTGTTTTTTTTTTCCATCATGTTTACTTACCATTTATACAACCAACCTTCAGGTGCTTTTTCAACTGGACTCTTTTTTACAGTTCTCCTGCAGGTTATACACACACAATCACACACACATGCTGGAAACGGTGCAGATGCTTTTTCTACACGGCATCGATACACACATGCGCACACACTGTGTTTTTCCAGGCAGCCTGTTGCCATCAGGCTTCTTGCGGCGCCGCCGGGTGTGATGTCATCACTCTACGTCGCTTGGTGCTCCCAAATCCCCACCCCGAACTCCACTCCTCATCAACCCCCCTCAAACCCCACTCAACCCCAGGTGCTGCATGTCAGTCAGTCAGTGTAATCTCTGATTCCATGTTAGATTAGGGAGTAATGATCATAATAATGGTAATAATAATTACAATAATAATCCGTTATTGTGTGTGTGTACTGTTCCAGGTTGGTGCTCAGTTCCGTTCAGTCTCAGCCTAGAGGGGAGAGAGGAAGGCTAGAGTAAGCATATATTAATGCTAGTGTAGTGACTTGTTCTGTTGTACCCAAGGATGCTGAAAGAAACTGTTTTGGGACACTCTCAAACAAGAGTGAGTTGAAATAACATGTAAACAACAAATGATGTTGTGAATGAGGCGGATGATCAATCAACACCCAGAATTCATGTCTAGTAGGATTTGGATCAGAATTTCCCCAAACACTCCGGTAGTTCCCAAAGTTTGGGTCAAAACCTCCTGAAAGCAAGTTCATCAGCATATAGGGTTTCCTCCTGCTTCCTCAGTGTCTGCATGGAAAATATTTGATTTTAGTTTCCTTCAAGGCTGCTGGTTATGATTATTATTTTTACAGGTTAACTTAACTTAAGTGAAGTTATTTTCTCGATCATGATGGAAAAACAGCATGAAAAGCTGAAAAATGGCCCTACTACTCTTTCTCAATCATGTTTAAATACTTTGTGTGAATAATATTATAATATAATATAGTATAAATCAAGTATTTTTTATGCATTTGCAGCACACAGATGAATTTTAGCATAAAATCTACCACAAGAAACATCACAAATAGGGGCGATTTTGAGTTTGCTCTAATTCAGTTTAGTTGTTTTTATTGCATTTAAATCACTTTCACTTTCAAACAAATTGTGCTTAGGAGCACAAACTTTACGTTCAAATATTAGATTATCTGACAAGTGTTCTAACACTCCAAACAATAAACCTACGTCTAAAGTTTATACATAGTTTGACAGTAAATTGTGGAAAAAAAGAACTGTAGACGGACTGTAGGAGAAACGTTCACTCAGTTGATATATATATATATATGATCTCCTGACCTCAACCACAACATAAAAATTCAGATCAAGAAAAAGTATCTTTAAATAAAGCCTGAATTCAATACTACAGTGTTGGTAAAACCAACGTGTGTAAAACGTGTGCCGTTTCAAGTGCAACCTGTACTCAAAAACAGTGTCAACTGATCTTGGTGTAAGTGTGAGATAATGCCAATATTCTTTTTCACAACTTACTAAATAAGTAGGCAGTTATAGAAATGTGTTGCTTTAATTAAACTTTTTAACAAATCTTTAAATATTGAAAGACTAAATATACGGAGAACATAGGAAAAACATCTTCAGTGGAAGCTACAGGCCTTGGAGTCACAGGTTTAAAAAAAAGAAAGAAAAAGGAACCATTGTATTGACTTGATGAACAAATTAAATTAAATCTGGGTACTTCTAAATTATGTTATGTAAATATAATATGGGAGGACATTTCTGAGATGTTTGAGAAGGTTACAATAAGAGGACTATCCATCTGTGTTTCCTGAAATAACCTTCTAACTTCTATACATCTTGTGACAAGGTATTACAACTTTTCACAAGCCAAACCGGTCTGAATCCACTGGGTCATAAAGGCAGGATTTCAGCACATTTTTGTCATCCAGCTTTGTTATTTCAACACGCATCTGTTTTGAGAGAGGAGTCCGACAAAAGAAATAGGAATGCAGTCGAAAATTTAGAATGATGGCTGACGGGATGATGATGTTTCTGTTTGCCTATCGACAGCTTTTAGGCTGAGTGATGCGTTGTTGTCAACACTGATAAACTCACTACCACATACACACCAAACACTGTCATAAACACATAGAGTGAACGACGCTCGTACACTGAGACATGTGCACAACACCTACAAATACAATGCTGTGGCGCATTCAGACACTCATCTCATGGACTAAATGAAAGATGAGCTTTTAGGAAAAGGAGGACCCGGTGATGTTTCAAAAGGTGCTAAAATTTTATCTGAAAATAAGAAAAATATATTGTTAGAAGTATAAATCAAGTTTGTCTTTACAATGACTGTATTTAAGTTTGTCGTAGTAATGAAAAGGCACTATTATTATTTTACTCTTGTATGAATATGAACTAATTAAAAAGGCATTTTAACTTTGTACTTGAAAAATGTAAGAAATGAAACGTGAATAAAAAAAAAGTTTCTTGTGATTTAACCTAAAGGCTCTGTGTTATCTGCTTTTGTGCTAGTTAAAAGTGTAACTATTCAAACAAAAGTTTGATTTGGGTTCATAACAGCATAATTAACTCTTTTTGATGTTGCACTTTCACATTTTCCTCATGTGTTGGTAGTGTGTGTGGGGAGGCAGCAGGAGTTGGTCTACTGTGCAGCAAGCTATTTGGATAACTGAATAAAACATTCATTAAAAAGTCAAAATTGTTACAGAGATGATTTCAGTATGTATCAGTCTTTGAAGTTATGATCCATGTTAAAAGAAAGATGTCCTGAGTTTTCTGTGTGTTCATCAGAATGGTTAGAAATCTGTTACAATCATGCTGTCACAAATTCCCCTTTCCAAAGGACTTAAAATGCTCTAAGCAATATTAATGAAGACAGGCATCTCCGAGCCGCCATGCTGGATGACAGGAGGATCCAAATAACGCAAGGCTTTTTTATTCACAATAAATGTCACATATCAAGCAAGGTGTTAAGCACTTATAGACACCGAAGTGTCAGTAAGGCCCGTCACTGATTCGATCACTGTATAAATGTTGCTTATTTACTGTGCTGTGGTTCCATTTGGTCATGAAATTAATCATTCTGGGCTAATCTAATAAATCACATCATGCAGTCCTCATTGACAATTCTGTGTCCCTTTAAGGTGATAGCTGCTGAAATAAGCACAAAATATTTCAAATGCACAATCCATCATGCTACATTTATGGAGTGAGTTTTCATATGCGAGCAGTTTACAAACCATTAGTAAATTATTAATCAATTGACATCAACAAGCAACCTCTTGTTTGCTCCAACCTCTTTAACTCCCACCGCAGCACAAATCAGGAGGTGCAGCCATGGCGAGCACCCAGACTCCATGCTGAGGCCCTTCAGTCCCGTATTGTTGCCTTCACGTGCTCCTTGAAAACTCGGTATAGCATTCGCTGAGTCACAACTGCACACTGACTAAAGATGATTCGTTTTTTATCATGCTGTTTCTTTTTTACAGATCAAACAATACGGCTTCAGGTTCTGCATCAAAACAAAATAGAAAAAATTTAGAAATGCAAAATGTGGGGTTGTCGGACGGTCCATTAAACTCATTATTATTATTATTATATTAGGCACCTCTTCATGTCATAATAATTCAGTGACAGAACTTCATATTATTTTTGTATAGCTACTTGATTATGCTAGGTCGTGAATGCTGTGAAACCTAAAGATATTTATTTCAAAATGTGTGTGATCTTTGAGAGTATTTACAATGGTATTAGTATGATGGGAGATTCGTGAATAATAAGGCAACCACTGCTAGTGCAATAGGAGAGACAATAAATCTTACTGTAGAAAAAATTACATATTTTTAGCCAACAAATCTGTCACCATGAGGTGTTGGGCAGGCGTGGATTATTGTATGTTAACACATTATCTACGCATCTACTCGTACTATTTATTATTTACTTGTACCTTATTGGTTGGATTTCGACATTAAAAACATTAAAAATTCGTACAATCACATGGATTATCTGCGTTCAATTAGAAGGCAATTATTTCCGATCGCACTTAAATGTAGCATATGTCTGCAGCGCAGGAGATACGCCCCTCTCTATCGCATGAAAAGAGGAGACTTCATCGCTGGACAAAATCTCATATCCTATTGGTCAGCAATACCCTCGCTCTTACCGTTTCGGCTCCCGATTGGTCACGTCCAGTCTATAGACATCGAAGCATCTGCGGCTCGCGCTGTGCCAGCTGTCCTCGCGCACGCAGTTTGAGCTGGGTAACGGAGGGTGAGACCCCACTGAGGAGGATCTGGGAATCTGGTTAAAAAAGGGTAAGTTGCAGATAAATGTGAAGTAAAAATTAAGCTGTCGACATTTCTTATACTGATTAACACCTGCTAAAATAATTAATAAGCAATAATCATGTTTGGACTGATAAATGCTTGTCATGTCGTGTTCAACGTTAACAACGTCATTATCTTTTTCCTCATTTCACTTTCACTGACGTTGGCTTAATGTCGGGGATTTATTTGTAGTTTTTTGGGGTATTTTATCATATAATAATGAATTATTCAGTTACATGAGCATTGAATCAATACGAGCATTGTAATTGAAGACTTCAATAAAAAAATCAATATTTATCTTAAATAAATTCAGAGATAAATGAAATACTGAACGTTTCAAGCTAGCATCCCTGTAGGGCGAAATATGGGTGAGACGTGTGTGTGTGTGTGTGTGTGTGTGTGTGTGTGTGTGTGTCTGTCGTGCCATCAGTGCATTGAGGCTTGGTGTGATGTGTCTGTTGGCTGTTATATAAATCTGCTTTCTTCGCTGTTATATCAAATATTTTAAGTAACAGTGATGAAGAGGAGAGTCTGGAGCCGAGCCCTGTGTTGTGTGTGTGTGTGTGTGTGTGTGTGTGTATGTATGTATGTGTGCATGAGAACACAATGTGAACTGAAAAGGCTTTCTGATCTACATGATAGATAGATGCATAGATAGATAGATACATAGATGGTATTCAGAGCAGCATGCCTACATCCTGAGGTTTGGTGGAACAGCGTTGAGTCATTTACCATCTGGTTTAAGGATGTTGAGGTTACCTTACGTGGATCCTTACTGCAATAAAATATAATTTAATATCTTACAAAGTATGCTCATTGTGTCGTTGAAACTGTTTTACTAATGGTATATGTCAAAATAGTTGCACCTATGTTTTATCCGAAATATAGATTTTAGCAACACTTCTGTGTGATCGGAGATCATGGGCTAGCCTCTCCAGTCCTCTCCACTCACATCTTCCACTTGCAGGATCCTGTTACTGGTTCACCGATTGTATTCTCTTGGAACACTTTGGAAGGCATTAACCACTGCAGGGCTATCTAGCCATACCAATGTGGTACTTGTCAAGGTTACTCAAATCTTGCCCATTTTCCCGTCTTTTAACACATCAATCATGAGCAAAAAAATATTCCCGAGCTGCTTAATATCTCCCAACCAACAGCAGGTGTCATTATAATAAGATAATCAGAGTTATTCACATCACGTGTAAGTGGTTATAATTTATGACCGGTTTGTATATTTTATGATGGAATTTGATAAATAGTCTGTCGCAACACATTGATCCAGTCAGCAAAAAGATTTCCTGGTATGAATTGGCCTTTCTGCGTGGAGTCTGCAGGTCATCCCTGTGCCCATTCAGATTTCATAGATTTTTGTCCTGTTGTGTTGTAACTGGATAAAATAAACTAGTATATAATATATGGGTGGATATTCTACAGTCAATTGATCTCACTGTTCAGTCTTTAAACCTGTTTCTCCTTTGCTCACTTTCAAACCGGTTTCTCACTAATGGTGATGTAATGTATGTAAGTGATCGATGAAGAATTATCTTCTTCTTTCGGCTTCTGCCGATTTGGGGGAATTTCCATCCCTATTGTAGAATTTGCCCAGGTTTTTCACCAGATGGCCTTCCAGAGGCAAACCTCTCTATTTTTCCGGATTAGGATCAGACAACTTTTTGTATACGACAATAAAGACTTCTTCTAACTTCTTCTTCTTCTAGAGTACATTGGTTTTGACCATTCCAGAGGCTTGGTTGATTTATATACACAGCTCAAAAAAAAATAAAGGGAACACCTAAATCACATTCCGGATCTTAATGAAAGAAACATTCAAGTTGAAAATATTTGTTGACATACATTGAGTAATTTGTTATGAATAAAATTATGCAAGAACGATCAACGGAAATCAAAATTAATGGCTGGAAGTAACAAAGTGAAAAACTGAAATCACAGACTAATCCAACTCCATAATGTGGCTCAGGAGTTTGTTTGATGCCATACATGCCAAAGGGACCTCCAGAAAACGTCTGACCATGCTCCTGATTAGATGGAGCCTGGTTTCCTGGGGGGTCTGGAAGTGCTCCTCCTGTTCCTCCTCACACCGAGGAGCAGATACCCGTCTGGTTGCTGGGTTGTTGTCCTTCTACGGACCTGTCCAGCTCTCCTCGTGTAACGGTCCGTCTCCTGGCATCTCCTCCATGCTCTTGAGACTGTGATGGGAGTCACAGCAAACCGCCTTGCAGCTGCACGCAGGGATAAGCCATCCTGGAGGAGCTGGACTACCTGTGCAGCGTCCGTACAGCCTCATGTCACAAGTAGTGACAAAGACACCAGCAGAAAACAAAACTAGAGAAAACCATTTTCAAAAACCATTCCTTTTTCTTGGGTCATGCTTTTGCCTCTCCATTGCGACTGTTGTCACTTTCATTTGCACCAAAACATGTGAAACTGATTCGCAATCACTTGTGTTTCCTAAATGGACACATTTAGGAAACACATGTTTGGACACAAGTTTAACTGGCTTGGTGTCCTTCTGCGATCATTAGGTTTTCCCTTACGTTTTTTGAGCAGTGTCGTTGTGTAAGGAGGAAATAAAAAGATACATAACGAGAAGTTTAAACCTAAATTCTCACCTCCAGACACTTGCTCAATCTGTGTGAGATGTGTGTTTGTGTTGTAGAACCTATAACATTTGATAATAGTTGCTCGATATTGTACATATGTGCAAAGTAGAGGTTTCAGGTGGTTGCTAACTTTAAATCTGGTTTGTTGAAGCTCTTTTGACATCAAATAACATATGGGGTCCTTCATAATCAAATGGTGTCATCATCAAGGGAGCATGAATGTGCTCATGTAAAATGTAACATCTTTTTCTACCCACAACTATTCTTACACTATATTATACGACCCAAGGATGCAGAGTTAATATTTGCTCGCTCGAGGCACAGGAGGAATAGTCTAATGTGAGATAAAAATACTGTTGAAATAAAGTCATTCTTTGATAAGATTGGTAGAAGAAGGACAGTGAAGAAGATCAGAGATGGATTCATCCAACGATGATGGAAGTGAAAATTACAAAATGACAAAAGTGTCAGTAGAGAGTGACAGAGAGACATCTCTAATCCTCTGAGTGATGGCCTAGTTAGTTATGTGGCCGCTGTTATTATTGTCTGTTTATCTGTGTGTGAATCACTAATGGCTCATTCATCCACAAACCTCCAGTAGCACCCCGACTCTTTAAATCCCATCCTCCATTCTCTGTGCATGTGTGCGTCAGGCTTTTAATATCTATTTTTATCTCCAGAGGGATGTGAATCTGCCTGATGCACATTTGGTCAGGATTTTTAAATAACTCTACTATTCTCCCCCCCCACACACACACACACACAGACACACACACACGTGTTGTCCAACACAGAAACAAATTGTACGCCATCCCTCGCTGTGGCAGTAACTTGCTAGATCAGCAGCTGTCTGCTCCTTTCTTCTTACTTACAGCCTGCATCAACACGCACATATACATTTTCATGCCACACATGTAGCTGCACCCGCACCAAAACCATCTTAGGATTTCAGCAGCTACTGTTTCACATTTAAAATGTTTATAAAAATGCTAACTCTCTTCTCAAAATAGATATGACTCATTGTGAGGAAGTTGTAACGGAAACACAGTTTTTGTGAAAGAATTTATTTTTAAACAGCGCCCCCTAGTGAGTAAAATGTGTACGTTTAGGGTAAAACACACTGTATAATAGATCTCCTGGAGTCAATTCATTTGCGTAAATCTGGAGTAAATTGGACCAATGATTGAGAAATTCTGGCCTGAGAACAACTGGAGGTAAAGCTCCCCCTGGGTTGAGAAATATACAACTGACCTTTACAAAATCACATTTAAGGTCTAATAATACAAATAGTCTATGTGGGTGTAAAAATTTGAAAATACGATTACTCTAAAGAACTTGTACAAAAAAATTAAAACGAACAGTTTGCATGTGTATGTGACTGAAAGGCTAGGGCAGAAGCAAAAACGTATGAGCCCCGCCTATCTACATGTTTGTCTTAGCTAACCCGGAACTAAATAAAAATCATTCATACTTGTAACCTTCAAAAGTAGTTTTAAAAGTCATAAGTTGGTAATAGAATTATTCAGAATTGTCACATCAACCACGTATATACATGTGACAGCTTTAGATGAGGGGCAGTAATCTCAGGTCACTGACACAGCAAACCAACCCACAGCAGTAGATCTTGGAAAGACCCGCACCTTCTGACAGCCGACAGTGCCTCGTGTCACTTAACACTACATAACATTACATCACATTATAACACCTCACATCGCCTAATATCATCACCGCCTCTCCTCGGGCATCGCAAACATGATCAAATCTGACCTTCAGATTCTGGGTTTAAATTTTTTTTTTCACTGTCCACCTCTCTCAGTCTGTCCACCTCACTGTTTCAAATGTAGCTTTTAACTCTGTTGAGATTTTTACATGACAGTATAATGGACAGTGTAAAAAGAACATTTTTAAAATGAACAGGTTGGAGTCTGAATATAAGGATTAGGTAAGAGAGAGAAACTAGAAACTCAAGTAGTGGTTTTTGAATCAATACTAGGGTAACATGTAATCCAACACAGTTTCCTGTGTGACGTCAGTTTCTGTTGGATTTGTAAATTGATGCTTGATGGACAGTGGCAACACAATTTTTCTGTGCATATATTTGTGGGTCAAAAATCTACATACAAAAAAAGATAAGTTTAACACTGATTTACCTGATAGGACATGACATGTTTTATATGTCATGATCATCCAAACAACGTAATTCATTTTTCTTCAATATCCACGTTGCTGTGTTGTTTTTTTAGTGTTCTTCAGCATGTCATTGTTTGTGAATGTGTGTCTTTGGGAAGTTCTCCACTTCTTATCTCCTGGGAAAACAATATTTTATTCATGGATGCCAGGCCTTAAGGGCACTACTTTCCATACTGCCCCCCACCCCCCTCCTTCGCCACGTTAACCACGATCTCTTCATCCTCCATTTATGCACAATCTTCTCCTCAACCTTTTCTCTACTAAAAAAACGCAGTCCTTCTTTCACTTCTCCAATTGCTCCTTATGGAGAGCCTCAGAGAAAATAGAGACACTCATTAATCCCTTATTTTCATTTCACATAAGTCAGATACTGCTGTGAAACTGACGATTACCCAGACCTCTATAATAAAAATATTTTCAGCCCAACCTTTAGCCTCAATCAGTCAGTGTAAAATTTCTGGCTCTAGTTTATTTTACCCCTTTCATCTGTTTACTGTTTTCTTTCTTTTCATGTCGCTCCCTTTCTCTCTCCTCTCTTCTTCTTTTTATTCTCCTCCATCTCTTTGAGTTAATTCTGTGTGACTAGGAGGCCATTGTATCCCACCATCCAACACATTGCATACAGCCACCCATGCAGAATACACGCCGAGAAACACAGAGGGATGTTTGTACAAGAGCCTCTAGGTTTAAGCTCAAGCAATACCTTTATATATCAAGTGGACAAAACATCTGATGGAAACCAATGTGACAAAAATACACATCATTTTGTTGTCTGCTTTGTAGACTATGTCACACTGTTGTGAAGAAATGTATGTACTGTGATTAACACAACCTGCTATAATCATTGCATTAGTATTATCTCATGTAAAAGGGGTTGCGCTTGGGAATAAGGAAACACTAACAGGCACAAATTTTGAACAGTGTTCATTTGTCTGTGAATTAGGTTAATTAGATCCATGCTTCTTTATACAAACCCTTGAGAATAATTAAAATCCATCCTGTTTTATTTATAGGAATCAGTCCTGCAAAGTGTTAAAGTTGGTGAAAGCTTTACCAAGAAATCCTTGTCTTTACTTGAAAAACAAAGCTTTAATGATTAATAATTAAAATATTGTCATTTTATTATGTGTAATTCATTGATTGATCGATTGATTGATCGATTGACTAATTGTTTCAGATCTAGACATTTGTATTGGACCAGAAAAAAATCTTCTTTTCTATCTTCCTCTCAATATTTCTATCTGCTGAGACAAAAGACAGAATATGTGTAATAAATTGTGACTCAGATGAAAATACAAGATGAGCATCAAAATCTGCAAAACAGTCACCAGGATAGAACACATAAGAGACTCCTTACTTGTCTTTTTTTGGCACTACAACACCTCTTAGAACTTATTCAAATCATGTTGTGCTCATTCTTGTTTTTCAGTTGTCTTCAGCTTTTGTTGTTGAGGCACTGCGAAAAGAAACTTGTAAGAGGTCAGGTGTTCTTAAGGGAGCTGCTAGGCTTTTTGAAACCCAACGTTGTCCTTGATTATATTTTAGTTTTCTGTTGATATACCAAGCAAATTAAAAAGTGAATAGAAAAAAAAATCTCCAATATTGTTGGGATTTTGTATGGATTGAAACTCAGATCATCCCTGAGCACTAATACAAAGAAAAGTTTGATTTCCACTTGAGACATCAATCAAAGTTTCTACATGATTCATGCATTACATCTTTGTAGAGTGCAATAGTAGTTATAATGTCCTTTGTGTTCTTCTGATAGGACTATTGCTGCCAACATGGGGTCAATGCGTATTCTGATCAAGGGAGGGAAGGTGGTCAACGATGACTTCACCCAGGAAGCAGATGTCTACATTGAGAACGGCATCATTCAGCAGGTGATTACATTTATGCAAATAAACTGTACAAATTGATTTTTTTTCTGGTACACACATGCTTACCGAATGCCATACATGTTAGAACATATGCCATATCCTCAATCTTTTTTGACACGATAGCGTGTACCATGCTCACACTAATCATATCACACAAATTTTGACCCACATGTTTAGTGTCCAGAGAATCCCCAACTGTAGGTGTGACTCATTAGCACTGATACCGTATTAATGAAGGCTGTGAATCAGACAGTGAACTCTGTGGCTCTACATGCTGACAGTGGGTGCTAATATTAGCTCACTGAGTGTTGCCATGGAAATAGGTATAGGTTTATGTGAAGAGGATGCATCTCAGAAACCTGAAAAGTTGAAGTGTATTCTGACTGAAACACTACTGCCGTTGCATCACAGGAGCTTTTACACTCCATCAATAATTTTTTTCATCACAACAAAAAGAATCATGTCAGTTGCCAAGCTAAGGTCCCCTCCATCGATTTCCTCCCATATTGCCCTGCGCCCGGCAGCAACATAGCGGCTCCATGAAGCCTCATTAGGCTGAGCCTGGGTGAGTCCCATTGAGAGACCAAAGCTGCCAATTTACCAGTTGATCTACATTCCAGACCTTATCTATGGTCATGGGCTTTGGGTGGTAACCGATGGACTGATATGGATAGAAATGACTGAAATGAGCTTCCTTCGTAGGTTTGCTGGGCTAAGCCTTAGAAATAAGAATGCATTTTTCACGTCAAAAAGAGCCATTTGAGGTGGTACGGGCATGCCTCCAGGACACTTTCCTTTGGAGCTTTTCCTGTCAGGTTCAAGTGGGAGGAGACCCAAAACTTGCTGGAGGGATTAAATGTCTAATTTGGCATGGGAATCGTTTCGGATCCCAGGGGCTGAGCCGAAGTTGAGGAGAGGGACGTCTTGAATACCCTGCTTGGCCTGCTGCCTCCAAACTCGACCCAGGTTAAGCAGAAGAAAATGGAAGAAAATGAAATCGTGTCAATGTGTTCCTTTCTGTGTAAAAACATACTTTTGGGGCAATCTTCTACAATACCATACAAAAATTATATACTTACAGCGGATGAAATTTAAGGAATTATCAAAGTGGTTAGGGTTACCATTATGTGATTAATGTATGCTGCAGTTTTAATGACATTTTGGGCCTTAAGTTCATTCTGGACCAAACCAAAACATCTGAATCAAACATGCACTTTTTGTAATCGGCCTTATACAAAATAATCTTTGATTGGCCCTCTGTAACAGTCTCTTCACAGTTTTGATAATGTACATAAATGGTAGACAGACCCAAACACCATTGCCCTATATGTGTAGTCTAATAAACTTTATTCAGCTGATATTTTTTGGTGCTCTGCTGCAGTCTTTTTGCCCAAAGTGTATATTAATAATGTTTTGTGTATGTATGTGTGTGTGTGTGTGTGCTTGTGTATGTGCGTATGTGTTCTCCATGGTAGGTTGGAAAGGAACTGATGATACCAGGCGGTGCGAAGGTGATTGACGCCTCTGGTAAACTGGTGTTGCCAGGCGGAATAGACACCTGCGTGCATCTACAGGAATCTTTCATGAACGCAAGCATTCAAGATGACTTCTACAGTGGAACCAAGGTACATATCTTTTCTCTCCCTCACACAGTCACACTCAGGACTGTGTTGTGACTACATTGGTAAGCATGCCTGTGATTAAACACATTCAGAAAGCAGAGACAGCTGTCACTCACATACACACATTCTCTTTCTTCAATCTATTTTCTTTCCATACAAAAACTTTCCGCCTGCATTCACATTCATTTGTTCATCAAGACTAATGGCCACACATGTTCCTCTACTGCTTCTATAGAAAGTAAACCCCAAACAGCTGTCACAAGTTCCTTTGACTGAGTAAACTCACTCACAGCTGTTCAGTACCTCACCCACACTGGGTTTATTAGTTCAATTCCACCAGCGTGTATGAGTTTGGATGCTCGGCATGTTTTCAAATGATCCCCTGAGACCTAGAGCAGAGACAAGATTATTTAATAAGCAAGATACTTAAAAATTCAAAGGAGGGACTTTATTCGTTGACTCCAGTGACGTGTGCAGCAGGATTTTATGGGTTGTCGGTGTACAAGGTTGTTATATTGAACTTACTGCAGGTTGGGTGTAAAGTTCGGATAAATAGACAGAAATTCATCTTGTAGCTCATTTAAACCAGTCTATTAACAACTATAATGTGTTCAGTACCAATGTTCCTGGGTGTAATTATAATTTAATTGGGGAACAATGTCAATTATTCCATCCCCACTAGGTTTCCAGAAAATGTGTGACTCAACTTTAATTGTAGAGGATAAACTGTGCCTTGAGATTTGGTTTTGTAAATCCTTTTGTAAAACATTATAACTGCTGCATTAGTAATTATTTTCTAGGGTTATAATTAAAGTGTGTGTTGTCACACTGTAGATTTATTTTCTCTAAGCCTGTGCTGGTGATTGCATAATACAAGATAAGTTTCTCAAGATGTTGGCATAAAATTAGTTAGTTGCTTCTTGTTATAGCTTGTTTTTTCTTAAATGTCACATGAAAGAAATACATATCTAATAGTAGCAGTATACTGTAAGTGTGCATTTACCATGTATTTCACTAACGCCTAGTAGTGATGCTAATCAGCTACCTATAGATATTTATGGCAGCAGTTCATACAACAATCAGACTTTTCTTCTACCTCATACTGTTGAGACATTGTTACCTCCACCATGAAGGTTGTGTTTTTTAAAAGGCTTTTGCTGGTTTATTTCAGATGATCAGCTGGATTTGATAAAAAACTACAGATTTTCTCGAAAATCAGTGGAAGGGTCAAACATCAAAGACCCTGTTCAGTTTTAAAGGTGATCACATTAAAGGAGTCGGAATTTATTTTCATTTTCTTTAGTATATATTTTTAGAGGGTTTTTTTTCAATAGTTTTGCCATTGCATGTAATCTTATTGACGATTCACCACGAAACAGGGAAGAATGGTGTGGCATTTACCATGTAAGAAATCATCAAATTTGGAATGGATCCATTATTTGACATAGGGATACTTATGGTATTTAGTAAATGAAAATTACCCTAGTGATCAGTGATCAGTGACCAGGTCTCGGTTGCCGTGGTCTCCTCTGAGGTCCACAAGCATTGGTGTTTTGTGAGCCTCTTTCTCCCATATGGCCTTCCAGTATTGCTCAGTGTCAGTGTCTGTTCTTGTGGTGTTTTTCCCACTTTTGATGGTTCTCTGGCAAACAGGTCACTTATTTACTTATCTCTTTGCCTCAGCTTCTCTAGTGTATCTCCTCAGCCTAGCACTCAGAGCTGTGAGTCTTTGTTTTAATGACTGCCATTTCACACTGCCAGTCCTAATGCTCAATTCTGGGTTTTTTTCTCAGACCGCATTTTGTGTGTGTAACTGTTCACATTACTATTAAAGTTTGGCCTATATCAGAGGCCAGTATGAACAGTTCACAGCCCTAAACTGACCCGCATGCACAAAAGAACAATACCAAAGACATCACACACTGCATGCTGTCAAAATACGGAAGCAAAATGGAAGCCACTGATGTTAGTTTGAACAATTTTGATTACAGTGAAAATGTTTATAGTGATGTTTAACGAGTTCATAGTGTTTATAGTCACGTTCAAGTTCAAACAGCTTTATTAATCCCAATGGGGGTAATTGATTCGAAGCAGCCCATAAACAAAAAACAGACAGACAATACAAGATACAGATAATAAATAAAAAAATTGAAATATACAGAGGAGCTGACTAAAATGGAGAGATGAAGCAGATAAGATAAAGGTAACCGGTAAAACCGTAGAAAGAAGAATTGCAGAGGGAATGAATGACTAGCGTAGCGATTGGTTTCGTAAGGAGGTAAAACATAACGAATGTTGATGGCAAAAAAAAGTCTAAGTCGCATGAATTCCAACTATTCAGACTGAGGTTGCATTTAAGAAAATCCGGCCTGTGTCTGCTTTAGAACCACGTATGGAGCTGGGCCAAATCCAAACTTGAAAAGTTCAGATTCCAATTGGTTTGCACTGTTTACACTGCCATGATATAGTCCTTATGATGAAAAAATCCGACCAGGGCCACATTGTCCTGCAGAGTGAATGTAGGGTGAATTTAGTACTACTGTTAGGTGAGTAACTTCTCTCGGTCCATCTTAATTTTGGCTTTTTACTTTCAGTATTAATTATATTTATTTGTTCCGTCTACTCATGCTTACTACAGGCTGGTGTCATTCTGCAGCAACTTTTCGGTGCAATGTCTCAGTGAAATGAGATCTGAGTCTTGTTGAATGTAAATGAAAGTACTGAAGTGGGGTGAGTGGCATTTTGGAATGTTTTTCTTTAGGGCAGCTTTACCCTAGCAACCCCAAACAGCCTCTACCCACGGAACTTGCTGCTATGGAAACCAACCAACTCTCTCATTGGGGAAATCAGAGGGAGCAAATGTGGGTACTAACACAAACATGGCCACTGAAGCAACGTCTCATTTGCAATTGAGATGAACCCCAAAACTATTTCCCTCCACATCTCTCCCTCCCCCCACACAGTTTGTAACAGTCTGCTCACATTCACACTTTCCCTCCTTCCTCCTTTTTTCCCATCAAAGTGTTTCCTCTATTTCACCCCCCTTTGCCTCTACCACTGCTCCCCTCCAGCTCAGACTGTTACTGTCATCCATTTTCTTGAAGCAGGAGGTGAATTATATAACCAGCCCAACCAATAAAATTGCAATAAGTCCAATTTATTATTATTATTATTATAACAGACAGTTTAGAATCTGGTATTACAGTAAGTGCATAATAATGTACACACTTTATACTGAAACCTGAAATTCAGTGAACCTTTCCCACAGGTTTGATGATCCTTTTTGGGATGATTCTTATTACCTCATTGGCGGAGGTAATGAATGAAAATTGATTATTAATGCGTAGGTCTGATTTTTACTCTGCACTGGATGATGAAAATGTTACATCAGAGCAGTTCTGACTGATTCTGTCTGATTAATTAAATCTGTCTGTCACTGATGATTTGGTAGTAATATATTTTGTAGAAATATATATTTTGTAGAACACACTAATATCAGAGGTTTGTTTGTGGACTGTCACAGACGTGAAGCCTGTGAAGCGGAAACAGAGCAATACGAAAGACATCTAATTCGGCAGACGTTTTTTTCTTGGTTCCTGCTTGGCAGATAATAGTCTGCTACTGAACTCTTTAACCCTCACATGGATGAAAATATATCATTCATATAGAATGATATAGTTTAGTATATCACAGACATACACATCGACATGTCTCTCTCCCGGTAGCTGCTTTGTTTCATTAATGTCTCCTTTTCTGCTTGCTTAATCCCTTGGTTTGGCATAGGCACTGGCAGTAAATTTTAATCAAGGCCGTGCAGGCAGACAGAGAGAATATCTCTCTCTCCCCCACTCATTCTCTCTTTCTCACGCAAACACACTCACACATGAACATACTTATGCAGAGACCTTAGATGCTGATGCTGCAGATGATTCTCAGTGGTTGCTATGGCAATGGGACACCTGAGTGGTCATTGGCTGGTGCAGTTGTCATTTCAAAGCACATAACCCCGCCCCTGTCTGTGACATGTCTGGAGTGTAGAGGACTGGCTACACACTGACATAAATTACCATATTAAGTCCTGTTTATTTTTGGTTAGGTGGTAAATATATTGAAAATTAATGTATTTTTGTTTTACACACCTGTATTTGATTCTTATGTGACCTGAAAATAAACTGAAGAAAGTCTGTGTGGTATCGGAAAATATCTTTTGATATCCTATTTTTTAGATATTATCACCTGCTTACCCGCCATCCCTCTGTGCAGAATTTCTGTGTCTACAAAATACTCGCTGTTTTACAATACTGAATGGGTGCCTCCCCATGCTGTTTGGGATAGTGAGAGGAGGAGGAGGGGGAGGAGTGAGGGGACATGTGACAAGCACGACTGAGTAATATCTGTTGTCATGGCTACAAATAAAGGTATATACCATTCAGTAGATACCATGCATTACAAGCCCTTCAATTTTCAACCCCGTTCTGTTCTTCTTACTAAAAATTCTTCTTCTTACTTCATCGTTTCCCCTTGCATCATCTTCTCCTCTTCATAAATCCCATTTTGGAATTTTTGTGAAAAATAGTCATCAAATTAAAAAAAGCAGAAAGCCTTGTCGTACGAAAACTCATCAGAAGTGCTCTTTTCTTATGTTCTCCTAAAATAAGCTCTATCTCAAATGTTTTATGTTTTTATGCACAGAGTAGAAAAAAAAGTTGATCTTTATTGATAGTGACTGTGAGATTATCTGTGTCCATTTGCAAGTGCTTATCCTCCTCAGGGTGGCGGGGCTGGAACCTCTTGCCTCTCGTCAATCCCAGCTGACAGAGGCAGTGTGCACCCTGGATAAGTTGCCAGCTCATGTTTCTATTGGAGTAGTCATTGTTTGGGCATCACTCTGTATTTAACTATTATATTATCATTTAGACCAATGAGAAAACAGTTCATGCTCTTTGTCACCAGAACAGAATGTGTCTGTGGGCCACAGTGGAATCATTGTTCCCATCTCTGATCATTCTCCCCTTACTCGATCTTTGTTTTCCTCCCTCCCACCCTTTCTTCTGCCCTTACACATCTCTTCTCTCCTCCGTACCTCACCCAGGCTGCTCTCATGGGTGGTACCACCATGGTGATGGCGTTGGTCCTGCCTGAGCAACACTGCTCCCTGCTGGAAGCGTATGAGGCATGCCGATCTCTGGCTGACGCCAAAGCGTGCTGCGACTACGCTCTGCACGTCGGGGTGACTTGGTGGGGACCAAAGGTAAGAGAGCTAAAGAGGGCTTGATATGTAAGATGAGATGTCTAAATATTTATGAGATTTCATAAATACGGTCTTTGCTATCACCATTTAATTACTAATAAAGTAACCGAACCGTTTCCATTCATGGGTAAAATGTGCATTGGCCTAGATTAAACCTTCATGAACTAGGTTAACACACATGCTCACTGGGCACATTAGGTTGATGTTGTGATTCAACATGCCTCTTATGGCCTTTGGCTTTAATATCTGTGTCAAATCATCTACTCATTTTCATGCATTTGCCACATTTTGTCATATGTAGTGAAATATTTCATTGCATGTTTAAAATGAAGCTGAATGCAGGGCTTGGCATTATGAATTATTCTGCCAGTTGATGAATTGATCTTTCATTTGGTTTATTAAATATTAGTAAATATTTTTAAATGCCCTTCATTCCCAAAATGACTTTTTCAAATAACTAATTTGGTCAGACCACTAATCCAACGATTTGCACATATGAAATTTATAACTTTTGATCCATAGCAATCATCTCAGTCGATGACAAAATTTTATGACTATCTTTTATATACAATGCTTTTCCAATATTTATAATAGCCCCAGCTTGAAATTAACATCTGCTCTTAAGTCAACAGTTAATATTATATTATTATTATTTTCAGGAATTTAAGCTTCATTGTGATTATTAAAGAATTATATGTTATAAGAAATAACAGAACTATTAAGAAAAGTACTTTTACTTGGTTACTTTAATTTAATTAGTAATATAGTTTTGTGTAGCTTTCCTGATAACACTGATTCATAAGCCCTGCATCTCCTTCACCGGAATTTTTATGACTCTTTAACTACAGTGCAGTTAGAATAATCTGTTTACTGCATTTTGAATTGTTCAGTGTCTCTGTATGACAGCGATGTTGACTGATGTGAACACAATCTGATCTCATTCTGGCTTCTATCCAAGCACCATATAACAGATTCTTGACCTTTGCCTTGTAATCAGGTGCGTAACGAGATGGAGATCCTCGTGAGGGAGCACGGCGTGAACTCATTCCAGATGTTCATGGCCTACAAAGACATGATGATGCTGAGGGACTCTGAGCTCTACCAGGCCATGCAGACATGTAAGGACATCGGGGCCATTGCACGCGTCCACGCAGAGAACGGAGAGCTGGTGGCAGAGGTGCACATCCCATAAAGACTCAAATAACAGCACACATATTCACTTCCTCCATGTTTATTTCAATATCAAATATTCAGCACGATTATTGTAAGTTTTCCTGACAGTAGCTACTTAAGATGTGTGTTTGGAGCTTTTTTCTTCATATATATTGATCTGTGTGTTTGTGTGTTATTAGAGCGCCAAAGAGGCTCTGGATCTGGGCATCAGTGGACCAGAGGGTATTGAGATCAGTCGACCAGAGGAGGTAACTTTATAACAGAGTCTTGTTACAGTTTATAAGAGAAGTTTCCAGAGTTAAAAGCATTTGGAATTTTCTGATGTCTTGCTGATTTTTTAATAAAAAATTTTCACTTGTTGTGTCTTTAAAATGTCGACCATAAAACACATTTAAATGTATACATTTTTCATTTTTCCAAAATTTGACTTTGTCAAAATATAGGTAAGATTAGCTCTGTTGCTCAACTGCGTAAAATTTATTTTAGAGGTGATAATTGTGTTCTTGGTTAAAAGCGGAATAATATAAATAAGCTGACAATGACCAAAAACATTATGATGTTTCTTTGGCTTGAAGGTCACAATGAAGACTGAATATAAACGTCTACGGAACATTTATAATACTCATTTTATGTTCTACATCCGTCTTATTCTTTACAGCTGGAGTCTGAGGCTACTCACAGAGCTGTCACCATCGCCAACAGGGTAAATGGAATCAAAACAGTATTTTAATATTCTGTGTATGCAGGCGTCTGTATGGTATTGATATGTGAATGAATATTCGTGTTATTTCAGGCTCGCTGTCCGATATACCTGGTGAATGTGTCTAGTATGTCTGCTGGAGATATGATTGCTGCAGCTAAGATGCAAGGTGAGTTGACAGTTTGGACAGTGGTGATGACATAAGCAGGTGAACATTATGTAACATCTTGATATGTCTTTGCAGATAAAGTGGTCCATGCAGAAACCACAGTAGCTCATGCTGTGTTGAATGGGATGCAGTATTACCACCAGGATTGGGCTCACGCCGCTGCCCACGTCATTGTCCCTCCCCTCCGCCTCGACCCCAACACGCCCAGCTACCTCATGGGCCTTCTTGGCAAGTATGTGCTCATTGCAGATATAAACATGCTGTGCTTTTAAAAATTACGGACGGCACTTTTATTTTACTGGTGGCCTATGACAAGTGATTCTTTTGATTTTCATTGTCTGTATTGAAAACAATGCTTATTCTTTTTCCAGTGACACTTTGAGTGTTGTGGCATCAGAGCACCGTCCATTTAGCACCAAACAGAGAGCTTTGGGTAAGGAGGATTTCACTAAGATCCCTCATGGAGTGGCTGGAGTCCAGGATAGGATGAGTGTCATTTGGGAAAGGGGAGTGGTATGTACAGCGACACACTCAGATACAAACAAACCTAATACAATCCTGCACACAAATGTGGGCGTGTAATTATTGACACAGCAAAAAATGTTGATTTTTCTGTTGTTTTATTGTCAGTATCGGCTTATATTTATCACCTCACTCTAATAATATTCCATAAGACCAAACGTGAACACCACAAAATAGAGACTCACATAATTATCCTACAGGTTGAGCGTAGAGCTTTGCACCCGACCCCAACGCCCATCCCTGCAGGTTGTGAGTCCACAGGGTGTGGCTCCACAAATCTTGTTCGGGCTGGGCCCGTTCGAGCCTCATGGCAAAAGCTCAAAATCTGAGGTCATGGTTTTCTGCCGTCAAACGGTTGACTGTCCCCCTTTAGGTTGGAGATGGGTTGCTGCCTCATGCAAAGGAGTTTAAGTATGTTGGTGTCCTGTTATCGAGCGATGACAAAATGGACGTTGAGATGGACAGACGGTTCGGTGCAGCATAAACTTCATCGTTGTGGTGAAGAAAGAGCTGGGTCGCAAAGCAAAGCTCTCAATTTACCGGTCCATCTATGTTCCAACCCACACCTATGGTCATTAGCTCCGGGTAGTGACTGAAAGAATGAAGTCGAGGATACAAGCAGCTGAAATGAGTTTCCTACCTAGGTTGGCCAGGCACAGCTTTAGAGATAGGGTACAGAGTTCAGATTTCCGGAGGGAGCTCGAAGTAGAGCTGCTGCTCCTTTGCATCAAAAGGAGCCAGTTGAGGTGATTTGGACATCTGATTAGTATGCCTCCAGGGCGCCTCACTTTGGAAGTGTTTCAGACACGTTCTACTTGGAGGAGACTGAGTTAGATTTAGAACTCACTAGAGTGACTATATATCTCATCTGGTATGGGAATGCCTCAGAAACCCCCAGGATGAGCTGGAGAGGGTTGCTATGGAGAGGGATGTAAGGAAATCCCTTCCTAGCCTACTGCCACCGCTTTCCAACCCTGTATGAGCAAAAGAAAATGGATGGATGGATAATTATACTGCATTGTGTCTTCTGATGGCAAATATCAATCACAGATTGATGATTATATACTCTATAACAATATCAAAATACTGTTACTGTGTTTGCCTTTATTTACAGGTTACAGGAAAAATAGACGAGAATCGTTTTGTGGCAGTGACGAGCTCCAACGCAGCAAAGATTTACAACCTGTACCCACGCAAGGGTCGTATCATCCCTGGGGCCGATGCTGATATTGTGGTCTGGGACCCAGATGCAACAAGGTGCACAGTATTTCAGTATTTACAACTTTTATTGTGGTTTCTCGTCATTATAACTAGATTTAGTGTAGAACAAATGCTCTGGTATTAAATGGCTGTTTTCTCTGTGCAGGACCGTCTCTGTCAGCACTCAGGTGCAGGGTGGGGACTTCAACCTGTACGAAGGGATGCGCTGTCACGGTGTGCCCCTTGTCACCATCAGCCGAGGACGTTTAGTGTGCGAGAACAGCGTGTTCATGTGTGCTGAGGGTTCTGGGAAGTTCTACCCACAGCGCACCTTCCCTGATTATCTCTACAAGAAGATGGTGCAGAGAGAAAAGGTGTGTTTCCTTTTGAACAGAACACCAGGGCTCGTGATGTGCTTTACTATTTCAGCTGACGGTGACTCTGTTGTAAACAAAGCCGTCATACTGTGTCTAACTGCACTGGTTTGACAGTCTGTATAAAGGACTTAATGCTGCCGCTCTCTCGCTCTCTGCTGACACGGTTTTTCTGCTGCTGCTGTCTGCAACATCCTCCTCTATCCAGATCCTGCTGGCTGTGATTCTGTTCTGTTTGAGATACATACATCTTTTGTCTTTTTGCAACAACTTATTGCTGCATACAGACAGAATGTCTGAGTTGGCTTAAAGTGAGCGGCTCCTCCTGAAAATACATGGATATTTTTCCGTCAGAACCTGTAAATCTAAAAGACTTAGATTTTTAGTCTACTCTTTAGATGCTCCGTAAGGTTGGAACCATATCAGTCAGATCAAAATATATATATCTCTCTATATATATATCTATATATATATATATATATATATATATATGCTCTGCTTGTTATGACCTTTAATTTTTTACATTTCACCTCTCCCCCCCCCTTGTTTCAGACTCAGGCGTATAAAGGGGTGGCGAGGGATCCCTACTCTGGTGATGTGGCCAAATTGGCAAACAGTATGAAGAAAGAGCTTGGTTTTAACCTGATAGATGGAGACACCCAAAACCAAGGCCCCAATGGTGCTCGGGTTCAGGGGGCTGTCCGAGACCTTCACGAGTCCTCCTTTAGCCTCTCGGGTAAGCTGGAATAAAGCAAAGGGTAAAAATTAGTAGTTTTGTGGATTTGTTTTTGGTAAAACTGAAGGAAGAATTTGTGTTTTTCTCCCAGGGTCTCAGGTTGACGACCATATCCCCAAGAGGTCCTCAGCTCGGATCCTGGCACCTCCTGGGGGTCGCTCCAGTGGTATCTGGTAATCACTGGAGCTGGAGCTTCAACCCCTTAGCCCTCCTTCTTTTGTCTAATTATAAGCACCAGGAAAACTGCACTGATTTTCAATCACAGGTTTTATTTTGAGAGTGAAAAATAACTTCAAGTGTTTTTTTGAAATGTGTGAAGTCCAAACTGATGAATAGTGATCTGCCAAAGGGACTTTTACGAATCGCATTTGTGTCGTTATTGGAGTGATTGACATGATTAAAAATGATGAAGGGCTATCTTCAGATTTAAAACATTTGGCCAAATTCAAGCTTATCACACTAACATAGTTAAAGTCGGTTCATTATCATCATTACATCCTGTGAAGAAACGCCAACTAAAACTGTGAAGATCAAAAGCAGTACAGTTTTTGATGGTTTTAGCTGAAGGGATGTCAACTAAGCTATTTAAAAAGAGTAGAACTTGATTCATTGAAGTATCTATTGTACCCCATTACACTCACAAGCACATACAGTACAGTGTAGACACCATAGATTTAGACTCATTTGATGATGTGTGTGGATTCTGTCTGTGATTAAACACCCACTATGCTCGGCTTCCTGTAGCACTGTGGGTTCCGCTAACTTTGTTTTTATTTCCAATGTATGAACCGTGTGGTGATGAAATCCAACTGCTTCAAACACATTGTGATCTTAAAGCTACACTCTCTGAATAGAGTCTATATGTATTTCCACTCCCTCTTACTGAAACCACAGTCATATTTCCAAGAAACATCCTTGCCTCACCTGCAACATAGCAGACTGCATAGAGGCCCGGAATGTTTCAGAGGTTCAGTAAATCTCATTGACTCCACATTGATAACAAATTTCCTGTTTGGTTGGAAAATGTGAGAGAGATTATAATTATTACTACTGGGGAAGTGTGTCTCCACAGAGTAGGAAGATTGAGCCACACAGGCGGAAGAAAACCACTGACCCCGTCACCTCCTGATGACGTGTCACTCCTGCCAAGCAGTATTATATTTATACACGTTCACATCATCGTCTCTGTGAACTATATCTATTTAGGATGTTGGTTTTGTATTTTGTTTGGAAGAAAAAAATGTGCCAATTTGAATCACCCATGCCACAGCCATTCCATGCATGAAGAGATCCGCATGAAGATGGAGGAGTGGTATCTTTCCTCAACGCCACATGTTCACAACAACTGGTGCTTTTTTTTAAAGAATTGCCTACAATGGCGTGATTCTATTGTTGGATGGTTTTTGTTGTCTTGAAGGCACTGTGACTGGTCAGTGGCTTTGTGTGTTTGTAGATTCTCGTTGTGTTGGACAGTGAACCTGTTGAGTCTTTTAAGTGGCTGCTTGTTAATTGCTACATGAGTAATGACAAAAATAATAAAGTGAGAAAAATAACATCTGGATTTGTTCTGATTTTTCTAAAATCCCAACAAGGTTGAATTTAATGATGTAAGTGATCAATAATCGGATGCAAGACAACATAAAGACCAATTAAGATTATAAAACTTCATCATCCTGTGAGCAAATATAACACATTAAGACGAGATAAGCAATAATAAGATAATATAACCTTTTATTTACCTTTAGGTGAAATGTGTCCTGCCCTCCATCATGCCATCAGCCTGATCATCTGAACTGTTAGAGCTTCAGCTGGAAGGTAAAAACTGGAACTCTGAGTGGAGAATGTGAGTTTGGACAGACTTCCTGTTTCCTGTTCCTGAATGATAAAGATAAGTTATCAAAAATCTCAAGGGAAAAATGATATTTGAATCCCTATAATATTCATAATCTCAGTGATCTATAGTAATGGGTTTATGGTACCATGGTTCAAATTAAAAACAAACTTAGAAAAATAGAACTTTTTAAGTCAAGTAAAAAAAAAAAAATCCATCTAAATATCAGAGAACACTTACAATTTACACTAAGAGGTTTAACAGTCTTAACAGTATCCTTAGACGTCTGAATGCATTAAAAGAAAACCATCAGAAAAATACTTAAATGCTGAATGGTTCATTTTTTGTAATAAAACAGTGACTGAAAAAAAAACACAACTTAATTGTATACATATATGCAATAAAATCCATGAGAAGGTATTAGTAATTTTCACAAATAGGCTTCAAGGCTAGTTGGATGAAGCAAGTTGCTCCATTTTATTTGATAAAACCAGGCTGGTGTTTCTAGCAGTGGATACATCCGTCTCTGGCATGCAAAGGTGAGTACCTATACTTGGGACACCTGATCATCCAGGACAGGGTATGTCTTTCAGTAACTTCACAGGATCTGTTCCTGCAGAATCTTCTCATCCTTACTGATGAGAAGATTCTGTGCTTAAAGCCCTGGAGCTGAAGCAGGATAATTTGGTAAGAGGACCATGCCCAGTGGATGGGGAGTGGCAACGTTCACGCTATAAAACCTGGAGAAGGTTTTAGGCGATCTCTAATGGGTTCATATGTCATCCAGGAGCATGTCTTTTAAAGTAGGCTTTGATTTCGAGATTTTTCCTTGCGGACTGGCACCAAACTCCAGACGACAGTGAAAGGCCAGCTGCCTTACATGCATGTTGTATGACGTCTGTATCCCAGTGAGACAGGTACTGTTTGGACCAAACACAATCCCTCCTAGGACCACTATAACACAGAAAGAGATGAGTTGTGACCCGACACTGAGGATGTGGACATCTTGCGTCCGGCCTCAGGGCCTCATCTGCGGAGACGATGAACGCCGCAATTATTGGCTCCACTACTGGCATGTGGGCAATTCCCAACTTTGCTGCCTCCAGCATGGCCGCCAAGGTCCAGCCATCAGACCTACATTAGAGAGGGCTCCAGAATCTCTCCAACATGCCAGTAGTTCCATCAGGTAATCCTCTGAGGGAAGCACATCAAAGGTGGCAGCGACTGGACCACGTCTGAAAAAAGTGCTCGTCAGAGGCAAGGCCACATGAATAATGGCCTTCATAGAACGGTCCTCTGGGCTCGCACATGAACTGCGGGCAAAGGAATGGAAGCTCACAATTGAAGCCTGAGAGGCCATACCATGAGACCCGGGCCTTCCTCATATGTCCCAAATTCTTTGGCAGAGGCTGCCATCAAGAGGATATCATCCTCTGGACCAGATAAGGCACCTTTGAAGCAAGTTCATGCTCCCTGGCTCTCTTGGAGAAAATGTCCCCTGCCTCTGCAGCCGACGCTTAGACCGGCCGGATCCAGTTGGAGGCATCTTCTGTGCCTGAGTTAGCTGCTCTGCTGAAGGAACACTACTCAAAAGTTGTTCCACCTTAGCCAGTATTGCAGTCCTCACTGCCGGGAGTATGTAGCTGGGGTTCATGCAGCACACTAATGGTTGTCCATCACTATTGTTACAGTAACTACAAATGAGAAATGCTCTAATAGCAATGCAACACATGGTTATTACCAAATTATTTAGTTAACTCAAGCTGATACGTCTGTGCTAAAAAATAAACTGAAAAAAGTAATGAAAGTCTTTGAGCTAGGAGAGGCAGCGAAAACGCTGCCGTCGACAACAAGGTTGCCAAACATGACAAACAATTGTAAAAAGGTACACACAGCTACTAACAATTAACGACGGATAATAATACACCCCTATGCTGGGAGAGGGAGCGAAAACACTGCCGTCACCAACTAGGTTGCTGGACAACAAACAACTTAATAAATTACTGTAGATACACTGTAGCTAATAATAATAATAATACATTTAATTTATAACGCACTTTACATTTGGATCAAATCTCAAAGTGCTACAAAGTAAAAGCAGATAAAAGCATCAGTAAAAAATAAAATAATAACCTATATAAAACATGACCAAATAGCAGCAATGTTAATTAAAGTTATAGGTTCTGCTAAAAAGGAAAGTTTTAAGACCTTTTTTAAATGTGTCAGTCAATTAACCAAATTAACCACAATTAACCACTGATGATAATACACACGGATGCTGGTAAAGGGAAGGAAAACAGCGCTGTCAACAACAAAGATGCCAACTCTGTAACAACTTAAGAAAATAACGTAAACGCAACCGACACCTTGTTGCTAGCAACTACCGCACACCTACGCTGGGAGAAGGAGCGGAAGCGCTGACGTCACCACCAGGTATAACAAACGCCGAGTGTACCTGCAAAATCGAGAAGATTGAAGGAACAGAACCCCTGACGAAACCGGAATTTTAACTTAATTTAAACTTAATTTAGGTTTTCTTAAAAAGTTTATGAGTTTTTTTTTTGCTTTATGTGCACTAAACGAAACCACTACAGCAGGGCAAGAAAGGTGAAATTTCTAGAGTTAAATCAGCAGAAATTTTTCATGAAAAGAATTTGTCAGGAAAAACAAAACAAACGTAAAGGTTTCAGTGTTAGGACATTTTAGTTAAAGTTATTTTACATAATATGAATAGTAGCTTGCAAAATGTGAATTAATTAACTAATTCCAATATCTTATTATGGATTAGGTCTGATTATATACAAGTAGTAATGAACCCAAGTCCAATTTTATATAAGGTTATAAAAAAGAGCATTCATTTACCTGTTATAATAATAGCATTGCGCATGCGCACCTTCATCGGCTTAGGAAACAACGGTCCTGCGCATTTTGCTAAAGGAACATTCGGAGAGCGGAGGAGCTTGTCATTAGACACATCGGGACGACTGTTAGAGCAGAACTACGGGACTTCAGTGAGTATTATTAATTCAGCTTGACTTAAAATTTGTCTTATTTATGATTTAATACGGTTTGGTTATTTGCGTGTGTGATTTATGCGTCAAATAAATAGTTTTTAAAAACCCGTAGGTTATAGTTATTCTATCCCTAGTAGTGCGCGTGCGTATGGATACTTTTAGGTGACGTCACATTACCCACAATTCCCACTCCCTGACCACCATTGCTAAGGATACGATCATGTAAACAATAATGAGAGCCATAGCGTGCATGAGTCAATGAAACTAGTGAATTTACGTTATGTGGTCAAATAAGAGTTTACCAGGAGAGCGACTTATAATATTATATTTTATTATTTCGTATGCGAAATCACACATGACCAAAAGTAATAGTAGTAATAATGTTCGCAAAAACGTTATTCATCAATCAGGCAATCAGTAGTAAAAGTAGTAATAGTGGATCTAAATAATTATTACTCGTATCAAAGTTTTAATACGAGTTTCAAGGTATTTTGTATCACAATTTGGTTAAATACAATTATATTGAAATCAATAATGCATATTGTAAAAAAATAAATCCCCATAAGCGCTCTTTGGATTCTGCCTTTGGGATGAAAAAACGAGAGTACGTATAACTATACACTGGTGTACCCATTAAATAATGACCAGTGTCGGGGTCGGTCAGAATATCATTGATAATCTTCTTGCAATGGCACGTGTCAGAAGATGGGAAATTGTTTACAGTAGGTTAAACCGTTCTTCTTTAAGGTTGACCTGTTGGATGCTGGAAAAATGGGCAAGCGTAAGGGTCAGAACAACTTTAACAAAGGCTAAATAGTGATGGGTAAATGAATGGGTCACAGCATAAAAACCGCTGGTTTTGTTGGCTGTTCCTGATCTGCAGTGGTTAGTGTCTACCAAAATGGTCTAAGGAATGACAAATGGTAGACCAGCGACACAGTCATGGGCACCTAAGGCTCTTTGATCCGTGTGGGTAACTAAGGCTTGCCTGTGTTGTCACAGAGGAGCTCTTGTAAAATGATTAACAGTAAAGGTCGGTGCTGGTTCTAATATGATGGTGTCAGAACAAACAGCATATTGCAGAGATGTTTGATGGCAGAAACGGGACTAAAGAAATAGTAGGTTGGTGGTTTTAATATTATGGCTGAGATATATATGCATACATACTCACATACATATATATATATATATATATATATATATATATATATATATATATATATATATATATATATATACACATAGCAATTGCTTCTCAATTTCATCTCATACATTCTGTAGAAATGAAATCACCCTGCATTTCTATATTGAATTTTATGAAGAATGCTAAAAATAAATAACTGTTTTGAAATGTTCTGAGCTAATGGAAAATTTATTTCACGTCTTCTTTCAGACAGCCTTTGTTTTGGTGTTTTTGATTCATGATCACTTGAGGTCAATGTAATAAAATTTCTTGTCCTTAATAGAACAACAGTAATGCATTCGCTTAAGAAAGAAAATTTCATGTGTTTTTAATAAACAAGATAATGATATCAGAATTATGACATATGCTTTCATGAAAAAGTAAGACATTTATCTTTTTCAGAATTAATATGTTATCTGCATTTTCGGTAATTGCCTTACTTTTTGTTGAGTCATGTCATGTAGCCCACCTTGGTGCATTCAAGCAACATCTTACATCCAAGAAACCATATCTGTTAAAGTGATCCTGGAGAAATACTGCAATGGTTGGCAGATCCAAATTAGCTTTCTGTCTCACAGATTCAACAACGTCAAATACCATTTCTAACCGGATTGTTGAATGTTGAAACTTGTTCTTGCAATGTTGCACCTAAGGGCCTTGCAGTTGTTCAGATGGAAAACTCTGTTCAGAGAAAAGTAATATTGAATATATTTTAGTCCGTTTTTTGGGGGTTTTTTTCCATTCAAAAATATCTTCCCTGGACGATTTTCTGCATAAAAACACAGAATTTTGAAATGCAATTTGCAAACACTTGTCAAAATTGTATCTTTGCTGATTAGGTCGTTCAACATAAGTATATAATATTTTCCGTTTTTTTGGAACTTGTTTGAATCATTAATCAATGATTATTAACTTTTTAACCCATTAAAGTTGGAATTTTTGAATGACGTGCACGCATCACACACGCATCACACACGCATCGCACCTCACACACGCATCGCACCTCACACACGCATCGCACCTCACACACGCATCGCACCTCACACACGCAGTCGCGCGCTGTCATCTCTGCTTTGTTTACTACGGTACTGACCTCGAAGATGGCGACGGCTGTTGTAGACGCCCCTTGCGCATGACGTTACAGTAAAAGCATCTCCTAGGCCCTCGGACATAAACGTTACACTTGGATGTATTTTTAGTGCGCCTTTATCGCTCTGGTGAATTAAGACGTAAAGTGTTCAAATTCAACAGCAGCCATGCGCAAACCACGTTTGTATGAAGCTTGTTAGCTCTTAGCTAGCAACATTACGGAACAGTCGCCGCACTGTTTCCCCTGACCTGTCATAGGCTACGTTAACAATTCCAGGCTTAATGCTCAATGCCGATTTTCTTCTTAGATTGGATTTTTTTCTGTAGCTGTACACATTATTCTGTGCATCTTATATCGCACTCCAATATGAACTTGCATGCAGCAAAAAACAATAACAAAGACGTCACACGTAGCATTCTGTCGCTACTGAATAAAATGGAAGCCCCAAAAGTAAGTTTGAACGCTTTCGTTTGTAGGAAAAGTGTTGTAAGGGATGTTTATAGCGTCTATACTGATGTTTTGGTGTGAAAAGCGACTCCTGCTGACGCAACTTTATGACGACAAAGACTCACGGATTCCGATCTAACAGTTCAGACTGGGGTCGCATTGCAAAAATCCCACCCCTGTCGGATTTTGGAGAATATATGGAAATGGCCCGAATTGAAACTGGAAAAGATAAGATTCCGTGTGATTTTACAATACCATGAAAAGGTCACATAGGGGTATGAAAATCCGATATGGGTCAGAATTTCCTGCATTGGGAACATGGCCATACAAACCATTGGTCAGCCTGTCACACTGACTGGTACTTTAAAAAAGAAGCTTTTACTCTTCCTGTAAATCCCATCAGATTCTGCGTTATGTGACAATAGACTTCAAAGTTTTTTAAGTTTCTTGCCCCTTATTTCTCAACCGTTGGTCTTATGTAGTCCAAATGGACTCTCGGAGATCTATCTTCTATTTAATTACATACATTTTACTCTAATAGTTCATATTTAACTCATTAGGAGGAGCTTTTTTACAAAATTTGAAATTTAATTTGAGGACTTCAATCAGGGGGTTTGCTTGTTCAACCCAGGGAATTGGTGAGGTTTCGGCCATATACCCTTGCTGTCGAGACTGACTGCATAAGTCTAGTTATAATAAAAGATATTATGTCACTTTGGGCTCTGTGAAATCGTGACAGGCAGTTTTCAAACTTTTTTTGGGCTAAGTGATTGATTGATAAATCTGCAAATTAATCAGAATTAATAGAAACAATATGCTGGTTTCAGCTTTAGTCTTAAGATTATATGCAAAACAAAAAAGACAAATCAAAGTATGATTTTCTGAACAATAGGACAGATATTCAACACTTTACTGTTTCTGTCTCCAGGTCTTTACAAGGTGGTCCACCACATTCTGATTTGAACAGTTTATTCCCGGCACACACTAAGCACAGGTGAGGAAAGTGTCATTGTGTGTTTTAATATTTAATTTATGTTATTTTGGATTTTTTTTCTTCTGATCTAGTACTTTCAAATTCATGACTTGGCTCTAGTTATCAGTGTGTTTATTTAATAACGTCTCAGCTTGATTTTATGATTTATTTATTAGACATAGAGATGGCTTAATTAGGGAGTCGAAGAAGCGCTTCTCACAAGATGATATTATGTATAGAAATAGTTCTTGTTAGGATATGCAAATATCCGTACCTGCATGGCTTCCATGCGCTTTTGAATTATTGTTGTAAAAATGGGGTCAAACTTTTTGTGTGATCTGACCAATTTGCATTTATGAAATAAATGTGTAGAAGTTTTCCAGGTTTAATCTTGAGCAATAATGTTCACGTATTTAATTGCAATATTAACTTCTGAAGCACTTTTTATTACGAAGCTACAAAATGCTTTACACCACGGAGCCAGGATTTAAGCAATTCTGTCAATAAAGCTATTTAAAGAATTTAATAGAAAATTTAAAAAAAATCTATCTATCTATCTATCTATCTATCTATCTATATATCTATCTATCTATCTATCTATCTATCTATCTGTATACTTATATGCTTATATACTTGTCAGCCTTCAGATTCATTCATGCAGCTGTAAAAGCTCATATCTGTGTGCATTACGTGTGTGTGGTTTAAGTGTGTGGGTGTTTATTTGTGTCAAAGCAGGAGGATGGCAGTGAATGTTTACTCTACATCTATGAGTGTAGACAACCTGAGTCGTCATGACATGTTGGCATGGGTAAACGACTCTCTACAGCTCACCTACACAAAGATCGAGCAACTTTGTTCAGGTAAGCACAGACAGTTTTAATGTGTCAAGCTTCTTATTAACTTCGCCATGTTTATTAATCTCTGAGTTAATGTTTGTGTGTGTGTGTGTGTTTTTTTTGTTTTTCTTACCAAGGTGGTGCCTACTGTCAGTTCATGGACATGCTGTTTACAGGCTGCATATTAATGAAGAAAATCAAGTTCAATGCTAAACTGGAACATGAATACATCCACAATTTCAAGGTCTTACAGGCTGCTTTCAAGAGAATGAATGTGGACAAGGTTAGAATATACACATGGTACACACACATCCTGCCTAGTTTTGATTGAACATAAGTTGTTCACGGATTAAGAGTCTTTAAAAATGTAAATTGACTAAACGTTTATTAGAATTATTATTCCATGAAGACCCCATGTTTGTCATTTCATCACAATTTTACATGTCACGCCTTTTAGGGCTTTATCCATAACAAGTTATCCTTCATACAGAGTTACAATAGATATTCGACAATAATCTAGACAATAATAAGGTGATGATGAAGGCTTCTATTTGTCACATACAATCATACGAGCAGTACAACGTAGCCAAATTGGTTCTCTGCATTTAACCCAACCCTGAGGAGCAGAGGGCAGTTATCAGCAGCGCCCGGGGAAATTCCTTATTTTAATTACTTTAGGCATTACTTCCTTTATTGTGATTGCAGTTAGAGAACAGGTGGCACAAATGAGGCGAGAAAGAAGAGGGGTGGCATGCTGCAGTGGTAGACAGCACAGCTAGAAGGTACCGGGTTTGAACCGACCTCTACCCGGCCATTCTGTGCTGAGTGTATGTGTTCTCTCTGTGTGTGCGTGGGTTCCCTCCAGACATTCCTCCTTCCTCCCACAGTCCAAAAAACATGCAATGTATGTGAATTGGAGACTGTAAATTGTCCTTACGAGTGAATGTGGGTGCGTGAATGGTTGTCTGTCTCTACGCGTGAGCCCTGTGATGAACCGACGACTCGTCCAATCTGTACCCCGCCTCTCGGCCGATGTCAGCTAGGATAGGCTCCGGAGTCCGCGACCCTGAACAGGATTAGTGGTTGTGGATGATAAACGAAGAAGAGGGGTGGAAATATAACAACAGTCACAGTCCTGACTTAAACTATAAGAACCCAGACCCATTTCTCCTTCAAGGGTAATTATGGGAGGTATAAAATAAACCAAAAGGAAAAGTATGATACAGAAATAATACATTATGTTATTATTACATGGGGGTTTTGCAGGTAACCTTTTCCCAAATAATAAAATATATATTGACAGTTTTTTTTGACATAAGTACATAGTTTTCCCTTATTTTATTTAAAATTTCACAATATATATTAAAACTGAACCAAAAAGTACAAAAAGGCTTTTCTAACTTGTTTTATATCAATTTATTGAAATCTGTGGTCAGAGCTGCTTCAATGTAACACTGGACGTACTGTTAAAAGAAACTGAATTGCTAAATCAATTGAAATTTATCTTAATTAATAAAACAAAACAAGCTGAAATTGGCACTTAGTTACTCAATGAGTTAAATCTTCAGGATTCCACATAGACATTTCTGTGAATTTGTGGCACCTATGTCACATGACTTATGTCACTGAAGTCTCTTATGGGTTAAAGGTGGGATGTTTTGTGACTGCATGCGTAGATAAATAACATATGAACATGGGTTGGTGAGATTCAAAGAGAAAAGCTTGTGATTACCATGTTATCCCTAAATTCAAATTTCATGCAACGGCCATTTGATCATTTTTCTGTGCCAGTGTCCCCTTGCAGTGTTTTCCTTGGCTTTCCGAGGATTAACATCTAAATCCAAAGCAGGCGCCGCCACTACAGCTATTTAAATTATGTAGATCACAGCAGCTCGGTCAAATCCTTGCTCTGTTCTTCATCCCTTGAGTTCTTTTCTCTCTCTGCCTCTCTCAGATCATTCCCGTGGAGAGACTGGTGAAGGGGAAGTTTCAGGACAACTTTGAGTTCCTCCAGTGGTTTAAGAAGTTTTTCGATGCCAACTATGATGGCAAAGACTATGAACCTGTTTTGTCTCGGCAGGGTCACGAGGGAACTCCACCTCCTCAAAACCAAGGTACAATACACGTGAACTTGTGTGTGTGTGCGCCTGATATGATTACCTGTGTGTGAACTTCATGTCATTGTTCTTAACTCTTCATCCAACCACATCCTCACCTCTAACCCAGGTAACCCCATTCTCCACAAATCTAAAAGACCCTCTCGCTCAGGTAACATGCCACGCATTAAGCGTTTGTGTGTGAGCTTTCCGAGTGTCTCGCCTCCAGATTGTGAATTACTTGGATATTCTGCTCTGACTGATTCTGAAAGAATCTTTCTTGGTGTTTTCAGCTATAATAGCTCAAACAAGGATTATAGACATTAGTAATTGTTTTAAACAATCTCATAAGGCTAGAGAACATTCACAAAAAATAACCGGCTTTTTCTCGTGGGATGTTTATCAGAATAAGATGATCTACACTCAGAATTTCAGGTTAATAAGAATGGCAAAATAGAAAAACAATTACCTGGTAATGTCATTCATAACTTATAATTGTTTCAAGTTCTCTCTCCTGGTTTTAATCTTTTGGACAGTTAGTACTGTGTGAGTCATTATCATGGTTTTGGTTACAGAATGGGGTGTGAGACTCTGATGAGAGGTAACGCAGCATTCTAAACAGCACACTTTTCAAACTCAAGCTTTGCTAAAATGACAGGATGTATAAGTTTTTACACTGTGCATTAAAGTGCAAAAGAATAGAATTTCTTTCTGCGATTATGAAATCAATGCACACTGCTTTTGCGTCTGGTTTAGGATCGATCTGCATGTTTGTGCATGTGTGTGTGTGTTTTTAAGACCAATGGGTTGGTTTAGGTGTGGGTGATTCTTTTTTATTATTTATTTTTGGTCTACACTGGCCACAGAACAGCATTATACTGATCGGTCATAACATTATAACCCCCTTCCCATTATTGTATCGGCCCTCGTTTGTTGCCTAAACAGCTCTGACCCATCGAGTTCTGGACTTCACAAGATGTCTGAAGGTTTGCTTTGGTGTCTAACACCAAGACTATCAGATCAGATCTCTTTGATCTCATTGTGTTCCTCACACCATTCCTGAACCATTTTTTTAGTGTGGCAGGGAACGTTATCCTGTTGAAAGAGGCTACAGCCATGAGGGAATGCTGTTTCCATGATGGGTGTACTTGGTCTGCAACAATATTTACATGGGTGGTACTCGTCATTAATAGCCGAATCCAAGGTTCCCAGCAGAGCATTCCCCAAAACGTTGAACTTTTTCCTCCAGCTTGCTGTCCTCCCATCGTGTATCCTGGTGCATCTCTTCCCCAGGTAAACACGGCTGTCCGTGTACTGTGAAAGAAATTATGACTCATCAGATCAGGCCATTGCTGAGCGGTCCAGCTTTGATGGTTATGCTTTTGGCAGTGAACAGGGGTCAGCATGGGCACTCAGAGTGGTCTGCAGCTATGCAGCCCCAGACACAACAAACTGAGATGTACTGTGTATTCTGACACCATTCTGTCAGAATAACCATTCATTTTTTGAGCAATTTATGCAGCAGTAGCTCTTGTGGGTTGAATCCAATTCAACTGGACTTCTGTTATGTTATGTTTCACCTCTCATCGAAAAGGCTTCGTCAGTTGTAACTGGTTGGTGGGGAGTCAAGGACTTCATACCTGCAGTAGGTTTTGGTACATAGAGGGTTGGTGGCAGTTATGCATGAGTAATGAGGGGGGGTATGAGTCTTCAGGAGTCGTTAGGGACACAGCAGTCTTGATTGTCTGCTGGGGTATCATGTGAGTCATTAGCATAATATGAGTCCAGATGTGGACGATGGCGAAACCGTCTTCATAAATAATAATAATCTATTAATTTATAATGCATTTTACATTTGGACCAAATCCCAAAGTGCTAAAGATTTCTCTCTTGGGAGAGATGAGAAAACCGCTTTGAATGTTAGTGATAGTTGATGGCGTAGACCCCACACCCCTGTTTAGAGAGGGGTGCTTCCTTAACTCCTTCCTCAAACTGTCTGTCCTCTCTGTCCAAAACATGAAAGTTGTTGTCCTCGAAATGTTTCCCTTGTTCTTGTTAGTTGTCCACGACCAACTGCCAACAACTCTGTATGTACCAACACTTACTGGATGTTTAAAATCCTTGACTCCCCACCAGCCAGTTAGAATTGAAGAAGCCTCTTGCATAAGGGTTGACACGTCTTCAAGCCAAAAAACAAAAGTCCAGTTGCATTGGATTGAATTGACATGGATTACCATAACCTGGATGAATGAGAATCTACATTGACATGCTGCATAAGCTCTTCTGTGAGATTGGACAGCACAGACTAGCCTTTGCTCCCCCACATGCATCAGTAAGGGTTTGGAACTCATGATCCTGTCGCCAGTTCACAGGTTCTTCTTCCTTAGACCATTGTGGCAGTCATGGACCACTTCAGATGGGAACACTTAATGACATCGGCACTTTGTACATATTCTTACCCATTCTTTTAGCTATCTCAATTTGGTCCTTGCCTGAGTGGTCCAGATATTAATTCTTGTCCATTTTTTTCTGATTTATCCCACCCACTGACAAGTGCCACTGTAACAGAATAATCACTGTCATTCACTCTACCTGTCAGTGGTTGTAATGTTTTGGCTGATCAGTCTAGATCAAAACAACACTAATATGGCATTTGCTCTTTTCAGAGGTTCAGACTCACAATCGGTTAATCAATGAATCCTTCACCACGCTTTGTTCCGATGAACTCCAGCAACAGAAATTAGGAAAGAACTGTCAAACACAATTTTTGACAATTCTCACAGTCCGGTATTTATCATGTGGCTGCAGACAAGTTAAAAAAGAAGGAACATTATGCCATGGGGAACATGTACACACACATTGTAAAGCAAGAGCTGCAACAAGCCCAGTGTAGACAGATGTGCCGGTTAAATCTAATCTTAATGGTTCCTGCGCTCAAGACAACTGATGGCCAACTGAAAAAAACCCGATATAACCACGATATATTAATCGATATCTGTGTGTCTGTTTCTATATTTCAGGCCCCATGAGGACATCTCCCACAGTACTAAAGACTGTTCCAACCCCCCAAAGGCCAAGCAACATAGCAGCTCGCCGGACCACCCCGATGACCCGCAATGGAGGAGACTCTGAACTCATAGAGCTCAACCAGCAGGTCTCACTTCTCTGATCTTTACAAAAAGACTCTCATCAGAACATGGCTTCCTTAATAAGCAGGATTGCACACAATTTCTTATCAGATTAATTAATGATAAATAATCCCTTTGGTTGATTGTTTTCACGATTCATTCGTTTAATAGTTTAGTCCATAAAATGATCAAATATTGTGTAAAATGCTCATTACAAGAAGGTTCTGGTGCTTGATGGATGAGGAAAATCCTAAAATTCCTACATTGAAGAAGCTGAAACTAGCTTCCTACCTTACTTACTACTACCTTTGACTGTTTGGCTTGAATAATGACAGGAATGATATGAATTAATTAATTCGGTCAATTTATTTATTACTAAACCAATTAATTGCTACCATAATCAATGCTATTCTGATATCTACCCACGGGTATTTTAATGTTATGACAGATCATTTTTTAGTAGATATCTTAATTATCTCTTTTTTTGACTGTTTTGCTCACAGTTGCTGGACATGAAGCTTACTGTGGAGGGGCTGGAGAAGGAGAGGGATTTCTACTTTGGAAAGCTGAGGGACATCGAGCTCATCTGCCAAGAACACGAAAACGACAACCATCCACTCCTCACCAAAATCATGGATACACTGTACGCCACAGAGGTAAATAGAAGACACACACACACTCCTGTGCATCTATTCATCGCAGATATTTGTAGGACAGCTAATCATCAGGTAACATTTCATTGTTGTGACAGTATCATAGATAGCGACCATAAATTGTAAACGTGCCTTAAGATGTTTGAGGAATGGAGTGACCACTTAAGTATGCAAACTTTTCTGCATAAGGAAAGCATGTTTTTATGGTTGCGTTCATCTGTGTAGCTATGGAAACAATGAGTAAACAAGGCTGCACAGAAAGTAACAACATTTAATTATATAACTTGGTATCGTATGACGTTTTTGATAAATTTTCAGTTCTTGTTGATGAGTAAATCTGTTCACCAGTGTACAATAGGGAAAACCCATCACGTCTCCTTTGATTATGATGATGTCATAATTTAATTTGAGCTGTTATCTGTGGACTTCTATCATGTGATAAGAGGGAATATGCTCAAAGTAACTAGGATAATTATTAACACCAACAATGAATGTTTTAACCATCTGAAAATGTATGGCTCCTCCTGCTGGACACTGACCACAGCTTTGTTTTGCAGGATGGATTTGCACCACCAGAGGATGAAGACATTGTCGAAGGAGGACAGGGAGACCAGGAGTTCTAAACTAATCTCTCTCTGTTTATCAGCTGCATTAACCCACTTCCTTTCCCCGTTTAACCCGCTCTACCTGATCATTATTCTCATACTTCCCCATTTTTCCCCCCTTTATTTTACATTTTAACCCCCCCCCTTACTTCTCTTATATTGTTAGCGGTTGTCCATGTTCATGATGACCTGTGTTGCACAGCCTGGCTTCCCAAACCTTTACTAGCACAGGACACTAAACCCAGACCTGCCTGCACCAGCAGCCTGACGTGGTTGACTTAACTTATTCTAACTTGGCATGAAAGGGGACAGTTACACTGGAGACTGGAGTTGTACTGCAGGACTAGTGCGGACTGCTAGTCTATGAACGTTTTAAGGTTGATAGTAATGAGATTACAGGGATCTAGCACTGACAGCCTGGAGCCAACAGTGCTATACATCTGTCTGTCTTAAGAAGCAGTTCACATTCTCTTACCATGCACTCTGATTGTTGACCACACACAGAGATATATTTGCACCTCAATTTATGCAGAAAATTATATTTAAAACTTTTCTTAAAACGTCTTAAAAAATATTTAAGACGTTTTCCCCATAACATGATCAGTTTGAATGTGGTTTGGCTGTAAATGTCACAAAGTGACATTATAAATGTTGCTTAACTCCATAAAAGAGAGGAATGGACATATATTTAGCCTGCAGACATATCACAGACAAAAACACGTTTGCTCTTATCGGCCCACTAGGCAGGGTTGAATTAAAACTGTTTATGAGACGGCGTTACGTATTTATATATTTATTTATTACCTTTTTTATCTGCTGTATACAGTTTGTAAAAAAGGAAAGAAATGTCAGGTTTGGGGGGAATTGAAGATTGAATCTTGCACTAAATATAGCAAAACAAACACACCAACATGAAATTATCCAGAATGAGACTGGTCACAGCCATAGGGACACAGAAAGGTGCTTTATATTTTGTAGATTTGTTTTGAAGAGTTTTTTTTATTTGCATTGTATTCCTCGACGGCCAGGTAAGGGGCACCAGAGTGTGGACAATTGACAGGCTTTGAATTTTATGAATGAACAAATGTTAAAAAATACTAACAGTATAGACAGACACTAAAAGATAATTGTTTGACTGTTAATTGAGCTACATTTTATAGCTGCTATTATTATTATTATTCTGTTAATATTTAATTGAATTTTGTTGCTAAACAATCCCACAGTGGCTGCCAAGGCACTCTGGGTGTTTTTTGTTTTTTTTATCATAACTGACAGTCAGGCTGAGTATGATTGACAGGTAATCAGCCCAGTTTGAGAGAACCAAGCACCAAACCCTCTCACCGTTTGTCATCATAGCCACCATGTGATAAACACGCATCTTTTTGGAGTTACTGCTGGATTTAAATAAAGCTCTGAGGTTCAAGAACATTCAAAGGCTTTTTGTTTGTGACTTCTGTCCGCCATGTTGCCGCTGTATTTGTCATTTATAGTTTCTCGTTTCCAATGTAGGTCAGTGTAAATTCTAGTAATCTGTTCACTAAACACAGACTGAAAGTGAAATTCCAAATTTCCAAAAAATGAATTGTACTTCAAAAACTATTTTGGGACCAAAGAGCAGAAACAAAAATCACAATTTATTTGCAAAAAACTAACTCTCCAGGCTCCTGTCTTCAATGGTTAATCTTCTGCTCATTTCAAATGAGGAGGGTGAGAGAGAACCAGGTTTGTTTCAAACACTGATTCATTGGAGATGTTGAAGCCAAAACTCGCTGTTTGTTCCACTGGTGGCAGCCAGACAAAAAACTCTAGCACGCTCTTGGTTTAGGTTTTCAGTGATTAGATAATCTCCGATAAAATAATCTCATGTTAGATGCAGCCGTTCAGATCTTCCAGTGGAAACTCAATACCTGATTTACATCATGACTCTTATCTTGCTCCTCTTAAATCCTGTTCACATTTCAGATACAGTTTATATCAGGAACAGCCTTCATCAGAAACACAGGGGTTTTTTTTGGTTAAAAGCTGTTTTCATGCTTAATTTCTTAATCAAGGAAAAAGATAAAAATACAGCAGAGTGACATTGGAAAAGTCCGGTAGCTGGGGCTTTATCTTTGTTGATAGTACAACTTGTTCTGTTTCTGTTCAAATGGGGTTTTTTTGTGTTTATTTTTGGTAATTTAATTTTTCAATATAACTCATTCCTATTAATCTTTGCTGTGATAAAAAATAAAGCACATGGTGATTAGTAGCAACGTCTCTTAATAGCTAGCATTGACTTATAGTAGTAGTCAGCATGATAGTTTAATATTTGATACAATTGGTCTGATGTACACACCCAAAACATAATAACCACTGTCAGGGGAAGGCAGAATATCACTGACTATTATAATTATTGGTGTGGTGCGTTGAAATACCATTTTTCTTGAATTGGCGTTATATAAATAAAAAATTGATTTGATTTGTATTTAATCTCATTGTTACAATGGCACCTGTGTAGACAGTTGGATGTATCAGACAGCTGGTGAACATTATTTACTGATGAGTTGAGTTGGTCTAAGAAATGAAAACCCATGAACTGGAGACATGGTCATGGGAGGAAAAACTATGTTTATAAACCATTAACCAGGATAACAAATAATTTTTTATTCTATTTAGAAAGGTCAATTAGAACATTGTTTGTATAAAAATTGCAATGTATGGAGGAACTAAAGTTTCTCAAGATACAACATGTGCTTGATGGTAAAAATGAACACCTGTGTGAAACCTGGACTTTTTCACTATATGAACTGGAAATGCTTTGCATTATGCACCTGGAATGTCTCACTATATGAACCAGGACTTTTTCTACTGTATGAACCTTAATAATGAGCTTTAAGCACTTGCAACATTGGCACGGATGGTATGACTACTAGTAGTATAATTAATAATAGTGTTATTTGCAATTTTTGCATTCAAAACTAGCTGTCCGGGTTACAGATTGACCTTGAGAAAATTCCCATTGTTTCTCCTGATTTTGTATTTTTTTGGTAGTTTTAATTCTGTGTGAACTAAATTATAACTGTATTTAAATTCTAGATTAGTGTTTGATTATTAATAACTACATTAATAATTAATGCTAAACAAATGTATTATTATGTCATGAGCATAGCGTGAACCTCGATTTTTCTTTTTACATACTTGGAGTTTTATCAGATTAAACGTTTGAATCTTAACGAGCCAAAGGCATTACTCTGACGTCACGCCGACAAAGAGACGTGGCACGCGGACGTTTGCATGATCAAAACTGAAGAGCCGTCCTTCCGCTTCATTCAGTGGCGAGGAAGTCGGCAGGAAGTCGCAATATTCGGATTAAAAATCACCTGGAACAGAGACATGGCTTCAAACAGTGGCTCCGTGGGGAAGTGGGAGGTTGTGAAGAAAGGAAAGAAGAATAACAACAATTCGGGAGGAGGAGGGAAGGGCCCAACTGACCGGAGAACCGGCAGCGGAGGAAGGAAAGCCCTGGGCGAATCTAACCAGCCGTCCAGACGTAAGTGAACATGGCCGTCTGAAGACCGCCGCTAACCAACCGCTCTGTCATCCAATGAGCTCACCGAAACGAGTCTAATACGAGGAACAAGAAAGGGCTACATAAAAATAAAGTCTCTCCTTCCATTACAGTCCATTTTTAATTTATAGCAGTCTAGAATTAACTTGAAATTATGACGTCTCACATCTGTCATCTGGTTCAACAAGCTAGCCACTGTAGCACCAATGCCACTTCCTCCCAGTATTTATGAATACTCTTAGTCCGTCTGTTTGTTTGAGTAGCAGTGTCTTTGCGTACACGTATGTATTTCCTTAGACCATCTTTGTGCCCTCTATGATTCAGTTAGTAGGACGTGCTCGTCAGTTTGAGCTGTTAGCATGCTAGCAGCCGCTGAAGCAGTGTCAACACAGTCTACGTCATCACTGACAAAATGTACCTGTATTTCTGAAGCATGTTTTAACACACACACACACACACACACATTCACGAAGTACGTGTTAGCAACGTTTGAGACGTTCCTTTTTTTGTGGCGTATTGTGATACAAATTGCAAAATTCCCATTTAGACATTATGTGCACATAAACATTTGCATGGATTGTTGTACAGATTTAAAAACCTTGTATCTTTACTTAAGATAACTTTCCCTGTTTGGCATTACCATATTTGTGGTGCAGTTAGTGATCTGAGATCAAATTTAACACATCGACGTAAGTCTAATGATTTTTGAATATAACTAGTGATAAGAAATAAGAAACTACCTCCCCTGTTTCTTTAGCTTCTAAGCCCTAAATCTGTAGCAAGGAGATTTCATTGTAAGTGCTAAGGTAGCACTTATCTTAGGTTTAGCTTGCCTAAGTGATGTAACATATACCAGAACTAGCTTCTGACTTCTGGGACAAACAAGCATTATGAACACATGACTACAGGGTAAAATGTGAAGTTACTTAGTGTTGACGGTCTGCGTATGTTAACTTACCATTGTTTCCTTGGACTCTACAGCCAGAACTAAATAAAAATCTCTCCAAACGATCGTTTTTCCCTGTATAGTTTTCAGTAGTTAAGGTAAACTTTACCAAAAACAGGTTTTTCTCTAAGTCCTTAATGGTTTTAAGCTGGGCTACTACATGAAAGTTTACTGCTTGAAAGTAACCCATAGCCTATGCTGCGTTCAGAGGCAGATGCAATGTCACATGAAAAATTACATAGGACAACAGAGGGACACAGAAAGTAGATCCATTACTTTTATTTCACTGTTAAACTGGCGTTTCACTACGATATCTTGAAATAATTATGTTAAATTGGCTATCTTGACCAAATCCAACTCTGGCTATCCCTGACACGACAAAGCCCAAAGTGAAACAAAAAATAGATATTATTATTTGAAATATTTGTCCAAGCCTGAGTCCAAGAGACTGTTGATCCAGCCTTTCCCAAAAAAATTTACGCGAAGAAAGAGCTAATAAGGGATGAGAGTCTAGCCCTCCTGTTTCTGCTTGTGATATGTGATGTTAGCTCTCCAGCTCCTCAGTAGACCTTCTAGTAAGCGCTAAGTGGCTAACTTAGCATTTAGCTTGGCGCTTGGTTTAGGCAAACTAAAGCTGATTTTATTACTTTCAACTCCCATAATCCCTCACTGCAGGAAACAAAATACCAGGCCATGGTCTTAAAGGCATATTCTTTGCTTATCGTAACATAAGCTGTGGCCAACCTGGCAAGTTTTGCTGCAGCTTATGTTATTAATTAAAATGCTTGAAATTCGCCGTACTTCAAAAATTAGATCGTTTTACATCTGAATGTGATTAATCGCCCAGTCCCACTAACTATATTTATATTTTTTTATATTATACTATATTTATTTTCTTTGAGATCATTCCTAGCATGCCCAACCAATTTACAAACCCGTGATGGACCGTTTAGTTTTTTAAAGTCATTAAAGCTGGTGGCAACAGCCCATAATATCACATCTCCCTCTCCACATGTGTGATAGCTGTGACTTGTATAATGTTTGACAGAGAAGATTAGATATTATTTGGCTATTACTGTTTGCTTAAGCATCAATTTTATCAGTGAATCAGCCCGTCCAAAGTCTGTCCATGCTCCCAGTGACAGTCAGTAATGAGGTGGTGTCAAGGTTTTTTTTCAACACAAAAAGTAAAATGCCTTAATTTTTTATTTCAGAGTTGCATTGCTCAGCAAATAAAGCTAATACAGAAGACTTGGAGAAGATCAATACTGTAATTAACAGGTTTATTCGCTTCCCAAAGCAAGGTCCAAGGCTTCTATATATGAATCATGAGACTACTGTTGAAATTTAGTTTTTTTGGTATGTTCAAAATAATCATCCAGCCCCATGTTCAGCTTAAGGCCTTTGTATGTCTTTGGGATGGTATTGTGTATTGTGTCTTTTTCCGAGAAAAGACAAGAAGCAAAATCGTTACTTCAATAGTCGTTTATTAAGAAAGAAACAACATTTTAAAATGTAATTGAGACAATATCCTTCCTTATTACTTAGACAATAAATGGAAAAAATGTCAGGTTTTTCTTTAGGCTCTGCTGTGAAGCAGGTTATGGTACTGCATTTCATATACAGTGTTGAACGCCCTCCTAATTTTTTCTTTTTTGTGTGTCTCCTAAACTGTGCTGTTTATATAATTTTGGATAGATATATAGAGACTTCATTTAATCCCTAATGGGGAAATTCAGTTGTTACAACAGCTCCAACAGACATTAGAAAGGTGGAAAAACGAAGATAGTACTATATAATAAATAGTGTGCGCCTGCATGCATGCGTGTATATGTTTTTGTGTATCTATATGTATGTATATATATGTACATTTGACTGTTTAGTGTCACCTTGATAGCATGCACCGTCAGCTGTTAACCTTCCTTATTCATCCTTGCTGTTCAGTTGCTACCAGCCACACAATGCACTTTCTACTTTATGACTACTTATTTATTATCCAAGTGAATTGTCGTGTTGCCATGGCAACTCAGACACTTGGCCACTTTTCACAGGCACAATATGAAAAGAAGGTGCTGATGTCATCCGATCTATTCTAGAATATGCCAACATTTCCGACACGTCATTAAACCATCCGATTCTCTGACAGTTGTTTGGGAACTGTTACTTGGCCCTCATGACCCCCTGTACACTGCAAGACAAACAACTAATACGATGGCTTCTTAAACATCCATCCATCCAGCTTCCTCTTGGTTGGCCATTAGCACCTGTTTTCAGGTTTTTTTTCAGGGTTTTTCTGCAGTGGAAAAGCTAAGAACTGGTTCCAAGTTAGGCACTGGGCGTGAACTGTCTCTGGAACCGGCTCGGTGGGAATGGCCCCCGTGACACAGCTTCTCTGTACAGACTAGTCTGTCTCTGGTTAGATAGCAAATTTCGTGCCCGATCACAGATTTTTATAAAGTCTGACTGGCCGGCATTCATTTTATGAATTCTGAGTTTTTTTCTTAAACTTTTAAAAATCCCAATTAACAGCATACATACCTGTAGATACAGTGGGCTCGTGGCTGGCTCTACTGGCTCTTTAGCGTTAGTCGTTCTGCCAACATTTGCTTCTTGATACTTAGTAGTAGTGTCTTACACCTCAATTGTTTTAAAAATTCTTACCACTTTCTAAGCCTACACATAATGCAAAACTGATGTTAGTAACAAAAACACGGAGGGAGCATTCTACTGCATGATAAACAAGAATCAGAGAGATAACCATTCGACCTAACTGGAGGGGGGAGAGTTGGAAATATTCCTTGAGTTCAGTCCGTCTGTGATCAATCTATTAGAGGTTAGGTGACACTGATGCTATGATGAAATTGTCCTTAACTTGCATCACAGCTCTGGGTTTGGGTAACACACACTGGATTTATATTTAGGTTTGTCAGCAACAAACAGATGATCAGTGAACAACTGGTGACCTCCGTCATCACGGACTCAAGTTTGTGGGTGGGACTGCCTGTCACTTCTTGCACTGGAGCATTAAGGTTAAGAGTCAATTGGAGCAGCTTACTCTGGCATAAAGTTCATATTCAAAGTGCTTCAATGTTTTACAGTAGATAAAAAAAATAAAAAAAAATTATAAATGCCTTTTCAAAACTAAAAACAATATCTGGTATAGTTTATTCCACTGTATTACAGACCTTTGCCAGAAACTAAACCGTATCAAACTAGGTTGATGACTTAATGATTACCAAATACAGACACAAATTTCCTCCTGTTAGTCTACTTTTCTCAAAAAGACTTTAGGTAGCTGTGTTAGGAGATTATTTTGCTCAAAGAGAAACTATTATATACAATATATTTGTGACTGATTAAATTTTTCATCTTCCCTATGAAATGGTGATTGTTACAAAAAAAGTGTAACAGTTAATGATCATCTTGATTTTCAAGACAATGTCTATAAGAAAAGTAAACAAGAAAACCAAAAAGGTCTGAAAGAAGCATGAGGTTGTTTCTAAACACTGCTCTTTTGTCTCCTTTAGCACCCATCAAGATGTCAGAGACTCTGTTTGAAGGATTTGAGAAGATGGGAAAGAAACAGAACAAGGAGCAGGTTCCACCACCAGCTGAGCCTGAAAATAAGAAGACTTTATCAAATAAACCTTCAAAGAAATCTCACTCCAGCAATACAGCCCCCCCCCCAACTCAAATGACGCTGGAAGAAGCCTTCAAAGCTGTGAGTGAATATTTCTGTTGTATTCAGTCTCTCCTTTTAATTCCTGTTTGTTGAGACGTGGACATTTGTGAAACTGTACCGACTTATAAATTAGATTGAATTGTTAAATTTTTCGCCATTTAGTAAGAGAAAAAACAATGGGCTCTCTGTTGTGCACAAACCTCCGCCAAGGCCAAACCGCCAATTTTTAATTAAAGTAAGGCCTAATCCCAATTCCAGCAAGATCTGTTCCCCATCAGAGTGACTGTTAGCAGGATTCTGTTAAAATGCAAAATCTAAACTTGTGATCCACTTCTATATCGTGTCTACTCCATGATTCACCGTGTTTTATGAAAATATGTCATGACGGTGTGTAATAGATACATTATTAAAGAAATGGTAGAAGTTCAGTCATGTGTCCGCCTTATCTGAATCCAGTCTTAGATTTAACGATTTCTTCCATGGCACAATTCCCACTCTTGAACCCAGCGCCATGCTACGCTGCCAAATAGTTTGTGTCATAAATATAAACAGCCCAAAAAGTCTTATTTTTCAATGTTTAAAAGTGAAACAACAATCCTGAATTTGAGTCTTTATCGAGATCCACTGCAATTGTAACCGGGTTTTACTGATCGTCCCCCCTACCAAATCTCATCACAATCCTTGTGGTACTTTTTGTGTAATCCTAGTGACAGACAGACAGACAGACAAAACAGTACCAGATAAACATTTGTTTCTTGACAGAGATCATTATTGGACTGTTTTGAATATTCTGTGTTTCCTTTTTTCCCTGGAGTGTTTAAGAGCAAAACTAATTATTCGTCAATTTCTGCAGTTTTGTAAGAATTTGTCTACTCAGTGTCAGAGAATGGAAAGATAAAAGATACCTGTTTTAGGCCGTTAACCTTTTACAAACAGTATGAAAGCCAACAATCGCATGCGGAAATGCAGCCTGATCTTTGCATAATGAATGTGTTGTTTCTGGACATACATCCTTTATTTTTCTCTGTCTTGTTTTCTTTTTAGTTTGATGTTGGAGACTTGAAGCAGCAGCTTGCTCGGAGTCAGGCCCTGTTTCCGGAAAACCCATCAGTGTGGGTTAAAGACCTGGCAGGATACCTAAACCTCAATCTGACTGCACCAGAGACCGAGCCCACTCTCAGCAGTTATCCTCACGGTCGGACAAACTCATACTGTGTTTTATTCTTAAAGCAGGATTACGAAGGAAGCAATGCGCTCGTTTGATGCATCCCTATAAACTTGTCTAGTATTAAATGTTTCTGCAGGACGATGACACACGTTCATCAAAATTTGTCACTTATTTAATGTCCTCTTTTTCCCACAGACTACCCATACTGCCTGACAGGAAAGGAGCTGAAGAGTGTTATTAAAGGCCTCATTGACCGTTGCAGTGACGTTCTGCCAGATCTGTTCGACCACTGTGTTTATACTATGCTCAGGGAGCTGGACAGACAGTCAGGTACTGGAGTTGTTAGCGCTCACATGGGGGGTCAGGAGTGGTTTTTGCTGTGACCAATAATTAAGTGATGTGGTTAGGGTTGACGTGGTTGAGTTCAAACACATCCTAGCCGTTGCTTCCAGTGTTGATATTTTGGTAAATATAGTATTAAATGTTGATAGGATTTTGAGCAGTGCATTTGAAGTCAAATGGCTGGCTTCTAAGCTTCATTATTAAATGATACATTTTTTGGGGGGGGGGCACACAAGAGGTTGCAAATCTGGGAAATGGTCATTACATTTATTTTATTTGGCTGCAGACAGTGGCGACAGGAAAGGAGGCGAGAAAAAGAATAGAGGTTGATATAATGAAAAAAAAAGAAAAGGTCCAACGTGTCTTGAACCAGCTTACATAATTCAATCAAAAAATCCAAAGCACATCGTATAAAATGTTTTACCTGCTTAAGCTAATGGTCAGAATCTAGGGGGGACAGGGGTCAAAGTTTTCGGAATACACAAAAATCCAAACTTGAGAAACCTAGCAGCTTTTTTCTGTCTCTAGGAGAACCTCTGCATGGCTACAGAGTGTGCATTCAGGCAATCCTGAAGGACAAACCCAAAATAGCCTCCCAAAACTTGCCAGAGGTGAGTTTGTGTATTTGAGTCCTGTAAATTAGTGCTTTTGTTGATTTTCAAATTCCGTTTCAGCTCTGTTGTTTTATCCATTGCAGATTTGTCTTTTCCATAAAATGTGTAATAATTTGTTTAAATGTCCTCTCCTTCCTCTCTAGTATTTGGAGCTATTGCGTTCTGTCCAGAATCGTCCAGCAAAGTGTATGACCATCATGTGGGCACTGGGACAAGCTGGATTTTATGATCTCAGCCAGGGACTGAGAGGTACTGCTTAAACTTTCCAAATAATTTAAACACTACAAACCATATATACCTGTAGAAATATAGACACAATAGATTATAATCCTCTGCGCTGTATTAGTCCTAGTCCCCGCCTGCTCTTTCTCCCTCTTTCCCAACAAAATGTGCTGAAATAACCTTTGCTTTGAGGTTTAGGATTAGCAACAGTGTGCTTTAGTCAACTGCTGGCTTAAACACATGGTAACTTTTAATAAACAAATTCTGCAGAGGTGGAAAGACTTGGGTGTTTGTGTGTAGGCATAGGAGGGTCATTGTTCGTGGAAGGTTACATAACCTCCTTCCTCCTACCTCCAGCGTTAGACAGAGTTTCTTGTATTGAGGCAATTTACAAAGCAGAAAATTAAAAAATAGTCTTCAGGTAATGTTGATGTTGATATAATTTTGTGAGATGCAATGTGTCAATTTACACAAATCCATTTAACTTTACAACCAACTATTAAGCATGTGAGCAATGATTTTATTCCCCTTTTTATAATTGACATATAATTGACATTAATTATTCAGTTTTACCACATTATCTGACTTACAGTTACTGTTGTTGCATAATGTCACTGGCACAATTAAGCCTGCAGGGAGAAAACTACATGTTCTGTAGATGTTATTTCTCTGGGATGACATATTTTAATACTGGACGGTTAAAGTTCCTGCGTGATGAATCAAGGTGCTAAATTAATGTTTTTCTGTGTTTCAGTGTGGCTGGGTATCATGCTTCCTGTGCTTGGAGTCAAGTCCTTATCATCTTATGCCATTGCATACCTGGAAAGACTCCTCCTGTAAGACCTCCTGAGACATTTGCGACCTATTTTGTTTATTTTTCCTTGCTTTTTCTAAAATGCAGCAACCATTCTCAACCATTCCATTCTCTTTTTAATTTTACTAATTACACTTTTTAATATGTGCCTTATGTTTTTATTTCCCCAGACTTCATGCAAACCTGACGAAGGGTTTTGGCATCATGGGTCCGAAAGAATTTTTTCCTTTACTGGATTTTGCCTTCATGCCAAAGAATGCCCTCTCATCAAGGTAAATCTAATCTAATTCAGACTCTGCCACTTACACATGTCATTTTCCTTGATTGATTCTTAATAATCCCTCCTGTAGATCATGGCAACAATGATAAATGGGATTTTGGCCAAGATATGCAAATTACTGACAAACAGAGTTATTATGTGCGCCGAAGCACATTTGGTTTGATGCTTGATTGAGACTATCTTCTGGATGCCCATTTTTAAACTGCCATAGTAAAACAGATCATATGTACCTTTGGCTATAGATATATGGTCTCATCATTAGTCATTAGTGTTTCTGAATTTCTAGCTGTATTGTAGCAACATCTGTTTGTGATTTTTCATTGCTTTTGCACCATGTGGTGAAAGTGTCAATACTCTCCGTTTACTCTGTAAAATACTCTGTAAAATACTCTTCAATGAAGCTTATTCACTGATATCAGAGACAATGATCTGAAGTAAATTTTGCCAAACCATGTTAGCTTAGCGTCTAAACTCTAAACAGTCATGTATGTAAACTGCAACTTTTGCAAAATGCATAAGATTATGAGGCAGCAACTCTTGTTGACATCATCACAAACTAGTAGCAAACTAGTCCTTGAAAATAAACTTTCTAGTTAACCATTATTTTGTAGAACAGAAAATGGATGACATTGCCATTAACTTTTAACCTCCGCCAAGGAAGGAGGAGGTTATGTTTTCCCTCCTGTGCGTTTTTCTGTTAGTTAGTTAGTGATCAAGAAAACGTAAAAACTATGGGACGGATCTGCATGAAATTCTACTCAGCCCCAGCCCCAAAGATACATTGAAGGAATCAGAGGAACAAAGCAATCAATAGCCATGCTGTGACTACACTACTCCAAACGAACTTAAAGTTCTGCACACACTGAACGCTAGCTAAATTTAATCACCTCTAGGAAATGCCAAAACCTACCTCTAGGTTAAAATAACATGTCAATTTGACAACCAATCACACAGGAGTGAAAACATGCCCTCCTTGGCGGAGTTATAAGCTAATGCCTTTGATAATTTATACTGGAGAGATACTCTCCTTCAATGGATTTTCTGAAATCCAGTGATGTTGTAAATTATATATTATTATTGCTGTCTTATTGATCCATTGTCTTAACTTTTGGAAGTAAAACTATTTCACGTGTATGTTGTTCAATTTACTGACCACAGCTTATTATTATTATTATTATTACTACTGTAGCTTTAAGTGATTTCTACCTTTCAATGATAATTTTTTGACTGTGTAAATCAATAACACCGTTTTTGATTGTTTTCAGCCTGCAGGAGCAGCTGAGGCGTCTGTACCCTCGTCTGAAGGTCCTTGCATTTGGAGCCAAACCCGAGAGCACCTTACACACATACCTGCCCTCGTTTCTGTCCAGAGCGACACCACACTGTCCAGATGATATGAAGAGAGAGGTAAAACCAAATACACAGTCTGAAGTGGTTGAAGTGTAAATCCTTCTTTTTTTTTCATGTAAAACTGCTGCGGTTTTAGGTTGAATATGGTGAAGATCTACTTCTGATTTCACAATATTGATAACTCACTCTTTTGCTTTACTTCGCGTTAAAATATAAATAGCTGTGAAAAAGTCCTTTTGTCAGAAATTTAGTCTTTTTCTCGATCTTTCTCTTTCCGTTTTTTTGCAGTTGCTCATCAGTATGACCGAGTGTTTGTGTGTAGATGTGCAGAGTCTGGGAGTGTGGAGACAGCTCTATACCAAACACTTAGCCCAGTCCAGGTGAGTTACACATGTTTAATGCCTCTGTGCCTGCAATGGTTTTGTATCTTCTGTATGTCCGTATGGATTTGTCAAATTGTCATAAACGTAACATCTAAACAACAACAACAACAAAAACGACTACATAAAATTTCTTCAAATTTGGATCAAAGTCCTCTTGGGTGAAATTGTTTTATATTTTGCTGATGATAAGAGGGAGGACTCTGACGGTATTTCTCAACTGGTTTATGACTTGAATTGGTGACAATATTCTTGGTTGTACACCACGACAATATGGTAATATATATATCTTATCCAGACATACTGATAGCTTATCCTTTATTAATAACATACATCATACACAGTAAGACATAGTTCAATTATTTCTCTGTATTTGACCCGTCTTTGAGGGAGCGGGGGAGACCCTTTTAAAGCGCCCGGGGAGCTGAGGGTTCAGGGTCTTGCTTAAGGGCCTTACGACATGAAGCTTACCGTACCATATATGCGGATCTCTGTTTTCAGAGTGTGTGTGTTGAATGTGATTGTTTTGTAAATAAAAGTCAACTGTTAAAGAAATAAGAATGCTGATAAGAATATCAGCATTCACCCTTTAGCCTTCAGATCTGCATCTACCAGACACAGCTGTTGGTATACAGGTCGCTCCACCATGCCCCCCCCCCCCCCCCCCCATTTTTTTCCCCAGTCGATATGGTCAAAGCTTATTTCACGTTTGAATTTCCGAAAGTACATTTCAAGCGTCTTTTAAAATGGCTCCTGAACTTTAGTGGGTTTCAGCCATGTATATACAGATGGATAGAGATGACCTCCTCTTTCTTTCCATCTCCAGTCTGCTGTTGAACCATTTACTGAAGGCCTGGAATACCCTACCACCAAAGGTACTGCTTCGGTCATGATCATAAACCAAATTCACCTCCAGGGTGAGAAATAAGTTAGAGGAATAGGACCTATAAATTTCAGAGCGACACATCATTGTTAGTCCATTCAAGCTAATCGTAAAGCAGTTTTGTAGTGAAGAATAAAGGAAAGTTTTCTACTCCCATGTGTTATATTAAATAATCTTGTCTTTGACACGATGTCATCTGTTTTTGCATTTTTCCCATCAGCTTCGGAAGAACCTTGAAGAAACAATTCAGTCTTTCCGAGTCACCAACGAGGAGATGCGAGACGCCGTTGAATCTCAGGACCTTCAGGAATGCAATAACTTGTGCCAGGTGAGACCGATCATCATTGTAAAGAGGTTTTCTAATCAGTCAAGGATTGAAATTTGATTTATTAGCAGCTCTTGAATGTTCTAAGGCCGGATTAAGACTAGGGTTTTTGAGCTTATTTAATGTCCATTTTCCCGTACTGACAACCGGAAGAGGAATCTATTGTGGGAATCTGGTAATAGGGAGGAGCTTATATTTTCACCTGCGTTTGTCCTTCTGTTTGTTTGCAAGATTATGGAAAAACGAATGCACTGATTTGCATGAAATTGTACCCCGAGGTAGCATCTGGCATTTAAAATAATTAAATTAATTTAAATGTCAGCCTTTAATAACATAAGCCGGCTGGACTATTGATGGTTATTATGATTATTGTAGAAGTGTCCATTATTGTTGATGCCTTTGTCCCTTTGATGTCCCTCGGGGGCTGGGAGAGGAACTGGAAATGAAGCAACACTGTGTGTTTGTTGGAGAGGAACAGGAAATGACAAATCGCGTGTCGTAAAGAGTAAAACTCTTTATGATTCTATACGGCACATTTTACTGTATGATCCTTATAGAATGATATACTCTATAAGTCGATCATTGCAATCTTTGGAAATTTGGAACATCTAGGAGCGATGATCAGATAATAAAACAATGTGCTGAACACATGGAGAGAATGAGAGAGGAGGAAACAAAGTAGGTTCAGAGGTTGGTTTTGGTTCTTGGCGGAGGTTTGAACTTTCTGAGTGCTTTTTCAAGTTGTCACTTCAAAGGGTTAAAACAGGAATTTCTTGGGCCACAGGATGGCCTGTCAGATATTAGAGGAAAGATAATTAAGTTGTGATGATTGCAACGTGATTTTAAATTCAGTTGGGAGTTCCCCTTAATTCCATTGAATTTAAGACAAACCTAGACAAAATGCTGCGTTCCAGTAAAATTCTGTACTACTTTGTTCCACATCTCCTCACATAGATGCCGTTAGTCTTTTAATCTGACGTGCATTAAGGAGTTTTTCTAACCACATCAGGAGCACTTTAAGTATTTTTCAACCCTTCCAGTCATAGAGCAGAAGAATATTTGATAAGGATGCACCTAATATTGTCCCTTAAGCTGGTAGAAATAAAATTTCCCTGTAAAGTTCCTGCTCAATATTTTCTCTTCTTTTTCCAGAATCTGCAGGTGAAGATGCGCGGTAGGGGGTTCCCCTGGGCCAAACTGCTCATGGTTCTGCTCGTGTTTGCTGCCGGCTTCATCGCTCATGACATCAGATCCCACGGCACCTTCAAAGGTCAGTGCTGCTTTCTCATTGCAGTCACTGTCCTTCATGTCTGCTGTCCGACGTCTGACAGTGAGTTTGGCGTTTTTCAGATTCCACCACAGCCAGGCTTCTTCGCAATTCAGGGGCCACAGCCGTTTCTCAGCAAGCTTGGAGCAAAATAACTCTGTACTCTAAACAGGGCTTCAGGTAGGACCGAGAATATGAATCTTTTCTGTTGGATTAGTGGGTTAGTGAGGTCCATCAATAATAAAACAAACATTCCATACTAATAACCATTATATCTAAAAGCTAAAACATATTGTGACCTAGACTAAGATAGAGATCATGTTGAATTACATCTGATTGATTAAAGGAAATGACTGCTAAAATGGTGCATCCAACAAGGTTTTAGTCACACATTCTACATTCTACTGCGTAGAAACAGGATTAGTTTCATTAAAAACATTGCAGTGGACTATTATTTTATTGGAAAATATGCTTGACTTATTCAAATATTCAAGCAAAGGGGATCAGTTTGACTTTAACTTTATCTTGGAGTGTGAATAAATCTAATTCCACAAACACCGTGACCAAAGGGACCATGACAATCTTTATGCTCACTAGATACATAATTAGTTTTCATGCACATAAACAAAGGTATTTTAATGTGTTTTTTCCAATTTTGTATTCTCTGCAGCTGGTTGGAGACAAACACACCGTATTATTACTCTGAGTGCGTGCGTGTGGTGGGACCAACGATGGAACAAGTTCGTGAAAAGACAAAAACCGCAGCCATTATTGTATTTGAAAATACAACACAGTTTATTCTCTGGGTCAAAGAAAAGACGCCACAGGCCATAGACTGGGTAAGCATGGATATAAAACTGTTACCGCTTGCTTTTAAATCAGTTCCGCATTGATTCAAGAGAACACACGATCAAACGGTCTCACAAAAACCAAGCGTGTTCAGATGGGTCATATTTTGTCACCAACTCTCATCTCTTCTCCGTTGTCTCCATCCAGGTGAACACCAACACTCCTGACAGTGTGTTCCAGATGTTGGCATATTTAAAGGAATCCCTGCTCTCGCTCCATCAGAACTACATCCTGCCCTTACTGGCATACATATCGGAGCTGCTACAACGAGCTTGGAAAACCTTACAAGACTCCTGCAAGTCAGTACTTTGAAGCATCTTCTTCACCTATGCCAACATTTATTTTCTCCTAGTTTCTTTTCTCCTGTTCCTGACTGTAGCTATAGCATAAGTATGGATTTAGTAAAGAGCCCAAAACTAATGTTAAGATGACTGGGTCAGAACATCTCCTGAACGGCAGGTCTCGTTAGGTGTTCCCAGTCTGCAGTGGTTAGAACCTACCAAAGCGGTCTAAGGGTGGACAGCCAGTGAGCCAGTAGCAGGGTCCTGGATGCCCATGGCTCACTGATGGATGTGAAAGAAGTTGAAGCTAGTTTTGACAGAGAGGTGTCAGGACACACAGAGTGTCACAAAGCTGTTTTGGCAAAAGAGGATCTTAAAATCTTCATAATCATGTCTAAAAACTGCCTTTTATTTTAAGAACAAACTCCAAATGTGCTTTTCTTTGTCTGTCCTGCAGCGGGGAGGTGTCCGTATCGTGTCTGCAGGGACATGCTTTGTCCTTCACAAACTCAACATGGCAGCTACTCCAGCATACAACCACAGCCATCAAGACGTGGGCTCAGGAGCTTCTGACACAAGCGTGATCGACCCAAAGATGCTGGCTAAATCTCACTCGCACACATTATACACAAACATAAGAGGTTAAATTCACACAGTGAACCAATCAGTGGCTGCCTTTAAGTGCATCAGCGCCCCTCTGAAGCCACGATTGGACACTGTGGGCTCAGACAAACAGTATTTCGCAAGGAAGGACCCTCCTGTCTCTGTTTTGGCTAGATTTTTAAAACACTTTGCTGTTGTATGCGTGTTTTGTTTTTTGTTTTTTTGGGTTGTTTTTTTTCTACGAATCCTTTTGTCACTTCTGGATCCAGAAGTTCAATTTCTGTTGCTGAGTTTTCTACTGCAAATTTCAGCTGCGATTTTAAACGTTGGATTAAACAAATTGTATAATTTGTATAAAAGTAGGTTTGTAGATGATTTATAAACTGTTTTATTTAAAGATTTAAAATAGTTTTTGGGGAAAACTTAGTTAAGGGCAGGGAAAAGGCCAAAAACATATTCCAGACATTTCCAAGCCATTGAAGATCTTATGTGTGAACTTCAGAAGGACATCCATCTCCGACACGTGGACCAGCTTAAAGTGAAGTCAGAGCAGATGCAGTATCTCGGACCCTCGAAAGACTTCTTCAAACCTACAAATCTGGTAGATTTGCTGCTCACACCGTTGTCAATATAAAAGATAGAGGCTAAACAGCCGAGCGATGACTCCTTCACAAGATTTAGGATGGAATCCACAAACCAGAAGGAGATACAATCCATATGGAACAAGTTGAAAGGCTCCACAAGTACAGATCTACCTGCTGTCTTGCCTGCCTGCCCTCCACAGTTCATCATACTGTCTGCGCGTTCTTTCTCGGATTGCTTTCTCATGCTTTTTATTGTCTGGCAGGAGATCAACTTGTGATGAAAGCAGCCCTGCTGTTGTTTATTCATATTTGAAGTCCGGTGACTTTCGATTGTGTTTGTATTAATATGGAATCTTAATTTCAATAACTTTGTGATTATTAACTTCATATTAACATCCTCATGTACCCTGGAGTATGAATAAGAATAAACTCTTTCTGGGCAAGGCAAAACTCTCTGATCACCTGATTCTCTATGCTCCCTTTGGGTGGATATGGATATGGATAATGTCTTACTTTGTAATGTAAATGGTTTATAATAAAGACAAAAGAACATTCTCTGTTGCCAAAGTGTGGCTTACATGGCCCCAAATAACAACTACGCGAGATTAGGGTAGATTACTCATTAGGGAAATTTGTCTTATGTTTAAATTTGATTACAACTGTGTACATGAATGGGAAGTTACTTGGAATTTAAAAAGGTCTGGTGAGCTGTGTATAGAGTAGTCAAAATGTGAAGAAGTAATGAAAAACTATTTTGGAGACGTACCGTGTACGGCCTAAAGTGAGCAAAGATGAGCAGCGGCGGCCTCTGCTGTGCGGCCAAAGTAGGCAAAAAGCCTGCAGCACCTGGTATTCCCAGGCGGTCTCCCATCCAAGTACTAACCAGGCCCGACCCTGCTTAGCTTCCGAGATCAGACGAGATCGGGCGTGTTCAGGGTGGTATGGCCGTAGGCAAAGACTGCAGAGTGAAGTGGACTATTTATTCACGCCAGCGGTGCCCCCGTGGACATTCAGGTGCACGCGCGTGTGTTAGTGTGTGTGTGTGTGTGTGTGTGAAGAGTGGCAAATCTTGTGAGCAGCACCCTGCCATTTATAAATTAAATGTATTATTATTATTATTATTATTGACCCCGTACTGTTTCCCTCCTAGCGCTCACACAAGCTCAGCAGATCACACACACACATACACACACGGGCTAAGCTATTTGAGAGCCCACTTTGTGACGTGTCTCTCCTCGTTAGTATAGTGGACAGTATCTCCGCCTGTCACGCGGAAGACCGGGGTTCGATTCCCCGACGGGGAGATTGTGTGCACCGTTTTTTTTTTCAACCACAACTAGAGAGAGAAGAAAAACTATTTTGGACACGTACAGTGTACGGCCTAAAGTGAGCAAAGATGAGCAGCAGCGCCCTCTGCTGTGCGGCCAAAGTAGGCAAAAAGCCTACAGCACCTGGTATTCCCAGGCGGTCTCCCATCCAAGTACTAACCAGGCCCGACCCTGCTTAGCTTCCGAGATCAGACGAGATCGGGCGTGTTCAG